>ML681988.1:2715365-2817285 GCA_007922195.1 Podocnemis expansa | reverse complement strand
ACACACACACACACACACACACACACACACACACACACACACACACACAATTATGATTAATAGTACTAGTGTCATTGTAAATTTATTTATAACGAGTGAATCTCTTCATTGAAGGCAGCAAAAAAGACTTGTAACTATCAAGGCACTACTCTTCTGTCTGTCCTGGGAAAAGATATTTTTCTTCTTTCTTGTTGCCTCAAGCTGCTGATATCTCGAGGAATAAGAGCAGACCACAACAAGTTGGCTTCACTCCTGGATGTTCCAAAACAGAGCAAATCTTAATCTCTGCACCATTTTACTAAGACAGCACAAAGAATTCAAGTGCCCTATTCACATTGCCTTTGTGGATATCAAAGTCACATTTGATCCTGATAGCGAGTTGATTTGACTGGTCTTGAAACTCACAGACCTCCCTGGCAAGCACCACAGAATGTTCCCTCTTCTATACAAGTCCTCAAACTGTGCTCTTGGAAATGTGTGAAGAACATCCTTCCAGATTAGGTTGGGCATTCGATAAAGATGTGTTGCCACCCCAGAACTCTTTAGCACTGTCATAGACTATATGCTTGGCAAGACACTAAGACTGTGTTCAGATGACAGTTTTATTTCGAAACAACACACGTTTCGAAATAAAAAAATTCTTATGTCCACATGACATACTGTTATTTCAAAATAATGGGTCCCGTTGTTTCAAAATAACAGCTGCTATTCCAAAACAGTAAAACCCAACAGGAAATCCAAATAGCCATTGTTTCGAAATGGTTGTTTCGAAACAACAGCATTTGGACATGTTGTTTCAAAACAACATCAAACAACATGTCTGAATGGCCTTATTTCGAAATAACCATTTCAAAATAACAGCTGTTTCAAAAGCAGACTTTCCCTTAATTCGAATTAACATTTTCTTAATTTGAATTAATTTATTTCAAAATAAGGAATTTATTTTGAAATAACTTATTTCAAAATAACATTTTACGTGTGAACATAGCCTAAGTGAATACAGTTTAGAAATACACCATGATGATGACAACTTCAACGGTGTAGATTTTTTAGACAGCATAGAGCTAGTTGTCAAGTCAAAGAATTAGCTAACTGTGATACTTAAAGCCTTGGAAAACTCTATGGGAAAAGTCAGCTTAAAAATTAAACAAGGTAGAAGCAAAATTCTTCCATTGTTGTTGAACGTGCTGAAGGCCACTAGCATCTAGTGACAAACCAGTTGAGATTGTCTGTCATTTCCCTGCTTCTGCTGTATTGCTGGTAACATGGGCAAAACTGAGAAAGAACTTGGAGAACTTGAAGCCTGTGCTACAGAAGCATCATCAGTAGTGGGGCACCTAATGAAGATTTTCTTTGACAAACTGAACAACTGATGATTAGTGATGAAGCTGAGGATTATATAATGCTATGGTGTTTAGCATTCTGATATATAGGACTAAAATGTGACCACTCACTGTCATAACTGAAGAGGAAGTTGGACCTCATTTAGATGAAACATCTCTAAGTTATCAAAAATATTGAACAGTACAAATTCAGGTGGAATAAAGAGATCTTTTTTTTAGCTAAATAGGTACTGTTCTTTCAAATGGTTGCCCATTGCTATCACAGGCAGCATTGGCATTTGCTCCAAATGCCTATCAACATCTCTGCAAGAATCCTTTTATACTTTGACCCAGTGAAAGCAGGATGGAAAAGATCCCTTGAAAGATCCAGAATACAATGACTGGACAATTTATCTAGACACCTGTCCCTGACCAGCATTCTGTTCCATAACGTTTCGGATTTGACTTACATTAGAACATCATAGAGATGCATGATGTGTTCAGTGGCTTTTACGCTGTCCAGTTTGACAGTGTGAGAACTAACCTAACCTATCTCCTGCACAATGATTGGAAAATTAATCCTTTTAACTGTCTGACTCTACTACATGGCAGCTATGCACCTTGAGCAATGGTCACATATAAGAACAAAATGCAGCACAGATGGAGTAAATCCCAGATTTTACTATATCAAATAGAATATAGATATGTCTGTGGAATATTGAATGACTATTAAGATTAGGTTGCTTCTAGCATCTGGCTTCTCAATTATGCAGCATTATTCTGATACTGTTTTCCATGTTAAGCAACTAATGGTAATTAAAAAGGTCAAACATTTGGCTGTAAAATTGAGCATCTGATCCAAATTCATTGTGGCAGATTGAAACAGGATAAATGCCAAGCTGTCTCATGGATTTTTTTTTCTTTTTAAATTTATAACACTATTATTCTCTTGTAACTTAAGGAAAAATACCATCCCTTAAACAGTTGGAGCTCCTCTTTCAAATAACCTCTGTAGTGATGTTTCTATTACTTTTATTTTCCACTTGGACACCTAGAGACAACATCTAACCATGATGGTATGACTTTAGGTTTTGTATCTAATGCTGCTATTGCACCAATTGGGGCAAGCAGTATTTCCTTTTAAAAAAAATACTATTGTTAATAAGTAGGATACGAGTCAGAGATCAGATAGAAACGGGACTAGGGAGGTCACTAAGTCCAGCGTACTGTGCTGAGGCAGAACCATGTAAAACTACACTATCCCTGACAGATCTTTATCCAACTTGGTCTTAAAAACATTCAGTGATGGAAGATGGGTGATTCCAGTACTTAACTATGATTATAGTTAGGAAGTGTTTCCTAATATCTAACCTAAATCTCTCTAGCTGTAGCTTAAGCTAATTGCTTCTTATCCTACCCTCAGTGGACATGGAGAATAATTGATCCCCATCCTCTCTATATAAATCATTAATATAGTTGAACACCGTTATTAGGACCCCTCTCTGTTTTTCTTTTTTCAAAACTAAACATGCCTAGTTTTTTAACCTTTTCATACAAGTCAAGTTTTCTACAGATTGCATCACTTTTGTTGTTCTCCTTTTGACAGTCTCCAGTTTATCCATATTCTTGTAACAGTGTGGCCGCTGGAGCCAGACATAGCACTCCAACTGATGTCTCACCAGTGCCAAGTAGAGTGGGACAATTACCTCCTGTGGTTTACACACAAAGCTCCTGTCAATATAGCCCAGAATGATATTAATCTTTTTTGCATGTACCTCACACTGGTGATTAATATTCACTTTCTAAATGTACTAGAACTCTCAGATCCTTTTCAGCAATACTATCACCTCCCATTTTAAAGTTTGTGCACTTCATTTTTCCTTTCTATGTGAAGTACTTTGCACTTGACTTTATTGACTGTCACCTTGGCTTTTTCAGACCAGTTCTCCGATTTGTCAAGATTCTTTTGAATTCCAAATTGCTTGTAATCTCTGTTAGTTTGGTGTCATCCATAAGTTTTGTCTGCATATACTCCACTCCCTCATTTGATTAATTAATGCAGATACTAAATAGTGCCAGGCCCCTGTGGGCCCCCACTAAATATGTCCTCTAAGGTTGACAGTGAATCACAGATATCTACACTTTGAGTATGGTCTTTCAATCACTTGTGCAGCCAACTTTTGGTAATTACATTTAGATCACAGTTCACTGGTTTGCTTTGAGAATATTATCTGTGACTGTGTGGAAAAACCTTAGTAAAGTAAATTCATAGCATGTCTATGACTTCCCCGTATCCACTAGGTCAGTAATACCATCAAAGGAAACAAATTAGGTTGTCTTAGCTTAATTTGTTTATCGACAAATCCATACTAGCTATACTTCATAAACCTGTTGCCCTTTTAGGTGGTTACAACTGATTGTTTAATTTGTTCTAGTATTTTTCCAGGTATCAAGCTGCCAGACAAAGTTGAGCTCATCAGTAGTTCCCCTTTGTAAACCGATTTACTGAGTTTGCAGACCACTGTGATCTCAAACATTCTCCATGACTTCTTAAATATATTCCAAGATTGCATCAGCTAATTGCACAAGCAGCCTAGAAATAATTTAATCTGCCATTTTGAATGCATCTACCTTACCAAAATACTTTTTAACCTGTTCTCTCTCTGTTTTGCCCTGTGTTCCTTTTCCTCATTGTTGACTGACAGTAATTGTGTTGAGTATCTAGTCACCATTAATTGTTTTAATGGTGACAGAAGCAAAATAGGCATCACACACCTCAGCCTTTTCGATATCATCACTTGTTAGCTTTCCTTTCCCTCCTAAATTGAGGACCTATATTTTCTTCATCTCTCTTCCCCTGAATGTATTTAAAGAACATCTCCTGTTTCTCTTTGAATAGAATCACTGTCTTTGTTATAAGTAATATCAGCTGTCATACAGTAAAGTCCAACCAAGGTTTGGGCCCGGTTGCACTTTGCATTGTGCAAGTGGTGAAGAAGGCGCAGCCTTTGTGCTGAACAGCTTAGCTAGAACATCACTTCCTATGGGACATCAAGACTTTAAAGAGAAACAGCCAATATTGAACTAATATGCAAATTAGATTGTGTGAAAGCAGGACTTAATGGTGACTATGGATTCTTTTCACATTATAACAGGTAATTTGACTTCACCCTCCATGTGCTGTTTCCTAGAGTTTGAATCCTTTACAAATGCTCTGATTTGCTGTTGCAGTGTGGCCTAATTCTATGTCTTACACTCCCCTGCATTTATTTTCATCCCATTCTGTAAGTTCCCCCTCTTCAAAGCATCTGACAAAGGAGGATTTTCTCCCACAAAAGCTCATGTGATAAATAAATCTGTTGGTCTTTAAGTGCCACAAGACTCCTTGCTTTTGTTGCTTTACTAAACTAACATGGCTGCCCCTTTGGAACTTGGTTGAACTACTGTAACTCTTTCTCTACATTTATTTCTGTGTGCACTATAAAAGATGCTTTTCACAGACACTGGACAGTCCGGCATCCATGGAAAATATATTCTTTAACATTAAACTTAAATTCTGCCAACACAGTCAGCAGAAAACAATACAAAACAAAATATTTTCACTGAAGAAATCCAAATCTCAAACATTTTGCCTCTCATTTCCTATAATATAGAAAGCTTTCTGGTAACTAACGTACTGAAAAACAGATGTCAGGTTTTCAGACAGGTGAACTCAGAGACTAGTCCTAAATACTGTGTATATGTGCCATAAGCAGTAAGGTTAGATTTCCGTACAGTACAGAAGTAGTAATTAACAATATTCGAGTCATAGTTTTAATGGTTGCTATTGTTTGTTAATTAAAAATGTAATGAAAAACAAACATAGAAATATGTTGTTTTTTTAAATAACTACTAGCTGGCTCTTCAAAGCTACTAACATGAGTCTTTCTGTTCAAAAGCAGTAAACTGTAATTATGGTCCCTTAAAAAAACATATTAAGGGCATAAGATCATAGAACCATTTGAAGCTATTTCTATTGTTCTGTGGGGAGAAGCACAGGCAGACGCACCTGCTTGTTTTTTTTTCCCATCACCAGTTAAGAATCCTTATGCTTGGGTGTGGCAGACTACTGGAGATGGTATGCACTTTGGTGGAATGTAGTTATGCTCTGCTTTGTGAATGCTTTGTTTCTGGTGAATGAATCATAAATACGTCTAATCCTGTAATTTCCCCCCCACACACACACATCAACTGCAATGTGTAGAGATAACGGAATGATGAATGGCACTAAGCAGCAGAAATGAAAGACGCCATTTCAATACTACTTCTGTCACATCGCATTAGTATTATTATTCTGGATTGGGTAGATTCAGTGAGGAGCAGAAAGGGGTCAATGGCTGTTATTCAGCATCTCTGGAGAGAAACTGTGCTTCAGTGGCTGGGTATGGCTGTTTGGTACATCAGGTTTACTTGTAAAGGAACAAGGGAAACAAACAAACAAAGGGAATAAAAAAAATTTCTTGAAAGTGTCTTGAAGAAGCTGAATCTAAGACAAGGGGATCATAAAGGTAGGTTGGAAGTGCATTTTACTGGGTGATACTAGAAGCATCTAAATGGTCACTTTATGAAACACTAGTGCGAGGAGATGGAAGGAGAAATTTTCACAAAGAAACAATGTGTGGGCATTGTATGGATAGAGCCAGTGATGTCATTACTAACATCATCACTTTTTGTGGCTGTCACTGTGTACAACATACATGTGTTGATATTAGTCAGCTAGCCTCTGGTTAGAGGGTGAAGGCAGGCTGCTGCTTTTAATGCTGTTTTGTGATTATATTTTAACTAGGTTTCAAATATGAGAGTAGTGGGCTTACGCAGCTGTTTTGAAAAATATAAATAGAGAAGAAATACTATATATTTTTGACTGCAGCTAAACATTATAGTGAGAAATGACTGTCCAATGGACTGAGAATTGACTGATGGGCCATAATGCCAGAAGGCTGAGACCATTATTACCACTTTATCATCTTTTTTCGCCTTCATATGAAGGACAATAATTTTCTGAAAACAGGAAACTTTATAATTATTTATTTTAGCCTCCAACTTCAGGGAGAGAAAAAGAAATTTCCACCTCAGTCTTCACTAACCCTTTTCTTATCTTCATTTGTCTTCATCACACTCCACAATCGTTTCTTACATCTGCTGCATCTGTGCAGTTCCTGAATTCCCGGGCATCTTCTCCTGACTCATCTCTTTTAAAAGGACACAGTCAATTTTTGTGTCTTAAAATTTTTTTTACTGGCTTTTGTTATAAGTAAGAATACAGATGACAGTCCTTATTCCATTCTCTTTCAAAGATAGTCTTCCTCATTCCTTTAGTTTTTTTGACATTGTCTATTTTACAGCACTTTGTATCTAGTCATTTAGTTCTCTGTCTTACAAAGGCTTAAGCTATTTCTGACTTTGTTGCGAAGGGACAGCTGCTTTAGTCTAGTTCAGCAAAAAAAAGCAAGGGGTCCTGTGGCACTTAGAGACTAACAGGTTTATTTATCGCATGAGCTTTCATGGGAGAAAATCCCACTTTGTCAGACGCTTTGAAGATCCCATTCTGTGAGTTCCCCCATCTTCAAAGGGTCTGACGAAGTGGGATTTTCTCCCATGAAAGTTCATGCAATAAATAAACCTGTTAGCCTCTAAGTGCCACAGGACTCCTTGCTTTTCTTTACTGACTTTGTATCTGAGTAGTCCTTTTAAAGTCAATTTGCATTACAAATATGCTTAACCCTTTACAGGAGTAGGGGAGTCATTCCTCCATATTGCTTATGTGAACTTTTCATACAACAACAAAAAGAGAAAATACCTTCTTTAAAAAAAGCAAAATGTAATTGTAAAACTGCAAACACTGGCACAGAATCTGTGGTCTGGTATCTGAAACTATTAAAAAAAACAAAAAACAAAAACAGGAACAACCTGACTATATTTTGAAGTTGATTGGGTCCTCCTGTCAGCTTAATTGACAGCTCAGATGCCGTAGTTAGTCCTCTGTGAAGCCTCTGGTATTTAGGGCGGTGAAGAAGCTCCTCCCCTCCTGTTTGTTTCTGACAGGTTTTTCGGTGATTCGCCAATTGTGCCCCCACGTTTTTCAGCTCAGCTTCCATGGCTCTTCTTTGTGTTGTTTCCGAGTAGCCTTGTTTTTGTTTCCAGGGTCCATTTTATTGCTAGTCTGGTTCTGGAATCAGCTTCCATTTGAAACACATGATGGCCAATCCATTTCCAACACTTTCTGGTAGTGATGGTGCTCATTTCTTGGCTACACTACATAAATAGATATTGATTTGTGATAGTTCTGGGGTGAAAGATATGAAGTATTTTTGAGGCAGGTTGTATGAAACAAAGACAGGTTTCCAAGCATTCTGTACTTTAAAGTAGCATTGCAAAAAACAACTCTGATAAATTTTGACTCTTGCACTGAATCAGAGTGATATATTATCATGTTTCCCTTTCAGTGAGATTCTTGTAATTCTGTTGCTGATGGACTTGCACTCCAGCAGGGACCATTCCACTCTCTTCTTCAGAAGGGTGGCAAACGCCCTTGTTTTGTTGTTCATCATCCCATCCAGAATACGGTAGATTTTTGTTTGAAGGCTCTTGTTAATCTTTCTGATCTTGCCCATTTGGCCTCAGTGACACACAGGATCTGTAGTGTTTCATCCCTGTTACCTTGAGCTAGCTTTCTTGTTTCATAGGTGGTCTGTAAGCGGTGAGTGCTTCAGTCTTTGTCAGTAGTTCTTTACAGCTTTTGCCACTGGCAGTCACATGGGTCTTTGACTTTTGAAGGCCATCACACACAGTAATGGTTGATTTCTCCACTGCTGTTTCTATAACATATTTTGCTTCTTACCAGACAGGCTTGTTAGCCCTGTGTCTGATTTTGAACCTGAAGGATGAGGTGTCTGTTTATGACTGGTCCCTACCTGACAGACCAATCCAGCATTGTTAAACTTACCAGGAGCCAAAAAGCTCCACTAGCAGAGTTTCAGGATCATTAGGGCATCCAAGGTGTCCTGCAGTGAAAAGCACATATTTCAAGGGATAGAGATACTATAGTTAGAGCCCTGCACGGATACAAATAAGTGGATCCGTATCTGACCTGCATCCGTAAGAAATGGTCCGCGGATATCCGTGTTGTATTCACGGATGCGGATATAATGCTGGTATCTGCGGATATCCACATATTTGCAGGGGTCTAGCTCTGTGCAGGTAAAAAATATGTGGGATCTGTCTGATCTGCATCCACAAGAAATGGTCCACGGATATCTGTGTTGTATCCGCGAATGCGGATATAAGGCAGATATCCGCAGATTTGCAGGGCTCTAACTATAGTGCTGTGGGCCTAATAAAAACCTCGAGTCAGTCTGTGTGTGAAATAGTCACTGTTGTACCATAAATAGACTAATTCTGAGTATACAGTGTTCTTTCTGAATAACTGGCAGTGATGTCATCTTTCCTCTGTCAACAGTGCTTAAGAAATATGTATGCCAGATTCTTCCTTCTTTCTGCCTTATTATTTATTTGTACATTCCACATCCTAACACCAACTAGAGTCTGCAAGCAGGAACACAATTGTTTCACGTTTGGGGCAGTTAAAGTTCACTGGCCCAATTGGCTGCTTCTTTATGGGTCTCAGGTTATTTTACTAATAAGCACCAAGAAATAGACTGCTGTTCATCTTATTTTCTCCTTGAATATGTTTATAGAGTGGTTCTCTTTAAAACATCACCATATGGCATGCTGACAGCTAATGCTTACTTGTATTTAATGGAAAAGTGGTATTCTTATTCTTGGACTAGAAAAAACTATGCTGACTGTGTAAGTGGGTAGTATCTGTTGGGAAAAGCTACCATTTTAATGGGGATCCCATTTTGTACACATACACATGAATGCATGAATATGTGTCTTGTGCAAGCTAATAAACCTTGTGTATAAGACCTTTTCCATAGATTTGAAACTGGCAAAGAATTGAGTGCATAATGTCCATGCATTGTATTGGTAAATGTTAGAAGAAATAATAAGTTGTCTTTAAATGAATAAAAAAAATTTTAATTAATGTTTTCTGTTCTCAGCCACCATTGGTTCAAGCCATTTTCAGCAGTGATCCAGAGGAGATACGGATGTTGATCTACAAAACTGAGGATGTTAATGCTCTGGTGAGTGTGTATTACAGTGTTTATGAACTGTCATAACTTCCATATGAATTATTCCATTAGTAGTTAAAAAAAAAAGTAACAAAATGGAAAGTATTTGTTAGCTAGAGATTCATAGCTTAAATAGATTCCCAATTATTACTTGAACAAATAATTATCTACAGCACATTGTGGTAATTCCCTAAATGTGCCATAATTACTTCAAATCTACAAGTCAGGGATAGCACGTTTTCTCTAAATCCCTGTTGTTTTGAACTAAAATAGCTGAAAGTAGCATATCTTGAGTCTCTTTAGAGTTTCTCACTAATAGTAAGCCCTTGCAGATCAGGGACCAACCTTCATTCAGGATTTGAATATATTAATATCTAAGTTAATTTGTATAGCTCTCTCAAACAACAAAATAGAGGAGCTACAGTTTGGCAAGTGATATTCACACAGAGGAATTATTGCAGGATAGGTTGGCTTATGTTTAGCTGAGGCCATGATAAACAGCTGTAAACAAGCAGAGGTCAAGTATTTTAGTAATGGAAAATCTTAATCTGAACCTTCTCTTTTCAGGAACTTGTTTGTTTTTTGCCTTGTGCTTTCCTCGGTGTACTGAAATGCATTGAAACTGTTAAAATAAGCAGTTTTTGCTGGCCCCTTGAATATGGTCTGTAAACTCTGGTTTGGGTGATAGTTCTTGTGAGTAGCATGGTTCAAATATTTGGTTAGAGTTGTTAGATTTAGAGATTCATCTTAAAGCTGTAGGAGTGATGCTCTCCCAGCTTTAGCTGAACAGAGGCCTAGCCAATTCCCAGTGAAATCAACAGAAAGACTTGCCATTGACTTAAATGGGTGTCAAATCCAGCCCATAGAGAGGGAAAAGGAGAGACTGGGGTGAAGTTGATGCAATCTCTCCATAAGTGTCAGTTCATATGTCCTATCCTGAAATAAGATCCAACAGATTCTGACTGCAAAATATTGTTTCGTTTATATTCCATCTATTTTTGTTTTCTCCATTGGTGACAATAGAATTTGGCACTCCTGCAAAGTGAATAATCTGTTCTTTATACTATATATTAGTTAATCAAAAATAGCTGCTCTTGTGCAGATCCACATGGTTACATGCTTCCAGGTTCTACTCATAAAATGTTTTCATATCTCCTTCAGTCCAAGGTTGCTAGGGGTTGTTGCTGTGGTGATATACTCACTTCCCAGGTAAAATATTAAATGGGTAGTGTGTGTTTTGAATGTAGGTGCTCTGGCTTTTAATGGGGGGGGGTAGGTAATTGACATGAACATCTTTATGCAGAATTCTGTTCAGTATAATGAAAGCCGTCAAAAGACTGAGTTGACCCAGCCTGCCGAGACCTAAGAAATGGAATGTTCTTTGCAGTAATTACAAAAATACCAGTTCAAAGTAGTAAGTTCAGATAAATCTTGAATACTGGAAATGTCACTAAAAGAATGGATAGAAGATGCTGCATCTCTCATCTGCTGTGAGTTGGTTAGTTGTGGTAGTAGCTGATGTGAATTATTTTCAGTCTGTTTCTAATTACTTCCATGTTAGCATTTCAGCAATGTTTTGCTACTTGTGGCCATGTGACAGGAAGCTTTGTCACTAATCATTAGTGATGGTGTGTTTTGTCAATCACTTTTGGTTAACAGTAAAAATATTGAAAGAGTTAAAATGTAAATATAAAATAAAACTAAGATGTGAATGCCCTTGCAGTAAGCTTTGAGGATTTCTAAAGTCATGTGTGATGTTTCAGAGACCAGAGGAAGTACTGTTAGCAAGGCTGAACAAAACAGGACATGAGAAGATATGAAAAATAAGTGATATCTTACAATAATAAACTGTCAAAGCTTGCGTGAGAGTTGTCCTGATCTAAAAAATAAATGACACTGAAGTCTAGATGCTGCTGCTTTAATTGGAACTTTTAATTTGTAAACAAGAAAAAGTTGTAACAGTTTGTCTTAAAACAGCTTGTTTTGGTTTTAGTTAATTTTGTCAAGATGGAAGTCACTCTGACCTCTTCATGTGTCTTACTGGTCTTCATGGGGAACAAGATACTGATTTGACGTCTTGATGGCAATAATGTGTTTTTGGCTGTTTTTTTTTGCCCAGCGATGGATCTGTAAGAAATTTTCACTGGCCTACTGTTCAGGAAATAGGAAGCTGGATTGGAGTCTTAGTTTTATAGGCTAACATACGTACATTGTACTATGAGACCACTGAACTAGTGGCAGGTTACTTACTTACCCTTTACATGGAAATATAAGTGTAATTCTGTTTGTTTCTTAATCTGGAGAAGGAAAGAGGGACAATTTTGAGATTTTTTTTTCATTCTCTTCTCTAAAAGCTTTTTGGCCCTCCTGCTGATGATGACCCTGTACACAGTGTGAATCAGTAGTAGCATTAGGCATTTGAAACCTAGTTAGCTGTTTATAGCTTAATTTATTCAGAGTTTCAGATTACCAGGCAAAAGAGCAGGTTAATATATTTTCAGAGAAAAATGGCTTTTCGGCTCAAACACAATCACTTATGGAAAACTTTCATCTTGGTTTAAAACTATTTTAAAAATATTAAGAACAAAGCATGTTGTTTTTGAAACCGAAAAACTTTTATTTTCCCCTCTATTTCCTTTTGATTCTCACTCCTCCTTTAGTAACAGGGTGGGTGTTTGTGGGCGTGAGTGTTGGTAGGGGAGAGGAAGAGGAGTAAAACAAAAGCAAAACCTTGTCCAAGTGATTGCTCATGTCAATTCCAACGTAAGGGTGTGAGCTCGGCATGCATGGATCATTTGAAAGTTTTCTCCTAGACTACCTGCAGGGTCAGCAGTGGCCACAACCCCCTATATCCCTGCCGACCCTTCCCTCCCCAGTTCCTTCCTACCAGGTTGCTTGAGCAATTGCTTGCTTCTGGAGCCAGCTATTCCCTTTGTTTAGCGTTGCTGTCAGTCCGAGTTGCTGCTTAGAGTTCTTTGCTATTTGTAGTACTTAGTAAATAGTAGTTAGGTGTTTTGTTGCAAGGAAAGGTATGGTGGGCTTTTCATTGCCACAGGCCCTGAGGCCAGGGTATGCCTGGCTTCAAAACTTGTTCTGACTGCAGCAAGTTTATGCCAAAGAACGATCCACATGTCTTGTCTGAGGTGCCTGGGTGAATCACACCTGTGAGTCAAGTGTAAGATCTGTAAGAGTTTTAAGCCACGTACCCAAAAGGATAGAGAACAAAAGATAAGACTTTTAATGATGGAAGAGGCACTCTTCCCGGTGGATTCTGGGGACTCCAGCTCAGAGGACTGGATCAGTCCAAAGTGCACTGGTGACATCCAAGAGCAAAGACTCTGAAAAGGGCCTGCAGCATTGGCGCTCTCTGGTACCGGCAGGAGAAGCTCACCAGCACCCATCACGCTCACTGGCATTCCAGAGAAAGAAGATGGAGAGAGGCCACTCTTCTATGGCCAGGTCAGCCAAAGAAGAATCTGAGGTGTGACCCAGCATGGGCCACTTGACTTAAGCACAACATTGTGCAGCCCTGTTGACTGCATCCCTGGCTGAGGGGCTGTCGAGTCCTCAGCTCAGAGAATTTTGGAGGAAGAATTTCAGTTGCCCTTCACCCGTGAGACCTTTGAGGCAGCTAGAGAGCTAATCACGCAGATAGCTCCACCAGCCCAGGAGAGTGGACTAGCACTGGAGCGGGCACAGACACCATGTTCACAGGGGAAACCTACGCCATTTACATCGCCAGCACCATCAGTACAGAAGACAAGGTCATGCTCCCTGGCATGCTATGCCCCAACTGAAACTGTCTCTTCCTGGCACCATGCCCCAGTACCACTAATGGTGGAAGCAGTTGCAGGGGCCCAACAGTACCGTTCGCCCCACCACCAGTAATCCCTGGCACTAGTCCCGATACAGCTATCTTCAGAGAGCAATTGTTACCGCCTTCCTGAGTCTTTCTGGTACTGCTCTCCATTGGTCACTTTGCAGCTGTTTCTCCTCTGGCTCAGATGAGAGGTCAGCCATCTTGCAGCTGAGCAGGGGCAGTAGCACTGGGAGAAGTGACTATCCTCTCCATTCATAGTGGCTTCAATGGCAGATGCCCACATAATGACCCTTCTGGACTCTCTGGGCATACCATCAGTCCCAGGGCTCAGTGACAGGCTGCTCCCTATCCATGGGACCTAAGCCATTACCATCACAAATGGCCAGTGCTTCCCCAGATTTGGTAGGTGATTTGGACCTGGAATCGGTCAGCTCAAGAAGCCACAGACCAATGGATGGCCCTGCTTCCTCAGCCTCTCGCTTCCTGGTACAGGGGATATCCAAGAGGATTTGGGGTAGGGAGCCAACCTAGAAGGCATCCAGATACAAGTATGCTGGTCAAAGGAAGAAATCCCCCTATACCTCAATGTAAAGGAGCTAGGGCAATCCATCTAGCTTGCACAGCATTTGAGGACGGGCTAGCATACAGGACAGTGCTCGTGCAGACAGAGAGTACCATGACAAACAGGGTGGTATGTGGTGTTCTTTCCTCTGTCAAGAACCTCTTGCTCTGTGGAACTTTTTTTGCATCCAATGATCCATTTGCCTGATAACATTCCTCCTGGGCTGACAGAACAATCTTGCAGACAACCTCAGCAGATGTTTCCTAACTCGAGAATGGTCCCTCTGAGATGATATCATAAGGAGCATTTTCCTGAGGTGAGGGTTTCCCCAAACAGACCTGTTTGCATCAGAGATCAACAAAATATGTGACGTGTTCTGTTCTTTTTGGAATCACAATCCTGGATCAGCGTCAGATGCCTTTCTGATCCCATGGTCATTTCATCTCCACTACAAGTTTCCACCAACATCCTTAATTCACAGGGTGCTACTCAAGGAGAAGCAGGACAAGGTGAAACTAATTCTAATTGCACCAGAACGGCCATGTCAGCACTGGTTCCCAAAACTTTTAGACCTATCAACCGAGGGCCTGCTTCAACTATCTCTGTCCAGACCTGTTAACACAGGATCAGGGAGCCTTGAGGCATCTCAGCCTCCAAGCCCTCCGCCTCCAAGCCCTCCACCTCCAAGTGTGGCTGCTCAGTGGTTGACCCGGGAGGAGAAACAACGTGCCATCCAAGTGCAGGAAGTCTTTCTTAACAGTTGAAAGCCCTCTACCAGATATTCTTACCAAACTAAATGGAAAAGATTTTCAATCTGGGCAGTGGAGAAGAGAGCTCAAGCACATCTCATATCAGTGCTGCTGATCTTGGACTATCTACTTGAGCTGAAGCAGCAAGGCCTGTGGTCATCTTCAATGAAGTACAACTTGGTGGCCCTTTCAGCATTTCATGAAGGTTCTTCTGTTTTCGGATCCGGTGCTTCCTCAAAGGTCTGGACAGATTGTTCACCTGTAGCCAGCCCTCAGTGGCCCTGTGGAACCTTAACCTGGTCCTTGCTAGGTTGACCAGCCCCCCACACTGAGCCATTAGCTACTTGCTCTCTTCTTGCTCTGTCTTGGAAGATGGCCCTTCTGGTAGCGATTACCTCCACCAGAGGAGTATCTGAGCTATATGCCCTCAAATCAGAGCCCCTATACACACTCTTCTTTAAGGATAAAGCACAGCTTCAACCGCACCCATCTTTTCTGCCCAAGGTGGTGTCACAATTCCACACATCCGAGGATACTTGCCTGCTGGTGTTCTACCCAAAACCCCACGCCTCGGACGGGGAATGGCTCCTCCATACTCTAGACATACGGAGGGCATTGGCCTTTTATATAGAATGTGCAAAGCTGTTTTGCAAGTCCTTGCAACTGTTCGCAGCAGTGGTGGACAGAATGAAGGGTCAAGCTGTGTCTGCCCAATGCTTGTCAAACTGGATAATGGCCCATATTAGACAATGTTACCTGTTGGCCCGTGTCCAGCCTCCATGGCTAATGGCCCATTCAGTGTGGACCCAAGCTTCATCAGTGACATTTCTAGCAAAAGTACCTATCCTGGACACATGCAAGGTGGTTATGTGGTCATTTGTGCACACTTTTGCTACCCACTATGCACTGACCCAAGAACCAAGAGAAGATGCAGCAGTCGGCAGGGCTGTGCTGCAGACTGCTAAGCTGCAGAATTGCACCTCTCCACCAAGGTAAGGCTTGGGAATCATCTAAGTTGGAACTGACATGAGCAGTCTCTTGAAGAAACGATTACTTACCTGTAACTGGTGTTCTTTGAGATGTTTTGCTCCTGTATATTCCAACACCCACCGTCCTTCCCTCCATCAGAATTCTGGTAAGAAGGAAGTGGGGAGGGAAGTGTCGGCAGGGATACGCCCCTAGTGGCCACTGCTGACCCTGTGGGTAGTCTAGGGGAAAACTTTCAGGCAATCCATGTATGTGACGTGCACACACCCAAGTTGGAATGTACATTAGCAACACATCTCCAAGAGCACCAGTTACAGGTGTTTCTTTTTTGGTTTCCATTTTTGTTCAAAAAGAGGAGAAATTGAGAAAAATTCTGAAAAAAATGAAATTCTGCGAGTTTCTATCTTATTTGAAAATTTCTTGGAAAATGTATAGTTTTTTTTTTTTTTAACCTGCTCTAATAGTCAAAGTGCCATCTTATTTCCACAAAGGTTATTCCAGCTAATTTTGGAGCCAAGATTGCTGCAGCTGATCTTGAGTTCCTTATTCACCCACCCCACCGATTCCTGGGTCAGGAAGTTGTGCTTTGCCCCCATTGCTTGGCTTCTTAATGCATTAAGGTAATGGGAAGAAGGAGAGTGTAGTACCAGAGATTCCAAAAGCCCGCAAACAGGAGCATGAGTTTGGGTGTTGTTTGCCAGAGGCTTACGAATGTTAGACTAGTAGGGAGGTCATTGTGGGTATGGGTAAGTCTTCATGTATTGGTTTCACTTTTCTGATGTGAAGATGCAACTTTCTCTTGTGTTCTGTTGCATCCAAAATAAGTTCAAGGCACTCTAATTTTTAGGCCATAGAGCAAACCCGTGGAAAATAAAGAGTATTTAAGGTGTGTTTGTAAACTGATTGAGAGGGAACGGTGAGGTTCTAGTCTTAACTTTGACCCTGATCACCATGCTGGGCAATTGCATCTTTCCCCTAATTCTAATGGTTAAATTATAACTTGACAGGCCCAGAACCTTCCTAATCTCTGCCCCCGCCCCCCTTGTACACGTGTGGGCCCCAGCCCAGGGGGAACCATGGGGCATTCCTCCTGATTTTTTATTTTTTCTAGATTCTGGAATCTGGACCCTGGAATTCTGGCCCATCAGATTTGTGAGGCCCCTGAGTGGTGTTGCTAGGCATTCCCACATACTTCAAACCCTGCCTAATTGCTTAGTAGTTGAATATGTGATGTGGAGGTTTTATAGAGTCTCACCTGAGAAGAGTTGCATGCCACAAATCTGTAGAGTGGGTGTTCCTAACTCATGCTGATAAAATCTTTTATACCCTGCTGCCACTGTTGTATATATTCTCCTTCTCCAGGGATAACCTTCTGAATGTGCCAAAATCAGGGCAAGCTGCAAAACCGGGGCCAAACCCCCAAACCACTGATGGCTGGTACTTAAACCAGCCTCTTGCTCAGTAATAAAACATGCTTCTGATTCCTTACTCTGGTGATCACCAAGCATAACAAAATAGAAACAGACCCCTTTACTGGACATCAGCTTTTCCCGTCTCCACCTAGCCGCTGGGTCTCTTAAAGAAATAGGTTATCCTGACCCCAGAGGGTCAGCCACATTACCCAGAACGCTATAGGCTTGGATCTTACCCAAAATACCTCGCTGCCAGCCAGCCCTTTAATAACTACCGCTAAAGGTTTAATATAAAAAGAGGAGAAACAAAATATGAGACATGTTAAAGGGTCAAAGTGAATCATATACATACAAATGATTTAGAGTGCATAGAAAGCAAGTCCTTGAAGAATTTGGGGTTTGCAGTTTAGCCCAATTCCTTTGGTATATCCCCAGCACCTGGGTCTCATCAGACATGCTGTTAAGGCTGTTACACACATTTGTAACACTATTCTACTTAAAGGTGGGGCATTCAGGGCTCACCCAAATCTTCACAAGAAAATGAATGTTAGCATACCTATAGCTCTTGCCCCTAGTCATACACTCTGAAGCTGAGACCAGAAGATGGGGTTGCGGGGAGGGTGCATGCATGCATGTGTGTTGTGCACATCCACTCTACAGGGAGACCAAGTGTGTTATTCCGAAAGACTTAGAATTCTTCAGAATCATAATAATAATAATAATAGCTTTTCATTTAATTCTGTGTACTATATCTAATATGAAATTGAGAGAAAATGATGTGGTGTTTCATTAATCATGGGAAGCAGACTAGGCCTTTCAAAGAATGAAGTTTTTGTTCTTGGTATTACTGAGTCTTAACTAGCAAATAGAATTGTGCTAGAAATAAATGGGTCATTTTTAGATGTAGATCTGCCACAGTAGAAAGCCTTTCATGACTGCCCTCCCAGGGAGTGGGAAAGCGTGAGACAATATGCCAGCTTTCACTGGAATCCTTTGGAAAGCTTTGCTCTGTGGAAGCTTCTTTAAAGAGCTCCTCCTTTGAGAACTTGGGCCATAGATGTGACTTCTGTGCATTTAAATGTATTGGTTTCCTCTTAGGCACAGTTAAATATGCTGTTTGTTTAATTTCATAAGCCCTTTTACTGGAATATTTGTTCTAGTTTGTGTGTGTGTGCGCGCATGTAGGGATTTATTATTAAATTGGTTGGGATATTTAAAGGTGTGTAGGAGAAATGGTTGCCCAGATCACACTGACTTTTATTAGAAGAGCTTGTTGGCATACCTCTCCATTACTGGACCAACTTCTACTTGTGAGGGTGTGTCTACATTGCTGGCAGCACTGCCAACAGTGCAGTATCAATTTTTCAAATTCAATTGAGTGTCAGTAAAGAGACACCCAATCAAAGCCAGAAATTGACGCACTAAGACCACCTCCTCAAGTGGCTTAGCGCTGTGTGGATGGGAATGCATTTCCTGTTGGCACAGTGCAGTGAAGATGCGTAGAAGAGGAGTTAAGCAGTTTGCAAGCTACTCTGTGTTAGTTGTGTAACTCCTGGCAACTGCTACTGAATTTTCTAGTACATGTAGACCAGACCTTAGAGAGACCAGCTCTTGAACTACACAGAGCTCTTCTTCAGATCTGGAAGAACAGCAACACTGTGTACTTTCTATTGTTTGCTTATTTCAGCTTTCATTTAAAAAAAATGAAGTCTCTAGTAGTCAGGGTTTCAAAGAAATCCTTCTAATGATGGAATGAATGTGACTGATGAAGTTACGTCTGTTGGAATTTCTAGGAAGGCTGGAACAGTAGATCTGATATTTGACTTGCCCTACTCATTTCTGTGAGTAGTAATTCATGTCCAAATGGTGACATATAATGTCAACCTTGTTAAATATGTCCTTTCTTACATGCTTTGGTGGGCAAGAATAGCAATGTCTTATATTATACTGAAGAGTATATGCAAAATTGGCTCTAGATTGGACCACCCATAGCATTTAATCTATCTAAAACCTGTGTACAAAAGGCAGTCTAGCAGTAATATATTTATGGTTACCCTTTTTTAAATGGAGCTGTTATCTAATCTTCAATAGGCTCTTTTAATGAATATACAAGAAGCACACTCTGACTTCTAAAAATGCAGTTAGTCTAGAAACATAATGCTGACAAATAGGGGTTGTTGATAGCAGTTTATATAGGAAGATCAGCCTGGAGTTAATCCACTATTGAAGTCTCTTCTGTTCTTCCACTCGTCTGCCTCTTTTCTCCATGGTAGGAATTAAAAAAATTGATCTTCACTGTATAATAAAAGCTCTGGATATGAATGTTATCATTGTCAGGGCTAAACAATGATTTAGGGGTACTGATTCTTCAGTTAATTTCCTCATGTTGATATTGGTCAGATGTACTTTATTTTTGTATTCATGTATTTATAAAATAAAGCTCTAAAACTTTTTAAAAAGAAAGAGAAGGTGGAAATAGGAAGCATTATTTTATGGAAGATTTGCACAAGATCTACATTTTTAGGAAGACCTACACAAGTGTTTCTGAAATGGAGGGGTTGGACAGGATTAGCTGGGAGGATATGGAATAAATTAAAATGTGTAGGCATTTAACTATACATGGCAGTGCACAGATGCAACTGGTTTCATTTTCCTGAAAGTAGCATTGCTGACATGAAACGTGTAAAATTTGAACATTGGGCCCCTCCTACATCATCATATTAATTACAAAATCCTAAAATTAAAAAAAATCTAATTTCTGGATGCTTTCTATTTGCCCTGGGTTTTGAGCGTACAGAGAACAATCGTGTCATGTTTTCAAGTTTTATTCTGCAATCATGAGAACTAGAAATTTGAATACAGTTGCATGAATTTGAGATGATGTCAGTGTCTAAAGCTGTGACCAAGGATTGGCAATCTAATATGACAAGCCATAGTTTTCTAGCTTGATGTTATGTATACAGCATTGAGTACGTTTGCTTACTTTATGTAATCCATGGGTTTATAACAGACCATGAATTTGTCCAGAATAATGGAGATATTTATTATAAAAAAGACAATATTTTCCAGTGCAATGTCTTATTCAATAAGTATTGGTTTAAAGGTATTTTAAGCATGATCTCAAAATCCATAAATCTGACCCTTGTTTGGAGACAACAGAGTAGGATATATTTGCTATTGGACAGATGTTTAAAAAATATGAGGATTTAATATAATTCAATAAATGGTGTTTCCATTTTTGGAGAGGAAGAATCTATGTTCTTTTAAGTGACATTTGTGTATTGATGATTGATTAATAAAATGTTAATTAAAAGACATAATTTGGCCCCTCAAGGAACCACATCAACAGCCAATAAGGTAGCTGTGAGAATGACTGAGACTAAGTGCTTTGCAAGCTACATATTTGCCTTAAATCCCATTCTGTCAAAGAAGGATTGGGCAACACAGTGTAACAGAAACTACATATGATCTTTTACTCTAATCATGACAAAATAATCACTATAACAAGTGCAGCTGTTCTAGGCTAGTAAATACAATGTATTTAAGCGTCTTGTCATTTTGCAATATTATTTGATTCAAAACCAAGCTTTTCTTGTATTTTGCTCAATGATGTCAGTGACATGCTCAAAATAGACTTGGAATTACATCAACACTACCAAATTTGTAAATGGAGATGACTTGCGCAAACTTGTATTTAGCTTGAATTACTTGTGGATATATGGATTCTGAAAAGTCTATTACTGGAATAGAAATACTCCACATGTAGTTGAAGTGTGATTTTTAAAATGCCACCTGCTACTGAACATATCTATTTCCTGTGTTTTCTCAGTTGTGTGCCTGGTTCACTGACATAAGCAAGTTACTGTTGGGACTTTGGGACCAATATATAAGGGGAAACTGCATCATGCATACAGTTGGGAGATAGGATACCTAGATTTATTGCCATAACTTTTTAGTGACTTTAGGCAAGTCACTTAGGACTTTTCTGCATGGTGTGGCACAGTGTACGACAGAGGGTTATACACTGGAGAATGCTTTAGTGTTGAACTAACTGCCTCCTGTACATCCAGCTAATGTGCTAAAAAAAAAGTTTCAAGTCAGTGTTAACAGTAGTATTGTTTCAAGCATAACTACATTGCTGCATCATGAGACCACATGCTTGTCAGCGCCTTGTGCTTCAGTTTGTTCATCTGAAAGCAGGGAGTAGTAGTCACACATCTCTGGAATATAGTCTGAGCCCTATGAAAGGAAAAATGTTACAAAACCTCTTCATTGTTATAATTATTTGCATAAGTACAAGTTGCCTTTCTATTCCATCACATGTGACATCCACAAAATCACTAGCTAAGGGCCCAGTCTTTCAAATCTTAGCTTTTGAGAGCCGTCAAAGACACTAAATGTAGGTTCACACTGCCATAAAAATACCAGGGCGCTGAGTCTCAGAGCCCTGGTCAACTGCTTCAGGCTCACAGGACTCTGGCTTGAGGGCTGCAAATAGTATCTTTGGGCTCAGGCATGAGCTTGGGCTCTGAGACCCTTGACATGGGCCTGAATGTGAGTCCTGCCAGCCCAAGTCAGCTGCTTTGATTGTAGTGCAAACATACCCTAAGGGTTAAGATTGGTAGGGTATGGCCTTATTGATTTTCTGGATCAAAACTTGGCTGACGAAAATACAGAGAGAAGAAATAACACAGTTTGATTTTCATATAGCAGCTGGTGCTCCTATTTAGGCATTTTGATTTGTTTTGGAAATTGCACAGTCTAACAGAGGAAACACTTGGGGAGAATAAATATCGAAGAGAAAGAGATGTTTTTACGGAGTCAACTTTTTGACCTTTATAGCTGAGAAGCTTAAAAGCCTGCTTAATTGCTCTTTCTTCAGTAGCTCCTAGTCTCTTGGTGACCAGAAGTGCTGCTGGCCTAGGAAAAGACCCAGGTCTCAGAGCACTGGATCTCAGAGCTTGCTCGCCACCCCTGCAGCTGCCACCATGGGCAGCCTGGCAGCGAACCCAGAGCTCGGCACTGGAACTCGGGGCTCGAGCCCTGTAAGCCTGGTGCCAGTGGTGCCCCTGTTGGTTACTGTCCATCAGACTGAGATTCATTTACTCATGGAATGGGTCTAACAAATCTTTATTAAGATTTCTCATAGGATGGATCTAACAGATCTTTATTAATCTTTATCTATATTACTCAACAAGTAATTATCAAGTTCCAGAGGGGTAGCCATGTCAGTCTAGTTCAGCAAAACAAACAAGTCTTATGACATTTTTAAGCAATAACAATTTATTCAAGTAATGATCAGTTACTTAAAAGTAGGAAACTCATCAGGATGATCTTAGTGGTCTCAAACATCAGGCAATGCAAGGTCAGCCTCCTTTTGTTATTTTGTTATCTTTCCTTATAAGTATTGATCTCCGATTTCCATGTTAACTCTCCTCCCTGTCGGTAGCGGTTTAGCCAAGTGTTATTTCAAACTGGTTTTCTCTGGCTTTTTACAACAAGAGTATTGTGGCACCTTAAAGACTAACAGATTTCTTCAAGCATAAGCTTTCATGGGCTCCAATCCATTTAATCAGATGCGTCTGATGAAGAGGGTTGGAGCCCACAAAAGCTTATGCCTGAGGAAATCTGTTAGTCTTTAAGGTGCCACAGGACTCTGGACACAAACTAATGCGGCTACCCCTCTGGCAATTTTCACCTAGCTTTTTAGTTACTTTCTTACATTTTAATCCCAAACACGATTACTCTGCAATTTCTTACACTTGTGCAACATTAAACATGATTACTCTGAAATTTTGTGCACATGTGCAGTTCTATTTATGTTTATGCTGTTAAATGGTATCAGAACAGACTCTTAAAATTCACAGTAGGCTTCTCTCAGGCCTAAATGTGCCTTTGCTCACAAAGTAAAATAAAATTGCACCTTAATTAGTCTATCAACACTACTACCCACTTTGTGAACTCTCCTTTCTGTAACCAGTACATTCCAGTCGCCTGGCAATTTTAAGTGTGGCTTACATTATGTTAAATATGTTCTTTTTGTATAGCTGTTTTCATTACACTTGAGTCAGTTTCTGTTCTAGTCATCGATATGCATCTAATATGCGGTGATTTATTCTGCCTCCTAAATTGATCCTGGGCAATTTGGGGAAAATGTGAATCTCTAAACTTCTTAGCTCTGATTCTGTTCTTAACCCCCTTAACAACACCTGATTTTGTTTGTGTAAATGAGAGGAGAATCAGGCCTTGCAGGTGGTGCATTATTCTGATTTTAATTGTATTAAATGGTATCTTAAATTTTTTACATTGGTATTTGTGGTTCAGCCAGTTCATATGGCCAAAAAAGGATACAGACATATTGCCTCTGCGTTTGCACCTTCAGTAGCTGCACATGCTACATCATTTTTGTGGAAAGACTGTTTACCTCTCTTTCAGTAAGTTATCTTACCTGTATCTTAGCCATCATTTAGCATATCTATTGTAACCCTTCTGCTAAAGCAAGATGGCAGAATAAGGGCCAGGTTCTATATCTAGGGGTTTCCAAATAAGGTACAGCACCAACTGGCTTGAGCCCCCACCCAGTCTTTTGAGAAGTCATCACTATGCCAGGGGTCAGCAACCTTTCCTGACCCCTGTGCCAGTCCTTCCTCCCCAACCCTCAGCTGGTGCCAGTGGCCCCCTCTACCAAAAAAAGTGGCAGCTGCTTGAAAATTCAGCAGCGGTCACGGCTGGAGTAGGAGCACTTCCCAGGTATGTCACGGAAAGAAGTTGCCCAGAGTGGCTTGTCTTGGTGATGTGCCTGGGGACAGGGGTCCCCAGACATGCCATGAAAAGAAGTGGCTCCTTTCAGGGGTTCCCAGGCATGCTGCAGAAAGAACCTGCCAAGAGTGGCTCCTTTGGGAAGCATCACACTACAGAAAGGAGCCACTCCGGACAGCTTTTTCCTGTGTCACATGGAGGCATAGGCATAGGGGGGTGGAGCCCCTGTGTCCCAGTTGCATCCGAAAGAAGCTGACCAGAATGACTTTTGGTGGCAGGAGTGGTAATTTCTTTGGCCCTGCATAGGGTGGCACATGCTGCTCTGAATGGGCTTGGGTGCCACTGTTGGCACACGTGCCGGGAGTTGCCTACCCCTGCACTACACCCTGGGCACCCCAGAGGGGTAATTCTTCCCCACTTTCAAGCATGAGTCTAAGTGTGTGGTATGCAGAGCTTCTAATAGTAATAAAAAAAATGTAAAGATCCAGTAGCAAAAAATCAGCACTGATCTGGAGAATCAGTGCAGAACAAGGTTCCCAACAAACCCCACACAGCATAACACAACATACAAACTTAATAGCAAAACCAGCATTGATCCGGAGAATCGGTGCAGAACAAGGTTCCCATCAAACCCCATGCCAGCTGTCCACCAGTGCCCCCCACTGGTCACTCACTCCATCCACCTGCACCATCCGCTGGCTCTGCCTGCTGGTCACTCACGCTGTCCAGCCCTTTGCTGGTCGCTCTCACCATCCGCTGGCTCTGCCCACTGTCCACCAGCTCCACTTGCTGGTCACTTCTGCTGTCTAGCCATCTGCTCGCTGCTCTTCAGTGATTTCAGCTCAGAGAGAGGGTCTCCTCTCTGTCATTTCAGCTCTTAAACTCAGAGCAACTGTAAACAGCTTCTTCCATTAAAATAACAAAGAAGCCTGGTCACTCAACTATCTTTTCACAGTAAGGACGGGGTGAGGCAGTGCCTCAGGCATAGCTCAGATGGGTTAATGCTACTCTACCACCCATTTCTTAACCTTCCCAGGCTGACAGCAGGGGAGGGCATCTCTTTCCTTTTTTTGCTAATGGTAACTTTTACCCTTTAATTAACCTAAACAGAGTTTGAACAATCAAAAGAGTAGTAGTATATTACGAAAGTCAGTATTTCCTGTTTCTTTTCAGTAGAATTACAGATATTGACAGATTTTTTATCAAATTAACCAAAATACCATTACCCATATTGCCCTGCACTCATAGTGAGACTATGCTAATATGCTCTTTGAGCTTATGCAAAGGCAAAACACATGCAGATTAGTTGCCTCCCCCCTTAGAAGCTGTTAGGCATAGCTTCTAATCCTGCCTTACACTATTGTCTTGTTCCTTTAAGTACTGTACTTGAAACATGCCTTGTTATTTATCTTACCATGGTATCTAATCTTTATTTCACTATCTACTCTTATTTTTTACTGTTCTTTAAATATTTAGATGAACTTAGTTACTGCCAACCCTTTTATAGAGGGAAATAGTGCTTCTTTATTCTCTCTATCTCTATATTTGTAGCCTTCAACATTTAGACCACTTTGATTTTTTTCTCACTTTTCTACCGTAATGTCAAAAATGTCTATGATTGAACTTGCCTCTTTTTGTGTAGGCCCAGCACAAAGACCATTTTAACTGATGGATAGTCTTTGTGTGGACTGCAATCGGAAGGAAGGAATTTCATTATATGTGCATATGCTCTAATTCAGGGGTTCCCAACCTCTTTAAGGCTGGAGACCCCTTTGTAGTTAAAAAATTGCAGCCACCTGGAGGGTGCACGGTGGTGCCGATGCACAGAATTGGGCCTGCACCACTTGCATCCTGGGGAGCTGGAGCCGATGCAGCCATGGCACCCTGCCCCTGCCCAGGAGCTGCCATGGTGATGGCCTCCTCCCCCTGCTGGGGATCTGGAAGCAGCCATGGCTCCCTCCCCTATACCCCATCCTGCCTGCCTGCCTCTTCTTTGCCCCCCCATCCCCAACTCCCCCAGGCCCTCCCCACCCCACCTGTCCATGAGTGGTGCTGCTGCACCTGGCCATCCCCCAGGCTGCACTGCCTGAGCAGGTTCTGTATGCTTAGGCAGGGCAGGAGTTTTCAAAAACTCCCTGCCTGGGGGAGCCAGAAGCCTGGGTCTCTGTGGGAACTGGAGACCCAAGCAGCATCCAGCCCCAGCTCCCAGCCTGTCTGCAGACCCCCTGGAGCCCCTCTGCAGCCCACCGTGGGTCTGCAGACCACAGGTTGGGAACCACTGCTCTACTTCTTTAATTTTCTTTGTAGCATAAACAGAAACCCAAGAATTACTCTCTGACTGGCCTACTTATATGCACATCGGGTGTGTACTTAATAGTCCAGTTTCTTCAGAACTCCAATAAATAATCACCTTCTGGGTGGTTGGTGGGTTGTTTTTTCAGGGGGTTGGACGTGGTGTTTTTGCTTTTTACTAGAGATTATTTCTGTCTGTCATCTTCAGTTACAATATGCAGTGGCCTGATCCCTATTTTGTTTTTGGGTGCTCAAATGTGACAAGTGGATAAAGATATATTTTCTCATCTATGAAGCATAAAAATTAGCCTTAAAAATAACCAAACCACTAAAAGCCCCTGGGATTTTGCTTTTGTTTGTTTTTAACTTAAAATATGATTCTGCTACTATTGAAATCAACTTTCAATGATGTCAGTGTTAATGTATTAGGTGCTTGTGAGTAGGTATTGCTATGCTTGTAAATGGATTGGTACTTTTTATTTTTAGGTCTGCATGAGTTAGTCAAATCAGATAATCACTAAATACCTGTTGGCTCAAAATATTGTATCAAAAAGTGTCACTGGCAGAAAACTCCACTCTTACGTTGTACCTTTTTTTGTGATGGCCACATCCCCATTATGTTTTGAATTCATTGTAAAGTGTTCCTTAGAATCCTTCAGGCAGTTAGTGGAATTGTTTTAGATACTTGATTGAACTTGCCATCAATACCCGATTTCGCTTCTATGCTTCCTTATTAAGACTTGTTTATTGTCATGAGATGGTACTCTAAAGCTTTGACATGGGAGGTGCAAGAGCTGTTGCTATTATTATTCCAAATGAGAGATTCTGCATCACTTTAAAACAAACAAACAAACACCAACCAACAACAACAACAACAAAAAAGCTCAAAGCCCTTCACTAAAACTTATCTATTTTTGTCCAGGTTCCTGATCAGTCTATATCTTATGATTTTGGTTGTATTACATGCTCTTAGGATAGAAAACATGAAATAGTCTTTATGAATATTACAATGTAATATCCCACAGCAAATACTTCTACAAACAAAAGCATAATGCGTTACATCAGAGAAAATGCTACTGAATAAACTATGTAGATCCAGATTTTGAAAGATGCTGTGTACTCTATTTTTCTCAGTTTCAGTTGCTCAGTAGTAAGCATCTTAAAAAATCTTTAGAAAACTTTAGGCGCTAGTCTATGTGTACTGTGGTTTTCGGCAGCAGTCGAAGGGAGATATGCAAATTACTTCAAATAACTTGTGTGTACCCCTCAGGGACATAGCCAGCTCCTGATTTCTGGCTGAGGCCCTAAGAATGGAGGGTTGGCATGGCCAAAGGCAGCTTCCAGTCCCCGCCTACCCCAAGGGTTGACAAGCGGCACACTGTCCAGCAGTTGTGTGAATTTTGCTGCTACAGCCACAAGACTGGTCAGGAGCCAGCAACTGCAAGCAGGGCAGAGACATTAGCACTGGCACCTCTGCTCTACTCATGGCCATGGCTGCGGGGTCTGGTGGCTGTGGTCGTGAGTGGGGCAGCAGCACCCATGCCTCTACTTTGCTCACGGTTGCTGGCTGCTGGGTGACCCTATGACTGTGGTGGCAAAATTTGCACTGCTGCCAGGCTGTAGGTTAGGCGGACCTCCAAACAAAGTGGGTGAGTCCAGCTCCCACTGGCCTACCCATGGCTGTGCCCCGACCTCTCTCTTCAACTAATGCCTACTCAGCAAAGAGTCTTCAGTGTATTGAATGGGGCTTTTCCATTGCTGTGTTTTATTGACTAGTCAGTTACTTTGTTACCTGTATATGAAAACTTAATGCTGGTTGGTCCTGTTATTTTAAGTTTTCAATTAATGATGGGATGCATGGACCTCTTTGAATCGCTTTTGTTTAATATTGTTTGACTCTAAACATGAAGTTTGTGGTAAGTATGTAGTGTTAGTCTGATCCAGTTAACAATCTTACCTACTTTTGTGATTTTTTTTTTTTATGGTGAGTCCTGTGATGTTTGGTAGATTTCTTTTTTCTTAAAGACCTTGGATTTATGAGATAGAAAATAGAAGAGAATCTCAGCTTGCATTTTAAGTAATAAAAGGTCCTAGTGCTCCTGATTGTAGAGATCAAGAGATGAGCTTGAAAATGTGAACCCTAAAGGATAAAAAAACAGAAAGCAGATGAAAAGAACCCCAAGTGCATTATTTTAAAAATTTCTTTGTGTTTAAGCCAATCTCTTGATTTTGGAGGGTCTGTGAAGGGGAGACTGACTCAAGATTTTTGAATGCTTGGGCTTGGCAATACTGGGACTGAACTGTGCCAGACCTCTCTATTTTGAATCAGTAGCCTACTGATGAATAGTTTATGAAAGGCTGTGTGGTTTTGGATTACCTTTGTGGAGAAAGGGGATTCTGTCTATAATGTGCTTGTGAACTGTTCCATTCCTTTCTCAAAGCTTTACTTTTTAGATATGTTGTGCTGCATTGTTCAACCAAACTGCATCACAAGTGCTTATTTCCAGAGAAGTATTTGAATTAAGCCAGTAAAGCAGCAAACGTTTAAAAAAGGACCTAACTAAGGACAGTGTTTTCCCTCGTATATAACTCTCTCTCCTGGGAAGGAAGGAAGAGACATATAGATGAGATGCAGATTTATGTTTGCTGTATCTATGAAAAAGAATACCCAGCCAAGGATTTTTTCTGTGCAATACTGGCTAGAAAAAGGGGCATATAAGTTGTGGATTGTTGAAGACAAATGCTTGATTCAGAACTTTTCTTTCATTCTTTGCTGGTTGAGACCCATCTTTCTAATATGAAAAACTGGTAGAAAATGAAGTATTAATGCTTAATGACACTTTAACACTAGCACTCACCAATGCTGACCTTATTTAGAGCTGTGAAATCTTTGTTGTTTTACAGGATGGTGAGAAACGCACCCCTCTTCATGTTGCAGCTTTTCTGGGGGATGCAGAGATCATTGAGCTCCTCATATTGTCAGGTAATATGGAGTATGAGTAATTGTTAGCCATTGATAAAGAAGCTGGTGTTAGAAACTACAGTGAATGCCTACAAGAGACATCTTTGATTTATACAGGTTAAATCGGGGTACAGTTCATCTCCATTCCAAAGAGCATTATGATGTTTGCTAAGAGAACCAATTTAAATTGCTTGATACAGTTACATAATATATACTCTGAGAATAACCAGATGAACCAAAAGATTCAGAAAACAAGTTAAACACCTGCTTAAGACCATTTTCTATTTAGCAGAGGACTAAATTATTTGTTAATTTTGGGATATTTCTGGTTGGGTTTAATCACATGATTACATTGTTTGCCAAGAAGAGATGGATGGATCATCATGCATAGATACATTGATTCAGCAGGGGAAATTTCAAGCTCCTCCTTGCATGTTTGTGCAATGTAGAGACTGAGATGGGGTGTTGAGCACTCGACTGGGAACCTGGCATTCCCAACTTTTCATCTCAGTGGCTGTCTCTGCCACCTTTTGTGACTTCAGACAAAACACTTAACCTTCTCTGTATTGGTTTTCAATTTGCAGTAGGAACATACTATCTACCTACCTTTATAGGGGCATTATGATACAT
The DNA here is from genome assembly GCA_007922195.1 of Podocnemis expansa. Lineage (NCBI taxonomy): Eukaryota > Metazoa > Chordata > Testudines > Podocnemididae > Podocnemis > Podocnemis expansa. The sequence continues at coordinate 2,787,616 of ML681988.1, read as the reverse complement.
AATTGGTAGAGGTTCTAAAGTTAGTTGAAAATGAAAAGCATGATTGACAATTGTTGGAATAAAAGATAGATTTGGTGCCTCACAAGAAGCATATAAAGTTGTACGTTTCTAAACCAGATCATTAAGGGTAGGGCTTAGTCTACTGTAGTGCAAAACTATAGGTGAGAAGGAAGATACAAGCTGAAAGAGTGAGGCACACACATTTAAAAATATAATTATGTTATAATAGAAAATACATCTATCAACATCACTCATGCAATAAGAATAAGTGCAGGTATTTATCTGATCTCAAGCTCTTAAACAGCTACTGCTACATGGGATATGTAGACTGAAGGATATATACACACACCATATTATAAAAGGTAATTATTTAATTGCTAACTTTTTTTTGCCTTGTGAAGAGCAAACCTCAAATGAAGTTTTGGTTGTTGTGCAAATGAGTGAATTTGGATGGTTATATTAAAACTCTCTAGTCAAGAACTTGAGCTTTATATTGGGGAAGAAGCAGCCCTGCTGCAAAATTTCAGACCCTTTGTAGTTCTGGTGGGGAAGAAAATCTCACAAAAGTTTCTGTTCACAGTAATATAGTGTTGCTACTTGTGTCCAAATGCAGGTTGTAAAGAGATGCTTGAAAAATCAAAGTTAAGACTGGGAAAGCAGTTGAATTTATTCCAACCTGGAAAAGGGTTTTTTTTTTTTTTTAGTAGTGTGAGGCAAGGGTGCAGGTTGCCTCAGATTTTATCTGAGTATGATTTGTGAGATGGTAGCTTCTTTCCCCTTAGTGAATAGAATATGGCATCAGTCCATTGCTGTTGTAACTGAGTCTAGCCCTCAGCCTTTGTATGCTGTTATGTACCCCAAACAATAATGCTATTTTCAGATTGGACACACATAATGAGTAAGGTATTAGTCCTGTGATGGATAAATGACTTGGCAATATCAAAATCTGTAACAACAAACTACAGCTTAATCAAATACCACTGTATTAGCCCATGAGTGGTATTTTATGAAACAAGCAGTATCTGTCAAGATTCCTAGTGACGTTTACATCATCTGCTTCTAATTCCTATTCTGGTTTAATTTGTGCCCCAGTTGTCAATGATCTGTACATGTTTAAATGGAACAGTAGCTGTAACAAAGCTGCTTCCTTTAAGTTGTGGTGTTACAGTTCTCCCACTAGATGTATGTTGTACAGACAGCTTGTAAGAGGAGTTTGTTGTTCAGAAAATTAATGAAGAAACCAAAAAAAGGATTTCAACTAAAAGAGAGAGTTGCACACATTCCCTCAATCCATCGTATATTTAGAAACCTTGGTTTTGTCAGTCAAGGGATTTTAACTAGTCCTACCGATATTTGCACGTCAGCTCATCCAGTACATCATTGATCCCAACAGAAAGACATGGGTGAATATTATTACTTTGACAAAAATTATGGTTGGATGGTTTTTCCAATATATTAGACACAAATATGCCTTTCTTCAACAGGAGGTAAAGATTAATTTCCTTCATCTTGACATGTGGTGATAGAGCATGTAGCCATTGTCACATCTTGTTATGGTGTCTTGTCAGCATATGAGAAGGATGCAGAGGCATTATCTTTCCAAGGATTGCAAGTACCAGCTCAAGGTCTATATGAATAAAAAGATGAGGCAGCTCTGCCCCATATCTCTTGTGAATTTCAACAGCATCTCTAGTGCATTGTCTTGTGAAGACATGGCCTTGCTGAGGCAGAATGCTATGGAAAATACATTTCATTTCTTGATTTCCAATGTGTCCCTCATGTGGAAGAGAATATCTCCATGCTATTATAAAAAATATGAATTAAAATACATTACCAGTTGAACCTTATCCTGTCTCCAGCATTTGTTTGGAGCATAGGATAAAATGCTGCTGATGCATTCAGCTCTGTCCGCTGTCTGAACAGAGATTAAACAAAGAGAAACAAGCTCATAATTTTAAAGGTTTAATGATTTGCCTTCATGTCAGCAGGGATGTGCTAGCGTTCAGTTTGATGAGACTCTGTGAAACACTACTATCACTAATACTTACGTGCCTGGGTCAGGAGTCAAAGCTAATTCTGTGTGTGGTATATTCTGCTGCTCATTTCATGTTATTATCTGAAGTATCATTCTTTGTATGACTTGTGTGTCCCCACTTGAAAGAGAGAGGATCTTTGTACATTTCTGTGATGTAGTGATCTGCCAAGGCTAGCTAAGAGGCAAAGCTCTGATCACAGCAGCAGCATTTTCCTCTCATTTTTTTTCTGCCTTCAACACAACCTAATTTGTTAAACACTTCACAAGAGATTAATCTGATGGAAAACTTCATCACTTAAAACAGTTACCTCTAATGTCTGACATTAAAATCGGGACAGACAGAATATTTAAAGAATAAAAGCTTGAAATACTTACTATCAGATTTGAACCATGATGCTCTGCGTATGGCGAGAAGCCAAGAAGAGTGTCAGTCTCTTGCATTTCATACAGAACTCAGGAGGAAAATTCAGTGAAACATGCTCATACTTAGATTTGTAGCCCATGAACTGGGGGCAGCACAAATAAATGTAGCAGCTAATGAATAAAGCCTATATCCTGGCACACTGAGACATACTAGAAATGGATTTCTAAGTAACCATTAAAAGAGGAGTGGATTTACAGTTAAAAATGAAAGACACGGAGCCAGATCCTCAGTGAGTGCAAATCAGCATTGCTCCATTGATATTGATAGACCTAGGCAGATTTACATTAGCTGAGAATCTGGCCTGTGATTATTTGGCTGAAACTGGCAAGTGTATTGTGAGTTTGTTTCAGTATGTATTAAAATATAGTCATTTGAGATTGGGGCATTATTGCCAACCTTCCCATCTGTTCTAAAGGGTAGGGAGGAGTAGTCAAGTAGTAATCACCTGCTAGTTGTATTTCTCTACAATACATTATATCTATTAGAAACAAGAGAGAGGCAAGGGGCAGTGTAGGGCCATTACTCAACAAAGACAGAAAAACAATAATAGAAAATGTGGAAATGGCAGACAAACTAAATGATTTCTTCATTTTGGTCTTCACTGGTAAGGTTTGTGGTGACTGGATGCCTGACTTGGGGGAGGGCAATAAAAATGAGACACGATCAGAAGCTAAAATAGGGAAAGAACAAGTTAAAAATTACCTAGACAAGTTAGATGTCTCCAAGTCACTAGCGCCTGATAAGATACACCCTAGAATACTCAAGGAGCTGATTTAGGAGATATGTGAGGCATTGGCTATTATCTTTGAAAAATCATGGAAGACTGGAGAGGTCATGAAGGACTGGAAGAGAGTAAATATAGTGCCCATCTATAAAAAGGGAAATAAGGACAACCCTGGATGTTATAGGCCAGTCAGCTTAACCTCTGTACCAGGAAAAATAATGAAAGAAATAATTAAGGAATCCATCAGCAAACGTTTAGAAGAGAATAGGGTGCTAAGTAGTGGTCAGCATGGATTTTTCAAGAGCAAATTCTGTCAAAGCTGATAGCTTTCTGTGATGGGGTAATAAGCCTTGCAGATGGGAGGAAAGCTGTAGATGTGGGGTATCTAGGCTTTAGTAAGGCTTCTGATAAGGTCTTGCATCACCTTCTCATTAACAAATTAGAGAAGTACAACCTGGATGGAACTGCTATAAGATGACTGAAAAATTGGTTGGATAACTGCTTCCAGAGACAAGTTATCAATGGTTCACAGTCTTGCTGGAAGGGCATAATGAGTAGGGTACCACAGGGATTGGTTCTGAGTCCAGTTTTGTTCAATATTTTCAACAATGATTTAGATGATGGCATAGAGCGTACACTTATAATGTTTGCCAGTGATACCAAGCTGGGAGGAGTTGCAAGTGCTTTGAAGGGTAGGATCCCAATTCAAAATGCTTTGGACAAACTGGTGAAATGTTCTGAGGTAAACAGAATAAAATTCAATAAGGACAAGTGCAAAGTATTCCACTTAAGAAAGAACAATCCATTGTACACATACAAAATGGGCAATGACTGCATAGGAAGGAATACTGGGGAAAGGAATCTGGGTGTCATAGTGGGCCACAAGCTAAATATGAATCAGCAGTGTAATGCTGTGGCAAAAAAAGCAAACATCACTCTGGGATGTATTAACAGGAACATTGTAGGTGAGACATGAGAAATAATTCTTCTGATTAGGCCTCAACTGGAGTATTGTGTTCAGTTCTGGGCTCCTCATTTCAGGAAAGATGTGGACAAATTGGAGAAAGTCCAGTGAATGATTAGAGGTCTGGAACACTGGACTTATGAGGGACAATTGAAAGAGCTGAGTTTCTTTAATCTAGAAAAGAGGAGACAAGGGGAATGTAACAGTTTTCATCTGTTTAAAGATTGTCACTAGAAGGAGGGAGAAAAACTGTTCTCCTTAACTGCCAGTGATAAGGCGAAAAGCCGTGGACTTAAATTATGGCAAGAGAGGTTTACACTGAACATTAGGAAAAAGTTCCTGAGTTTCAGTGTGATTAACCACTGGAATAAGTTGCCTAAGCAGTTTGTGAAGACTCCATCACTAGAGGGGTTTAAGAGCAGGTTAGACAAGCACTTGTTGGGGATAATTTGAGGGTACTTGGTCCTGCCATGAGCGCAGGGAACTGGACTTGATGACCTCTCATGGTCCAATCCAATTTTTATGATTCTGTGTAATCACATTCATTCATGAGTGGCCTCGAAGAGCTGTCTTGTGAAATAGAAACATGAGAGAAAATCCCATCCTCTCAAAACTCATTGCAACTCCACAGCTTCAATGAGATGATGCTGGCGTACAAGAGAGTAGAAATCTAAGCTCTAATCTCTGCCCTGAGGGGTGTTCAGTCGAAGAACTTGGTCATATCTTTAAGGCAGAACCTTATGCAATGTCCTTAAGGCACTACTCATCACAGAGCCAGCTGTCTCAATAAAACTTCAGGAGGCACTGACCTTCCTGGCAGGTTAAGAGAGGATGCAGAATTCTTTCTTCATGGACAGGTAGCTCTACAGGCGACGGCCTTGCATTCTCTCTTCTCACTTTTGGTGCAGCGCTAGTCCTATGCATAGCGTTAAAGTATGGCAGAATGTCCCTGAACGCTGTTTTGGGGCCCACAAATCTGAGGGGCCAGTGTTCTGGGACCCCGAAACATAAAAAAAAAAATTTGGGTGGAATTCATGTTCTGCCCTGGCCTGGAGCTGCTGCTGGCAGGGCCGTCCTGGGGTGGGGGGTGAGAGAAGCAATCGCCCCTGGCCCCGTGGTTTCATGGGCCCCACGCTGTCCTGCCATGAGCAGAGCAGCACATGGCCCGCACCACTGCCCCTCCCCAATGGTTGCGGTGTCACCCCACTGAGCGGAACCCGGTCTCTGCTGTAGGCTGGCGTGCCCCATCCTCAAGGCAGAACAGTGGGCCCAGGGGCAGAGCAGGCCAGTCCAGAGACTGGGCTTTGCTCTCTCACCTCCCCTGGGCCGGCTGTTCATCCCTTGAGCCCTCGGGGGTGGAGAGGGCTGGTCAGGAGCCTGGGTTCTGCTCTCCCACCCCGCCTCTGGGCCAGTCCTCCTCACCCCTAGAGTGGAACAGCAAGCCCAGAGGAGGGGTGAGAGCATGGTACCCAGCCTCTGGGCTGGCCCACTCCACCCCTGGGCTGGCTGTTTCATCCTGGGGGTGGGGAGGGCCAGCCCAAAAGGGGGGCGGGAGAGCAGAACCCAACCCTCAGCCTGGCCTGCTCTGCCCCTGGGGGCCGAGTGGCTTGCTCAGTGGAGGAGTGGAAGTTATGGGGCCAGCCTGTGGGCCAGCCCGCCCTTCTCAAAGCTGGGGGAATGGTGCCAGCAGGGGGCTCCCATAGGTCAATTGGCCCTGGGCCCGCACCCCCCCCCCCCAGGAGCTGTGAGTGGCTCCTCTTCCTCTCCCAAGCCAAGGCAGCAAAATTGGGTGTGTGGGGGGGGTGGATCAGTCTTGGGATGCCTGCGGCCACCAGGCAACAGGGGACAGATTGGGACCCCCAGCAGGGGCTGGGGCTGTATCCATATCTGGGCCCGGGCCACCTGCCACTGGCATGCAGTGACAGGAGCTGGATTGGGCCCAGGCTGCCTGCTGCTGGGTGGCAGTGGCAGGAGCCAGATCAGAGCCACCGGCAGGGGCCGGGGCCAGGGCCAGATCCAGGAGGGTCTGTCTCCCACTGGGTGGCAATGGGAGGTGTTGAGTTTGGACTGGGTTGCTGGCTGAACAATGCCAATGCTGCCCACAGTCCCCACCAGCCTGACTCCAGGAGGGGCTGATTCCCCTCTCACCTCACAGCCAGCCTGACGCTGAGCCCAGAAGAGTCAACAATATGGGGACGGGGCCCGGAGATTAGGAGGGTTCCGATGCCTGTCAAATTATACTTTAACTGCTTCTTTTATGACTATGCAGTCCATGTAATCAAAGACTGCAGCTGTGGCCATCTTAGTGCTGGATACTACCAAAGAGATTCTCACCCCGACCCAGCCCATTTGTCCTGGGTCGAAAGGCCAGAGCAGGTAAAGAGTCTCTAAAATCCCTGTCTCCAGCCAGAGGAGACTATAAAGGGGGCAATTATAAAACTGTCTTCTGAGGACCCTCTTCCCCTTAGTCCTGGGTTTGTTGGCATTGAACACAGACATATGTTTAGCTGACATTTTCAAAAGTGCTCAGAGATTTGGGGAGGGTCCCTTTATTTGAAATATAGAAGGCCTGGACTGCAGAGGTTGACTTTAATGGGGGATATAGGTGTTCAGCACCAGAAAAGCTTTGTCTAGGTGTTAAAAATTGGGCATCCACAAACTGAGGCACCTAAAACATGAAAAATATATTTGAAAAAATAGGCCTTAATCTCTCCATGGCTTTGTTTTAGCTTCTGTATAACAGCATATTTCCCTGCTTTTAGGAATGTGGAGAGTCTTTCTTAGTAGTATTGTGCAGTGCTTTGAGATTCTTGGATGGAAGCTGCTGCTTAAAAAATCAACACCATATACTATAAGGATTTCAAGCAATGTTTACTGACTGAAACCTTTGAAAAAACAAACCTTTACAGATATTTAATAGACTAAATTAGCTATGAATAAGCCATTCCACTCTGTTAGGTAAACAGCACATTGAAAAACATGCAGAGGAAAAGGATGTGGAAAACAGCAGAGAGAGATACAATACATTATATGATGCATAATTTGTGGGTGTTTGATTGTTTTGCTTTTGTCATATTCTTTGGTGGTTTTCTTGGCAGCTGCCTATTCAGCTTCTTGGAGGGTAAGTGGATCAGTGAAAGGCTTAACCAGCTACTGAAGAAAAAAACCAGGATTGTTTCTTAATCATCCTCTTATTCTCAGATGCCACTATATCGCTGAATATTGAGGAATGATATAACTACTTGTCATCTAATGCTATTCGTCACATAAGCTGTTCTGGTTTGGTACCATGTGCTCATGGGAGTTGTTGAATGGAGATAGAGGCTCTCCTGATTGATTAAAAAAAAAAATTGAACCACAGACTAAATCTCTTGAAAGGACATGTATTTGATGCCAGTATGGGGGGTTTAGTCTGTGCAGTTTGCATTTGACAATTCTTACTTCTCCAAAATAGTGGAACACAAAGTACAGTGGAATCCTAGATTGAAAGCTTCTCGGGCCAGAGACTGTCTTTATGTGTGTGCACAGTGTCTGGCACAGTGGAGTCCTGATCTAAATGAAGGGCTTTAGGCAGCAGTGCAATACAAATAATAAATTATCTTGTTATGAAGATCAAGTAGGCTAACAACTCACTCCTGTTTTACGCATTAAATCAGCATTATCTGTATGTGTAAATCCATGTGTCAATGAGCTTCCAAAATCAAACATCTAATTTAATAACCCAGACATGTTTTTGAATAGGCACAGCAAGTTCCATTAAACGTAAAATTCCTAGGCAGGTCAGATAGATAACTGTCTCATATAGGCAAGTTCACAAATTGTAATGTTCTTTTTCTGAAGCCAGATGATTCTGGGGATTTGAAATCTATTCCAATTTTTGAAAACCTGAAAGAAAACTCAGAGAAATTGCTTTCAGTCTGATAATTAGAACCAAATTCTCAATGCATGTCATCAAGGGTTAAAGTATAATTTGGGGGGCTTTGGAACTCTCCTAAATTTCCAGGCCTCCCTCACCAGGTTTGATGTCTCCGCACTGGTCTGGGCCCCCCTCACACACTCCAGCTACTGCCCTCAATATCCATTACCCTGTCCCCAAAATCGGCTCTCACTATTTTTAAATAGTGGGCTCCAGAACACAGAGTTCCAGCTCCGTTTTCTATTTGTAGGGGGCCTAGAATGTTGAGCCCCTAGAAATAGTGGGCCCTGTCTGTGATGAGCAAAAGGCAGCCTCGTATGCCCCAATGAGCTGGGCTTTCTGGAAAATATTTTTGGTTCTTAGAAATTGAACCACTACAGTCAGGGAAAATTAAAACCAAAGCCCTCTGGTGGTCCATTAGAGCAGCTTAAATCAGTGGTTCTCAGCCTACATTCCACTGTGGACCACAGATGCAGCTCTCTCTGTGTTATGTGGGCTGCATCCTCACAGTATATATATTATCTGCATGGGTTGAGGATGTCACAAGGACAGGAGCTGTGTGCTGATTGGGCCACAAGCAGCCTGCAGGTTGAGAACCTCTGGCTTAAGTTCCAGTTCAAAAATAGGTCAAAGCATCCTTTTATTAGTGAAGAGTTTGAAGGGTCATTTATGATATAGGCAGGATGTTTACACTTGTTTGAAGCTGATTGAATTGTATCCAAGACAGATTTGCAGACCACTATGGAAAGGTGTAAAATTGCTTTCAAACAACAATAAAAACATTTTAACACAAAGCACTGTCTCTATCGTCTCTGCTCCCTTCAGTGATGTCTCCTTGTTTGTGTTGATTGCTTTGAAATACTACTTAGCACTACATTTGTCCCCATGCAGATGTGCAAGCTTCCTTTTCATGAGTGTATTTGATCCACCCCACTCTAGCTGCCCCAAACCCTCCTTGTCTCCCCTTCCACTCAACAAGTGACACAAGTGTTTGGCTGTCCCACCCTTCTGCTTGGCCCCCAACAAGCACTCCAAGATGGAAAATCCTGCTTCTCCTGGACAAGTGACTGTGGGCTTGATCCTGTGAGATGCTGAAAGCTGTCTGCTCCAAAAGTTGGGAGACCCAGTAGTCTGCAGGATCAGTCCCAGGGTTCCTGTCAGCTGCCCAGCCTTCTGACAGCCTTCACGTCTTTGCCTGGTTCTAGGAAGACCTGTTGGTCTTTGATAGACAACTTAGCATCTTCCCCCCACCCCTCACTGCATCCATTTTGGCTGAACCCTTCTGATCATTGAAAGTAAGGCCATTTTCTAAGGGTTAACCAAGTGGAAGTACCTTTATGCTAGCAAAGTCATGATAAATTCAGGGAATATCTATAAACCACAGCCTTTGTTACCAAGAAATTTATAATTCATTGTTTTTATTTTTATTGTAAATATTACCTCAATAGCACATAAATAATGTGCACTGTTTATTTGCAGGGGCTCGTGTCAATGCCAAGGACAACATGTGGCTGACCCCTCTTCATCGGGCAGTTGCCTCAAGTAGAGAAGTGAGTGAGATTTGATTACCCTAAAAGTTGCATGTTTACCAACATACTGAAAACAATTTCCATTATTATATTAAAATAGATTTGTTGCACAACCCTCCCCCTAAAGTGATTGCAAAACCCTTTGCTCTTCACTAAAGCAAGAGTAATTGGCTATTGTATGCCTTTCGTGTTGGCCTGCTGGGTACTTTTGGCTTTCCTTCCCATGTAGCTGATTTTCCCTTATTTAATGGTGCCCAATTTAAATTACTGTAGCACCAACTTTCTGCAGGCAGTCAATAATTAGATTGGCCTTGGCATAAGTGGAATAAATGATACTGGTCTAATCACCTTAAAATAGTCAGTCATAGTCCAGTGTGAGGAGGAGGACGGGGAGAAACTGGGTTACGGTTGTGTATCTGGTGATGAAACAGGCTTACTGTGGAATCTGATCTGAGTAATTGCATTTAAAGGCATCTACAGAGTTTCTTTTTAATTCCTTTGGTTCAGCCATAAAATAGAGTTGAGTCCATATTTTTTCCATTTGGCAACAAGAAATCTTGGCATCCTGCTGTAGTGTTTTTCATTGCTATCTCAAAAGATGAGAGGTAATTATTATCCAAGAGAATAACCCGAGCATGGCTGAATTTTCAAATATACCATCATTCCAGGCTTCCATTTTTGGCCACCTGTGTATATTTATCTTCTTAATATTGAGTCAACATGATGCACACAACTGCAGAGTGAACTGGCAGCTGAGAGGACGTTTAAAAGAGATGTGAGCTGGCTGTCCTCCAGAAATTGATGGAATCACCTCCATAACAATCCCAGTGCTTGCCAATTCCAGGGGCAGGAATCCTTAGCTCATTTCTGAACTCAAGCATTGCTTAGCTATTAGCTGAGCTTCCCAGCTGCTGGTGTTCTCTGAAACCCACTGTAAGAAATAGCTAACAGAATGCAAATGCTGTAAAGGAATGAAATACAAAAAGCCATGTTAAAAATAAAAGATCAGACATAAACCTTCAATAACAGCCACAAGTTTTATAACCCAGGAGTTACAACCTATGTGGCTTAGGATTTTTAGAGATGGGTGAATTTTATCTACTGACAGTTCTTGCTAAAATTGCATGTCTTGCCATGGCTTTCTGCCTGTCTCTTAACCCTTTGCTGCTGAGACCAAGCGAAGACCCTGTGTAGAGTTCTCAAAGAGTAGCTTTCTCTTCCATAATTCTGGTAATTCTAGCTCCCCAAAAGGAATGACGTCAGAGGTCCAGTATGTGAGGGAGTGATAGAAAAAGTGAAATGTGTCCCATATAATCTTATTTCGATGTATTTATTTTTACAATAATGTAATTTCCTCCACAGGTTCCCTTTCCTTTTCTAATTCTTGTTCATGTGAAGGCTGTTACTTTACTAATAATTCCAAATGACATCATAAGATTTTTCTTTAACTACTGCTATGTTTGTGAAAATAACCTGCACAATTTCAACTTGAGTACCATATGACTCACATCAGTCATGGAGGATGTTCTTTGGCCAAAAGTTGACTGTTAGGTCTAATTATATTTTGCCCAGTGCCTATGGGTTTAGCCTGCTTTTAGAACAGTCATCTGTAAGCTAAAGGTTTTGCATTGAGAGAGCTATGTATTCTGAAGCTTTTGTTGAACACTAAGACTCTTTTCCTACAATAATTTAGAATCTGACAAAAAACACATGAAAAGAATTTAATTGCATTTTAAAATAATTAAATTATAAAGTTGATTTTGGAGATTAAAATTGGATATTCAAAAAACCGCACATCTCAAATGTATCTGTACTGACTGCTTTGTGTATGAATCAGATGTTAGCATTGTACAGTTAGAAATGGTTGAGACATTTCACTCAGATAATTAGGATTATACTGAGAATGCTAAAACATATAAATACAGAGTGCTAAACAGCACCAATCTACTAAATATGCATGTGGAAGTTATGGCAAAATAAAGGTTTATTTTATATCCTTGAAAGCTAGATAATTGAGATTTGAGAGAAAAGCGTCTCCCTAAAGAACTGGAATAAAGTTTTGCTCCCTAGTAGAATGTAAGTGGAATACATATATAGATGTCAATGGCAATGTGTATACACTTTTTAAAATGGAATTTAAAAATTCCCTGCCAAGTTCTTTTTTTGGCCTTCCAACACCTGTTTCCTTCTACCTCAAGTGTCACATTTACATTAATATTCCCATTGACTTTGAGTAGAATTTGTGCAGTCTCAGATGGAAAATGTACAGTTAAATTTTCTTTAATTTTCACTTAGATTATCAGTTTTAAAAACTAGGTTTTATTTAAAACTGACAAAAAGCTGGAGAAGTTCAGTGTTCTAGCTGAGCCACTTGACTGAGAGAAGGAAAAAGTGCTGATAGGAACTAAGAACACAGATGTCAGCCTTAATCTGAGATTCTCACTTGTCTGAACCTGAAATTTACACCCAAAGAATTAACTTGGTGTTTTTGTTTTCTCTGTCCTTTTATAACTCCTACTTACACTAATGTCTTAAGTTTACTGTTGAAAACAGTGCTCCCTTTTTTAAATAGAGGGATTCATCATGCGCTGTACTTGTCCCTTTTTAATTTCAGATACATTAAGTACATTTATTTCTTCAGATAAAACATCAGCATAATGCCTAGTGTTGAAGGTCAATAGCCCTCTCTGGCACAGACCCAATCCTGTAGTTTTGTACACCCTAAAGCCCAAATAGGAAAGTTTTGTGTGGACAAGTGCAAGACTGTGCCCTAAATGGTTATAAATGTATATGAAGAAAGCTAAATATACCACAATAAGATAGTTGATTTAAATGCTTTTGAATTACTGGCTATTTCACTTCCCTCACCTGGAATGTTTTTCAATACCTGCTTCTGATTGTTCTTTCCTCTGCCTGCATGTGAATTTTATATGGCTACTAGTAACAGTCAAGAAAGTTGTTTTTTACCACATCACCACATGATGTGTAGGGAGAGGTATTTACATATAGACATGCACCTTATTTATTTTTACAGCTTGTTTATAACTGTGCTTCCATTGCAGGAAGCAGTACAAGTACTGATCAAGCATTCAGCAGATGTTAATGCTCGGGACAAGAACTGGCAAACCCCATTGCATGTAGCGGCTGCAAACAAAGCAGTGAAGTGTGCAGAAGTAATCATTCCAATGCTGAGCAGTGTCAATGTCTCTGACAGAGGGGGGCGGACAGCATTGCACCATGCAGCCCTGAATGGCCACATGGAGGTGAGTGGTCTAGAAGCATTGTTGACAAAAGTGATATGATTTATCAAATTGTGCCACTTTTGACTATATCAGAATACATGCTGAGTTCATGTACAGCTATATGACATAGATAGCTAGTTGCTGCAGCTAAACTTCACTTATGAGAGGTGTTAGATCAAGATACCAGATACCGTGGTGATACCTAATTGAAGACAGTGGGCTGGCATTATTTGAAAATGAAAGCAAATTTTGAACCAGTGTGTTATCTCACAGTTTCCTGCATGGGCAATGCAGAAACTTTTGGGCAAAATGAACTAGATAAAAATGGTTGAAGGAGCATTAAGTATCTCTTAAAAAAGACACAAATTTGTAGTAAATGCAGAAGTTAGCCAGTGTGCCTTTCTAATTAGTTTTCTAGAAAATTCATTTCTGATTTAAAAACAGTGCATGCTAATTGCATTTATCTTAAAGGGTTTGGGAGCAAATCTCTCTCAAGTCATCACTGAACAAACAGTTGAGCATTTATGAATTGAAACCCATTTATTGAGGCCCAGATCTTGTAACTAGAGCTGGACAAGTCTGCACCAGTGTAGACCTCCATTGACATCAGGATCTAGACCTAAGTGTGGAAGAGGGAGGGAAAAAAAGACTTGACAAAAAATCAGAAGTTGATTTATGATGTCGTCACTTACAAAAAGCAGCCTACAAGTATTTGATACAAAAGATGTTATGGGCCTTGGCTTTTTAAAAACTTTATATTTTAGGAAAGAGTTAGTATTTATCATCTTGCAATGGTTGACTTGCTTTGATGTAATGCCTTGTAGTGGTGGAGTTAATAAAGGACACAGGTAGTAATAGATTAAGTAGATTTAATAAAATCTCTGGATTATTCTGCCAGTAAGTATTGAGGAGACTAAAATGTTTGTTTTGCTGGTTACAGAAGATCCGTGTATGTTTTACACTCAAATTGTTTGTTTTTTCTCATCCTTATAGTAATATCTGGAGCACCCGTGCCAGCCCTGCCCCACAAAACCCTCAGCAGGGGCTGGGGGTGGGGCCAGCAAGGTGCCGGGGTGGGGCCAGCAAAGGACAGAGCTGTGAGCTCCTTTTTCCTGCTGACCCTGCCCCTCAGATTGGGAGCAGGGCCAGCGGGGGTAGGAGATGTGCAGTGGAGCCACCCGTCGGAGCAGTTGCGGCACAGCAGGACCAAGAGCCCTGTGTGCCACTGTGCATAGACCTGCATGCCAGGTTTGGCATGTGTGCCAGAGGTTGCTGACCCCTGGTCTGGAGGGTGCTGTGGGCCTGGAACTTTTTTCCTTTTAGTTCACAACAGAAACTTTGTGTTTTCTGATCGCTGCTGGCTGATATATATGAAATGAGTTGGTCTCTATCCAGCTGCCAATAGGCAGGAGGTGACTTCAAACAAGCCAGTATTGTGATAGTAGGAAGTGGCATGCTTGTTGGCAGTCTCAGCAGAGGGTATAAGTACTGAAGGTGGAATGCTACTAGGTAGTGGCCTAGGATTGGCCCCAGTTCAGCAAAGCATCTACTTGTGTGGTTAATTTTAAGTATAGAAGTAATTCCATTGATGTTAAGAATTATTCATGTTTAAAATTTAAGAAGATGCTTAAATACATTACTTGCTTAAGGCCAGAGTGCCCCACATGGTGCAGGATTAAATCCTGGATGAGCATGAAGACTGAATTAGTGGGTTGCAGCCCATGAAAGCTTATACCCCAAGAAATTTGTCTTTAAGGTGCCCAGGACTTTTGTTGTTATCTAGAATGACAGCATGGTTGACAGACAGATCTGTTGGAAATGGAACATGTGTCTGACCCAAAGATTTACTTTTCAATATTTTAGATGGTGAACTTGCTTTTAGCCAAAGGGGCAAACATCAATGCCTTTGACAAAAAGGACAGGAGAGCTATTCATTGGGCAGCATATATGGGTAAGAGTCATGTTGTTTGTTCTTCTACTCAAGTACCAACAGAGTGCTCAGTATTGTACAAGACTCAGGTTCCTGCCATGGAAGATGAAAGTTGTAATTATGTTGATTTAAGCCTAGGGGCTCAGATCATCAGGTTTATCATCATGGACATTGCTCCATTTATTTCAATGGAATTCCATCAAATCATACCAGATGAGCCTGACCTAAGTTGTCCATCTAACACAACCTGTCTATTTTTTCATATTACTTTTAAAATCTCATCTTCTTTCCTGATATTAATTCCAACCTTGAATAAAGCTGGTGTGAAAAAAGTATTAAACTCTCATTTGCCACAATTAGCAATACTGTGAATTTGAGTAAGAACCTTGTTAAATAAAATGACTTGCACAAATATAGTTAATACATTTTTTCTGAAATCATTTTCCCCCCTATTTATCTTCTTATTCAGAACAAGTTTGACTCCTATGTAGCTGTAAAATCCTGTATGATCATGTCCACTCTTAATTGTTTTCCTTCATCACAAGGCAGGCAAGATCACTTGATTCATGCATTCTCATCATCACTGGTGTTCACCAGATTTGCTTTTTAAATGAATAATTTACCCAAATCATCCCATCAATTTTTAAAATACCATAGAATTCAATGGGAGGCTCTGATGTAACAAAGGTAGAAGGATAGAGGCATAATGTTGACCAGTGGTGTGCAGTCCTTTGCACACTTCTACCAGCACATCCCCTGATCTGAAATTCATGGGGCTTCACTGTCTGGCATTGTACCTTCACTCCTGACCTGCAACGTTTACTTGAATTCTAATCTTGGCTCATTCTTGGGAAGAGGTGACAAGTAGTTTCCAAACTATGGGAAAATGTGCTGTGGTTTTGTGATGCCCACATATAAATTGAGAAAGCTGACTTCTGACCTAGACTGAAATTTGAACTTTTTTTGACAGATTTTCCAGCCTGTGCGGCATGCAGGCTGTATGAAACAAGTTTGGGACTCAAGCAGATATGAATACCATGAGTATCATAGATCCTTTCAGATTAATGATAAAAGTTTTGGGGGGACCAGGTTTACTTTCTACACTTGCTCACCTATGACATGATCTAAATTCACTGGGATCAATGGAAAGTCTTACATTTGGTTTTGAAGTGGTGGGGATCAGTCCCTTGACTAAAGTGGCCTAGTTATGTCCTCCATAACAGAGGAAACTGCAGTCTCAACTAGGTAATAGGCACAGTGAGAGAGGCTAGTTAAATGCTGTGCACTTATGCCCCAGGCAGGGGGTTCATTTACTTAGCACCATTGCCAGAAAGATTACCACAGAAAAGATCTGGCAGCTGAATTAACAGATGGCATTCACAGACCTCTCTTCTAGGAATATTTCAGTACTATCAGGCTGGTTTGCTCACTCTTCCTGCTATTAAAGAAGGAGTCAAATGTGAATGTGGTATGAAAGGATGAAGAAAAGAACAGAGAACTTGTTCACTGAAGAGGGATTTGCAACAGTTTTAAAGACAAACACTTGCCTTATTCAGGTTTCTTAATGACAAGTGGTGCTAGTGTATGGCCTGCCTTCTCAGTGTGGCAGTCTGTCCCCATCTAGTGATGGCTAGGTTGGCTAGAGATTGATGAGCCTGCTACCACCTGTGTTAAGAGAGATGTTTCTTTTAGGCCAGGCATTGGCAGCTGCTGCATTAAGATTTCAGGTTTGACCCTACTGCCCACTCCAAGTGGTGGCCCAAAGAGTATTCACACTTGGAGGACCAGGGTGAAGAACTGTAGCCTGTGTTTACCCCTGCAATGTGTTCTAGTCCAAGAAATCTTGGAAGCTGGAGGAATAAGCAACATTGAAGGGAATTTTTGCAATCCCAAGCCGGTTTATCTGTGGCTGTTGGAATGGGAAGTTAATGATTCAGTTGAGGTCACAAAGAGCTAGATGGAAATCTTGGAAAGAGGCATTCAATATCTTCAGCTACTGTAGCAGGCTCTTCAATCTCTAGCTGGCCAAGCCACTACTAGCGAGGGACATGTCACACTGAGCAGGCATGGTGTGCCACAAGATTAAAACACTTCCTTGAAAAATGAGTCGTAGAATCATAAAACTGGAAGGGACTGTGAAAGGCATTGAGTCCAGTCCCCTGCACTCAGGGCAGGACCCAAGTACCTTCTTAAACAATCCCTGACAGATCTTCGGTGAGAGCATATATGAAGCAAAAAGAACAATGAATTATTGAGAAAGCAGGGATTTGAGTAAGTTGCACTGTAAGAGCATATAGGTCAGTAATGATTTTGATTCCCTCATCTTTTAAAGGCCACCTGGAAGTTGTTGCCTTGCTGATTAACCATGGTGCAGAGGTGACTTGTAAGGATAAAAAGGGCTACACTCCACTTCATGCTGCTGCATCCAATGGGCAGATTAATGTTGTGAAACATCTTCTGAATTTAGGTGTAGAGGTAAGTAGCAATTAATATTTTTTAAAAAGCCACAAAATACTGAGGTTTGAGTTGCTATTTGTAATCTTTTTATATAAAATCTAATTGATACTTCAACCATGGAAAGGTCCCTGCTCTCTTTGTTTTCCTGTATATTTGAAAATGTTGTATGGCTAGTGATGCTGCTGCGGACATTGGCAGAAATTCTGAAGAAACCATTTCCCATAATCTGGGATTTAGAATATATTTCAGCCAGGAGTGTCATTGCCCTAGGAAAAGACCCAGGCCTCAGACCCGCCCCTGGCCCCAATCTGGAGTTGGGGCTCTGGACTCCTGCTGCTGCCAGCCCAGCCCCCACTCTTAATGGGGCAGGGCAAGGCAGGAGCTGCTGTGTGTGGCCCAGCCCGGATCCTGGGCCAGGAGAGTCAGGCGCTGTCGCAGCCAACGCAGCCCGGATACCTGGCCAGGAGAGGTGGGGGTATGCTGGGAGCTTGTGGCACTGGTGCTGGGACTCAGGGTACATGTCCCATGTGCCAGGCACTAGTAACGCCCTTGATTTGAAAAGATGAACAGCCTTTTAGGCCCAAATGCAGTGCATAGGACCTGCCAAGAGATGCAGATTTTTTCTGTGATCATCTGAGTGTCCATACCCCATAAGACAAAGAAAACTCTTGGAGGGACTAACAATCCCCTGAAACTGGGGACCATATAGAACGTGTGTATGGGAAACAAGGATATTGACTCCCCCTTTGCTCCACTGTCTCCTTGACATTGTAGAGTGTCATTGTTCCCCTTGCTTCATCTAATTTTGAAGAACAATACATTTCTCCACAAGCAATCAAGAAAAGTCTGTTTCTAAGATTTTTTTCAATACTTTCATTTTACTGTGATTTAGAGTAATTGTTTCTTAGTAGACTGTGTTATGAAGGACATTGTGGTTTTTTTCTCCCTCCATGCCCACCTGTCTTTTAGCAGATCTGTGCAAGTAGATCTTAAGTCTGGCCTTTTTCACCAAAATGAATCTGCAGTAATTATTATTAAGGGAGCCTGAGCTTACTATTTCTCCTACTTTCCCTCTTGGATGTAACAGCTTTCCAGTTTATTAGTTTCATGGTTATTATTGGATTGTCCTGCTATCAGCCTTTAGCTTTATTTTGGCTTTTGAAAATTGCTAGCAGGGTAAAAGTTAAAAGCAAAGCATTGGGAATGAAGCATTACTGGAGTATAGTTTTGTCAATGAAATTTGCTTACGAACACTGACCGATGACACAGCAAGCCTACAGCTATTTCCACTTGCTCTGTGCAGTGTATTATGTAAAACAATGATGCTCATATTGTGACTTTTTGCAGCACATGAAATGAAAACACTGTGTGATTTAATTATTAACCAATTAGGATGCTTTTACTGTGTTATTAACCAATTAAGTTATCAACTTGCACTAAAACAAACAAGGATTCCCATGGCACTTAAAAACTAACGGATGTATTTATTGAATGTGCTTCTGTTGGAGAAAATCCCACTGACTAAATTTGTTAGTTGTTAAGTGCCACGGGATTCCTTGTTTGTTTTGCTGAACTCGACTAACATGTCTGCCCCTTTGGAACTTGTCAACTTGCACTAAGCCTTTAGCTTATTTGCTGTGAGAATAATACAAATAAAAGCTAAGTATTTCGTCTGTCATTCACATTATTATGTCTCTTCCGGGAGATGTTGATCACTGATTTGGCTTCTGAACTTCTGACATCAGAATATCACTGATGGAAAGCAATGAGCTAATGCCTGTAGTTTTAACTATATATTCTTGTCTCATTGTAGATTGATGAAATGAATGTCTACGGAAATACAGCGCTCCACATTGCTTGTTACAATGGTCAGGATTCTGTTGTTAATGAGTTGATTGACTATGGTGCTAATGTTAATCAACCTAACAACAGTGGATTTACACCTTTGCATTTTGCTGCTGCCTCTACTCATGGAGCTTTGTGTCTTGAGCTGCTAGTGAATAATGGAGCAGATGTTAATATTCAGGTAAAACTTACATTTCAGTAGCCTAAATGTATATATCCCCTTTTGGTTTAAAATCTCTGCATGCCACTAGAGGCTGCAACTGAGAATTAATTGTTACTGTAAATTCTTCTTCAAAGAAGTGGCTGATGGCGGAAAAACAAAGAGTCCTGTGGCACTTAAAGACTAACAGATTTATTTAACGAATGAGCTTTCGAG
The DNA here is from genome assembly GCA_007922195.1 of Podocnemis expansa. Classification (NCBI taxonomy): domain Eukaryota; kingdom Metazoa; phylum Chordata; order Testudines; family Podocnemididae; genus Podocnemis; species Podocnemis expansa. The sequence continues at coordinate 2,768,174 of ML681988.1, read as the reverse complement.
GGAGAAAATCCCACTTCGTGAGATGCTTTGAAGATGAGGGACATGGGATCTGGTCATACAGTAACAGCAAATCAGAGCAGTTGTTAAGATTCAAACATTGGGAAACGGCACATAGAGGGAGGGTGAAGTAAAATTACCTGTTGTAATGGGAAAAGAAGCCAAAGTCAAGATTCAGTCCTGCATTCACACATTCTAGTCTGCATATCAATTCTAATTCAGCTGTTTCGGTTGCCACAGGACTGGCTTTTTTTTTTTTTTTTTTGTTTGCTGGACTAGACTGACACGGCTGCCCCTTTGGAACTTGTCTGATGGAATAACACGGTGATCCTGAGAGTTTTAATTGTTTTCTTCATGTGACTAGGGGACACATAGCGCCCTGATCGGCATAATGGCACCCTGAAACTCAAGGCCAATCAGTTTCCGAGGACCTGGTCCGTTACTAAATTACAGTCACAGAGGTTGCAACCATGAATCCATCTAATAGGCTACAGTTGTCGCAGAAACCATCCTTTTGGGTGTTCTTCCCAAATAACGTGTTTAGTTTACACAGTTCTTCATGCTGCTCCTGGCTTCTATTCCCTAGTAAAAAATGTTAGGTAAAATACTTAGTGCAATAGGGTCCCGGTTCTGGTTGAGACCTCTAGCTGTTGTTGTATCACAAATAATCCTTGATGACCAGGGAGTTCTGACTCCAATGCAGGAGTCAGAAGAGCTGGTTTTCTGTTGTTGGATTTGTGGTGTGATCTACAGCAAGTCACTTAAACTCTGTGCTTCAGTCTCCCTATCTCTAAAAATGGAGATAACAGGGCTTACCCACCTTTGTAGAGTTTTTTTTTTAAACTGATAGATGACACATGCTTAGTATTCAGTATTATTTTATTAAAATGAATGTAGGAACGAATCTAATGACTGATTCAAATAAATGAGGGATGGCCTGAGTCCTCAAATTCAGCATCCTTCCTCTGTTCCTCTTTGGGCACCCTGCCAATATCTCTAGATATAAGCCCTTTCTCTTGGCTCCAAAATTTTGACCACTCTATATTGTACCTTTTCGTAGCTGTTTGTGCCTGCTTTCTAATGGCGTTTTATGACTATCTGATTTTTCTTAAACTGGCAGTTTATGAACAAAGCCTTTTTTTTAATATGGTACACAAACATTAAAATGTAGTGTATTAAAATTGCAAAATGGTATGTATTTGTTTGCACTTTCCTGGGACTCCTGAAACTTAGCTCTGTGTTCTTTCTTGCTTTTCCCCCAGCAATATGAAGGATAATGCAATACCATGAGAATTATTGATAATGTTTGTAATGTAAATACCACTCAGGAGTATGCCACTTATCCATTACTGTTTTTGACCATGCAGCCTACATTGGTAGAATGGCTCTAAAAACTTATTCACAACCACTACTACTTTACTTTATTTCCCACTCCCATTGCTAAAGAAGGTCTGGCAAGTACAGAAAAAAAGGCATCCTGCATTTATTTTTCATATGACTCTTGGAGTCAGTCCTACATTTCTTTAAAGTTGATGAGAGTTTGGTCAGAGTAAGAACTGCAAGACTGAGCTCTAAGTTCTTTCATTATTTCAGTCTCTTGATATTATTTGAGAAACTACACTGATGGAATTACATTATACTAGGTCAGTGTCTTTGTTTTGTTTTTGTTAGAGTAAGGATGGCAAGAGTCCACTGCACATGACAGCTGTTCATGGGAGGTTCACACGGTCGCAAACCCTCATTCAGAATGGTAAGTTAAGTCTTTGATATGTAATTATTTAATCAGAGTGATTTGCTCAGGGCTTTTTCCAAACCACTTGCGGGCTGGAGGGTGATATTTTTTGTTATTTTAAACTAGAATACCAAGGGACCAAAATTCAAAGGTATTTAAGTACTCTATTGAAATCTGATTGATAGCTAGTCCAAAAGCTCTCTTTTCATAATGTGATCTTAGATAAAGCTTGTAATTAATCAAGAAGTTCATTTTGCTACCAGCAGACAGTGGAGTACGTGCATGTGTGCATTTTTGTTTGTTTGTTTTTTGTGCTCTGACCTGGAAATGAGAGCAAAAGGAGTGTTCAAATTCTTTGTCTGCCAGAAGAGACCATGATATGCTTCTTAAAACAAGATTATTAAAAAAACAAACAAACAGTTAGCAATTTTCCCACTTCCTGTGGTCCTCCACAATTCTGGATCTCTTTTCCACCCTTTCCCCTCAACTCTTGAAGATGATCATTCTGTTATAACAACATGTCCTGCTAAGGACTCTCTTCCTTGACTAACTGGAGAAATCATATTTGTGCAAGACCAGACACTGTTCTCTTCTTCTCTCCCTACCTTTGCCTTTTGGACTAAACCTGTTACTGCTACAGCCCTCCGTCCATCCCAGGATATGAAGATGTAATTGTTCATATTTTAGACAAGCACATCTTTCTTTATATGAAGTTGTAAGTCATTCAGTTTCAAGCCATGGAGTAAAGTGCATTTTTTTTTCTTGTAAGTGCATAGGGTGGAAATTCTGCTCCTGCCACACCCCATGTGCTCCAACAGTATTCAGCATTCCTCAGAGGGCTGTAAGACAGTGACACTTTGCAGGGAGTGTTCTGATGAACCCTGGGGGCCCATTTTCCAAGTGGCATCACCCCAGCTTCTCCATTTCTGGGTGACTAGAATTCAAAGAAGAAATTTAGATTTACTGCAGTAAGTCAAGGACCAATCGGAATAGTCTTACATGTGGCATTCTTTGTCATTCTCCTCCTCTCCTTTTGTGTGCTCACTTCTTTGTCTGTTCGATTGAAACTTCTTCAGGGCAGTTGCCAGTCTTCTTACCTGTATGTAAAGCACTTAGCACATGTTAAGTTGTTTTCCTATTTCAAATATAATAAGCTTTCAGTTTTTCCTCTTCTACTATTATTATTTACTCTTTATATAATGCTATCACTCACAGACATCAAGCACATGGAAACTGCATAGCAACAGATGCTATAGAAACGTATATTAAAAACTCAAGTTTAACTACGCTGCCAATACCAGCTCCAGCATAACAGTCCTGGCTCCAAAGAGATTAAAGTCTAAAAGACGTTGTGTGGGTGAGACAAGCAAGCAGATGGGGAGTGTAGAGGAGTACAGAGTAACAGAAATAATAAGTTTTAGCACAGACTAGCTGTGTGAGCCATTCTTAGTCTGTCTGAAGGAGAGATCAAAACATACCACCTACCTAGTCACTATCTTATGGCAGGTTCTTGTATAATTCTAGCAGAGGTAAGTTGTAAGGAGGGACTTTCAGAAGGGTCAAGTGGTGGCTTCGCAGATCTTAACTGGGAATTTTTTCCACTTGTCAAGCCTTTTGGGAGACAGCACAACAGTCCTTATGGCAGTGTGCACAATAAGGCAATTCAAGAGCAAACACAGGAGCTGATCTCATGATAAGAAAACAGGGCAGATAGATGGGTGGGACTGTATTGTGAAATTTAGGCACCGACAGTGTGGGTGCTCAGGGGCTTGAGCACCCCTGGGAAAAAAAATAGCGGGTGTTTCGGCACCCATCAAGCTGACCACCATCAGCCGCTCCTGTCAGCAGAAGGGGTGTGACCAGCAACTTCCAGCTGGGATGTTGCTCTGTGTAGTGTGACCGTTGCCTGCTGCAAAAGAGTGTAGCTGGGGGAGTTGAGTTCTGCTCCCTGCCTAGACTGGCCGCTCAGGGCGGTTAGCTGGAACACCCTTTATCTTCCCATGCCCCTGACACATTTCCGGTTCACTCAATAGTTGTCTCCAACAGCCAGCTTGGGCAGAGAGTGGAAGCCAGGCTGTCCTGCAGACATCTGCTGCACCACAGGACAGTGGCCAGAAGGGGCTGGCATTGGAAGCCCACAGAGTGGTGCTCTGGCCAAATGGATTAATGGAATCCTTGGATGCGTAAACAGGAATCTCAACTAGGAACTGAAAAGTTATTTTAACTTTGTATTTGTTGCTCACATGACCATGGCTGAAATACAGCATCTAGTTCTGCTGTTTACAAGTCAAGAAGGGTGTTGATAATTTGAAGAGGGCTCACAGAAGAGCCCTGGGGATGACTGAAAGATTAGAAAACTTGTCTTATAGTGCTAGATTCAAAGAGCTCAGTCTGTTCAGCACAACAAAGAGAAGGTTTAGGCATGACTTGATTATGCCCGATAAATACCTACAAGTAAGGGAACAAATATTTAATAATGGGCTCTTCAGTCTAGTCTAGAGAAAGGTACAACACAATACCGTGGTTGGAAAATTAAGTTAAACAAATTCTTTCTGACTGGAAAAAAAAAAGGCTTATTTATAACAGTGAGAATAATTTAATCTTTGCAACATTTATCAGGGACCATAATGGATTCTTTACCACTGACATTTTTTAAAGGAAGATTGGATATTTTTCTAAAAGAGATGCTCTAGGAAACGTTCTGGGGAAGTTATATGACTTGTGCACAGGAGGTCATCTAACATGATCAAAAGACACTACTGGTTTTAGAATCTGTGTATTTATGAGATTTAATAATCTAGATTGGGGGTTCCCAACATTTTCAAGGCTGGGGACCCACTACCAAAGGGGAAAAAACATTGTGGACCCCTGGGGATTCCTGCTGCCACCATGGGAATGTGGCCTCTGCCGCTTTCCTGCCAGGGAACAGGGTCTCCGGGCAGGGGGCCATAGCCACAGCAGCCTCCACTCCCTGGCAGGCGCACAGGGCTGCAGCAGCTCCCTGGGCAGGGGAGTCATTGCTGCAGCAGCCCCCCACTCACTGGCAGGTGCATGGAGCTGCAGCAGCAGCACCGCGGCCATGGCCCTCTGCCCCCTGTCTTCTCCGCCCCCCAGTTCTCTGCCTCTTCCCCCCTTTCCTGGCCACTGGAGCTCCTGCCACCTGGCTGCCCCCCAGGCTACTCTCCCAGGGCGGGGGTTTTATAAAGTCCCAGCCTGGGGGAAGCTCCCTTCTGGATGGATGCCTGGGTTTCCCTGGCAACTATGGAGACCCTGGAAGCATCCAGCCCCAGCTGCCAGCCTGTCAGCACACCCCCTGGAGCCACTCTGTGGCCCCCCCTGGGGGTCTGCAGACCCCAGGTTGGGAACCACTTATCTGGATCATTTTTGTGTGCTTCTTCAGGGTGGACAATGACACTAGAACAAACAAGGAGTCTTATGGCACTTAAAGACTAACAGATTTATTTATCGAATGACACTGACTGGCTGCCTTGATTTTTCAATCAATAGATATTTGTGTTTTTTCTCCTTTGCTAATAGAAACCTGTTGTATTTGCTTCATGTTTTCTCTAAATTTGTTCTATTCATCTTAATTTTTAAAAATCTTTCATTACAAAACCTGAAACTTGGAACCTGAACTACTTGACAGTGTTTGCCAGCCCCACTCCCTCAGCAGGTCCTGGGGGTGGGGCCAGAAAGGTGCTGGGGTGGGGCCAGTAAGAGACAGGACCCGCTTGCTCCTTTTATCTGCAGACTCCACCCCCAGCTGGGGGTGGTGGTGAGGACAGGAGATGTGCACTCCTTTCCCTGTGTGAAATGTACAGAGATGTGGAGAAGAGGAAGCATGAATCAAAAAAGGCAGCACTCAGAATTGTGTCCATCATGCATGACTGGTGCAGTTAATGGCCTGCAGTGTATTGATAGTTGTCCCAAAACCTCAGTGTTTCAGCTGCTGTCATACAGACTAAACTGCAGCTGTTACTCTAAGGCTAGACAGCCTTCACTGGAAATAAATCAATGGCATTTGTGGACACTGACTCGCTCTAAATCCCTGTGAGTTACACTGTGTGAAAATGTCTTTTCCAGGAGGTGAAATTGACTGTGTTGATAAGGATGGCAACACCCCTCTGCATGTGGCTGCAAGATATGGACATGAGCTTTTGATTAACACCCTAATAACCAGTGGAGCTGACACTGCCAAGTAGGTTGCTGAAGAAATGCTGTTCCTAATTGTCAAATATTATGTGTAATTCTAGATAATGCATATTTTTTGGGTTCCAGTGTATTTGGGTTAAAATTCATGCACATAATTATAAATTTAGTAACACCTAGTTTGTATTAGCAAGCCAACTGGAATCAGTTTAAAATAACAAGCTAATAATGAAAAGCATGTAATTCCCTCAATGTTTAAAATAAACATGTTCCCATTCGTAACCTTCTAGTACTAAATTAATTCCTTTTTATATCTAGTGATGATTGGTGCTGAAGAAGTACCAGTGGAAATTTAAAAGGCCAAAGTAGTTGTTTAGTAAGGAAAATTATTTCAGAACCTAATAAAACTGAAGTGCCAGTTTTTGTGTTTGATGGTTTCAGATTTTCAGGTGGCTGAGTTCTGGGGTTTTCTTGAGTGAAATTGAGATAATTTTTAATATGCTGTGCAGCACTTTGTGATCCAACAGGTTGATTTTGCTAGACAGATTTTGTTCTGTGTTTGTGTGTGAGACAGATGGACTACATTTATCTACGCTCATGGTCACATGTATGAACATATACTTTAGAACCAGTGCTTGTAGGTGCATTGATTTCAGTGGGAATTGGGCATTCTGCACCTTCTAGGACTTGCCCTAGAGCAGTGAAATAACAGAGCACTAAATTTCCAAAATAGTTGGGGAAATATTAAAATGAACTCCAAAAGGGAAAAGGAGATGGTATTCTGAATACAGAAACATTGGCATTTGAGCAAGTCCAATAGCCACAGGGTAATGCCAAGGAAGAGCTCTGGTTTTAGACATGTAATATCAATCTATTGCTCCCTGAAGAAGCAGGAATATAGAGAGCTAATTATTTGTACGCCTGTACTAATGAAGCATCTTAAAGACTCTTAGGCTATGTCCACACGTAGGGCCTTGTTTCAAAATAAGTTATTTCAAAACAAGTCATTTTGAAATAAAGCCCTTATTTCAAAATGACTTAATTCGAAATAACTAAAAGTCAATTCAAAATAAGGGAAAAGCCCCAATCGAAATAGCATGTCCAAACAGTGGACTTGCTATTTCACTTTAGGGGAAGGACGTGATGGGTATGGGTCGCCTAGCTCCCTGCTACCCCCTTTCCCCACCCCAGCCTCAAGGCAGGAGCAGGGAGCTAGGAGCCTAATGGGGCTGGGAGCTGCTTGCCGCAGACTGCAAGTAGCTCCCAGCCTGATCAATTTCACAGTGAAATTGACCAGGCTGGGAACTGCTTGCAGTCTGCCCAGCAAGCAGCTCCCAGCCTAGCCCCCTGCTCCTGCCCTGAGGCTAGGGTGGGCAAAGGGTGTAGCAGGGGGCTAGGTGACCCATGCCCCCAGGCAGGGAGCCTGCGCTGCCGCTGCCTGGGCTGGGTGTCTGCCCCCCAGCCTGAGCCGGGGCTGCTGCAGCCCTACCTGCCCCCTGCCCACCTGCTTCTGGGCTGCGGCAGGGGAAGGGGCTCTGCCCCCCCACCGGGGCTCGCCGCTTGCTGCCCAGGTGGGGCGGAGGGGCAGTGGCAGCTGGCTTTGCCCCCTGCCTGGGCTCAGGGGTAGCTGCCGGCCTCGCAGTAGCCGCAAGTGCCGGCTTTGCCCCCCTCCCAGGCTCGGTGGGGGGGGGCTGCCGGTACACGTGGCTAGAGCAGGGCTGGCAGCCCCCACCAAGTCCAGGTAGGGGGGCAGAGCTGGCACCCACAGCTAGCATGGGACAGCAGCCCCCTCCCCGAGCCCGGGCGGGGGGCAAAGCCGGCAGGGGCAGCCCCTAGCCACCGGGGCGGCAGATGAGTGGGGGTACCAGCTGCTACAGCTAGGTGTCCTGCTCGCCCAGCCCCTGGTTGCCTGGAAGCAGCCAGGGAACGTGCGGGCTGGGGCTCCCTGGCCGCTTGTAACCGGCGGGGGGGGGGAGAGGGGTGCCTGTTCCCCTGCTGCTCCCAAGAGGCCAGGGGAGCCCCAGCCCGCATGTTCCCTGGCTGCTTCTAGGCAGCCAGGGGCTGGGCGAGCAGGGTGCCCAGCTGTAACAACCGACCAAGCTGGCTGGGGCGCCTGCTGCCCCCCCCCCCGTGATGGGCAAGGGGGAGGGGCAGGTTTTCCCTGCTGCTTCCCCTTGCTGGGGGTAGAGGGGGTAGCAGGCACCCCAGCCGGCTTCCCCCACCACTTTCCTTTGTCGGGGGTAGAGGGAGCGGTGGGCACTCCAGCCGGCTTTGCCCGCTGCTTCCCTTTGCTGGAGGCACGGGGGGCAAAGGGGCTGAGGCACCCAACCCCCCCTGCTCCCAGCAAGGGGAAGGGGCGGGGGAAGCCAGCTGGGGCCATGGCCGCCCCCCTGCACCTCCACTCAGCACCCTGGCCAGGATGCTAGGGGGGGTGGGGTTGGGAGATTCCTCCCAGGGTGCTATGCACCCTGGGAGGAAGGTCATTGTTATTTCAGAACAATAGTTGTTTTGAAATAACATGTTTGAAATAACCGTCGTTTCGAAATGAAAGTGGTTTAAGCCGTTTCGAAAAGACGGCTCTTCTTTCGAAATGAGGGGCTCCCTCGTTTCGAAACAAGAAAATGTCGTGTGAACATAGGGGTTTTTATTTTGAAACAACCAGTGTTGTTTTGAAATAAAAGCCTCGTGTGGACATACCCTTATAAATATTTTGTAATATTCACTGTAGACACCTGAACATGCAAATGATGTTTCCTGACTAGAACCAACCATCAGTATGTGGGATTCCTAATATTGCTGTAGTTGCTTGGGGGTATCTTGCTTTAGAACACAGGTCACTCTGTTTTCTTTTGTGAAGATCTTTGCAGCTTTCTAGGCTTTTTATTTGGAAATTTTAAAGTAAGTATTCTCCGCCTGCCATAAAACTGTTTCTCACCAGACAAAAAAGACAAGGTCAGATTTATACCTCCTTGAGAATGTGGCCATATGTATCTAAATGCAATTATTTTTTGCTAGCTCTTTCAAATATATAAACTTTCAGTCCATCCATTTCCTGAGGTTTAAGGTAACAATGAACAACAGTGAGATTACTAGCTCTTGCAATCTAGGTTATCCAGTCAAAATTTCTATTTCACACTTGGGTGACCTGAACATTGATCAAATAAAATACCGCTGCCACCAGCAGAAATATCTGAAGTGAGAAGTCTACTTAGGTGTAGTAGGCAGATTTGAATGATGGCTCTGTGTCTGAAAAAGAAATTACCTACTCCGTACTTCCAGAGGGGATGAGCTTTTAATATGTGTTGTATGTAAATAACTTTGGCTTAATTCCCTGAGCTGGCATTGAAAAGAGAGAATTTCAACAGTGCTGCTAGCAGAAACTGCAGACAACAAGGTCAGTCATTTGATGCAATTGCATTTCAGGGGTATGGAAGGTAAATAATGGAGGTAGCATTGTAAGCAGCTCTATACAATATGGCACTGGGTAACAAATGTTTAAATTGCATCTCTTGATGGACACCAGCCAAAATAAGCACTGGAATGGAAATCTCTCTGTAGTGATGGGAAAATGTGGCTTGAGATAACTAGGAGAGAAGAGGAAATTGATGTAAAAAGCAGAGAGATTCATGGAGAATACTATGACCTATATATATAAATAATCCTCTTTCTGATATCAGTTTAAATAAATACATCCACAGCTGAGGAAATGCAACTTATTTAGACAGATCTGAGCAGCTTTGTAGAGCTTGTGCCATTTTCTCTCAAGAAATAGAATGTCAGAGCGTTCTTGGGCAGGTTTACTCTGCAGGAGACCTAGATGCTGGTAGGACATTGATTAAATGAATACAGCCCTACAGCTTTCTTCTGATTGTGGTCAAGTAGGAAGGCTGACAAATGCAATGTAAAAGGAAAAGAGAAATAGGAGTGAAGATTTTGCAACATATTAGATAAAGATATAGATATAGATATGTTTTCAAAAAGTCCCCTAACATTTCTTTGAATAGTGTAAAATGTTATATTGTATGAGAGAAAGAGAGCATTACCTTTGCCAAGACTTCCGCTTGGGTTGCATCCTCAGCTGCATATTTTGCAGTTTCATGTAACCTCAGGAAGTCGCCTGGTCCAGTCCCCTGCTCAAAGCAGTACCACTCCCAACTAAATCATCCCAGCCAGGGCTTAGTCAAGCCATGCCCTAAAAACCTCTAAGGATGGAAATTCCACCACCTCTCTAGATAACCCATTCCAGTGCTTCACCACCCCCCTAGTGAAAATGCTTTTCCAGTATCCAACCTAGACCTTCTCCACTGCAACTTTAGACCATCTCTCCTTGTTCTGTCATCTGCCTTTGTTCCCAATCTGCCTTACAGAACCTTTAGTAAATTTAAGTCTTGGTGTTAGAGGTGGATTTCCCTTATCATACAGCTTACTCTTGTATGAAGTAACTTTCACTAAAGCTTCGTACTTCTCATCTAAAAATTTTCCAGCCAATGAATCCTTCATGAAAACAAGTTCCTTCAAATCTATATCTGAAATCGTACCTAATGACATGATCATGAACACAAGCTAAAATAGGGGAAGAGAACAAGTTAAAAATTACTTAAGCAAGTTGAGGTGTACCCTATCACCTATGGACCTAAGCAGAGTGCTTCACTGTGCTCCCTACTACAGCCAGGGGGATGGGAGTGCTAATTTCCTATCCCTTTGGCTGCAGCAAGGAGCCTGCATTGGTCTTTTAGCCCCGTGGAAACATGCTTCACCTGTGTCCTTAGGCAGTGACTCCATTCTGCAGCCAGCAGGAAGGGAGCTGAAAGCCACTTTGAAAGCTCCTGAGGGCCACTTTTGGCCCTTGGAACACAGGTTGGGAACCACTGGTCTAGGTAATGCTGGGGACTGAACTAGAAGACCTTTCAAGGTCCCTTCCAGTTTTAGGATTCTAAGTTACACATATCCTTGGGCTATCTTGAAGAAATTGAATGGTGGCTGTGTTTCCATCTGGCATCATCTAGAAATTCAGTTAACTGTTTTTTAGCTACTTCTGCAAAAGCAAACAGCAGATGCTCATCTCATACACAACAGCTGATTTCAGAAGCTCTGCAGTGATATGAACCAAAGGACAGTCTACATAATAATATTTGTAAAGTTATGTAAGCATAAATGACACTTTACAAAAACCTGCCAAAATACAAGTGTCTCAAAACCAGGAGCCTACATAAATGCTTCCAAGCCCCTGTTTAGATAACTGCCTAATTTTGAATGTACTAAGCATTCAACATTGATGTCAGAGGGAGCTTTTAAGCACTCGGGACATTTGAAAATCAAGCACATGCCTGACACAGATTTAGGACTCTCACTTCAGGTTTCTTTTTAGGGTTTGCCAAACAGTCTACTCTGAGGAGCCTATAATCTAACTGGAAAAGGATTCATGGGATAATGGATTGAAAATGAAAATGCATGATGACACTGCTAGTGAGGATAGAGGCAAGATTAGGAAAAGTGGAGATTTTAAGGATGAATAAGAAAGAAGACAGTGTTTGGCCTACAAGTTCCAAGTGTAATGACAGACTGAAACAAGGGGTGAAGCTGTAAGTGGCAGGAGACAAAGAGCAGTTGCCTGAAGAAGTTGTGAAGACAAGGGAAGAGTTCAGGAAATGTATGTCTGGGGGTGCAGAGCTGCATAGAACTTCAAAGGAGAGGATGAGGAGCTGGAAATTGATGTAGATGAAAAAGGCAGATGTGTGACAAGTGAGGAAATGAGTGCTTTTGTCAAAGCATGGGGAGAGGAAGATAGTCTAACAGTGGTATTTTGGATGGACTGGAGTGTGGAGAAACAAGACATTAAGAAGTCAAAGATGCGGGGGAGATGAAAAGATTTAGGTGAGAGCTAATGAAGACTTACGCTTGACAATGGGGATGCAGAGGAAAGATGGATTTTCAAGACAATACAGAAATGCTTTCAGCATTTATTGTCACTTCATCTAACAGAATACCTGTGTTGCCACTGACAGGTCACAGTAGAAATTCTTATATTTTATGTCTAGAAATTGAATCTAAGCAAAATCGATTCTCTCTCTTTTTGGTTTTAAAAATGAGATGAGAGCCATTCCTAGCTTTGCTATCAGTTTTACAATCAAAATCAGATACTAACATTATGCTTTAACAAAAGAAACTAAACCTCTGAGAGAGATTGTACAAATAAAATTAACGATCCAAGAAAAAGCTACCCACAGAAGTATTGACACATTTTTAAAGGGGAATTTACATTGTCTGTGCTGAGGGTAGTCCATTCTTCTGGTTACTGATAAAACTGTTCTGCCTTACAGGTGTGGTATCCACAGCATGTTCCCCTTACACTTAGCAGCACTACATGCTCACTCGGACTGCTGCAGGAAGTTGTTGTCATCAGGTAAGTAAATCCAGCTATGATTGTGGGGCTTAATTAATATCATGAACATGCTGCTTTTATGGCCCCTGGTTTTTTCAGTGTTGTGAATTGTCCAAATAAAAGACTTCCTGCACTGCTTCATGTGATTGTGTAGCTTGGCATGCTGGAGTGTGCGTGGCTTTCCTAACTGCATGCTGGTAATTCCTAGCATCCTGTATTGTTTGTGCTTTAAGCCCTTTGAATGCCTCATTTTCCTGGCAGCCAGAGTTTATTTGAATGTACAGGGGAAGGGAGAAAAGGGAAAATGCTTTTACCAAGCTGTAAACACTGTAGGTTCTTCTGAGACAAGCTGTGTTAGGCCCTGAATCAAGAAAATGCCCTTATTGAAGACAGCACTTGAGCAAATGCTTACATCCCATTGATGCTGATGAAACTTAAAAACATGCTTTCTTGAATTAGGGTCATAGAAAGAAAATTGGATAGCTAAAGTTCTTCCGGGGGGGGGGGGGGGCATGGGGCATTTCCTTATCCCCATTTGGGCAACAGGTGTGCATTCTGTGTGCACAGTTGCCAGAGGTCTTTCCCTTAGTTCTAAGGATACCCCTCTAGTGCCCTTTGGAGTTGGTTGTGTGCCCACTCAGTTCTTTCTTACCATCCTGCAACAATCCTCCTTGCTCTTGCAAGGGTTCAGTCCTAGTGGTTTGAACTCTTTGTAGTTTAGTTACTGTAGTTAGCATATATAGTTCTTAGCTTGTTACATTATACAGTATTGTAAATAGTTGTCTCTATCATCAAGGGATCTTTAGCCCCAGGGGTTGGACATGCCTCAGTCTCTCCACGCTTCAAGTTATGGGGATTTCCTGTGGCAAGCTGATGCCTGCGAGTGACCCACACTGTAGCTGTCTAAAGTGCCTTGGGGAAACATGCAATAAAAAGATGTTGGATCTTTAGAGGCTTCAGACTGCACACTCAAAACTGCAGAGACCTTCATTTGAAGGCCTTGCTTATGGAGGCAGCTCTCTGACCAGTCCCAGAGCCGAGCCACTCCAAATTGGTGCCTTGTAGTTCAGCTTTTGTGTGAAGTGCTCCACCAGCACTGTGCTCTTCCCAACACTGTTCTCTGTCCCCAGTACTAAGGAGGAGAGATTAGAAATAGTGCACCAAGCAGGGGCAACCCTGCCCCAAAACCCAATTTGGGGCACAGCCCTGGGCTCACCCCTCCTCCCTGCCAAAGTCATGCCCAGCCCCACACTTATGCCCCCACCCCAGCCATGCTCCCAGCTTCTGCCCAGGCACTAGTGGCTGATGGCCCCCACTCCTGGGATGGATGTGGCCCCTGCCTGCTGCTGCTGGCCAGTGGTCTGGGCTCCCTAGCTATATCACCCTCAGCCCAGGTCCTGGGCCAGATCCAGCTTCTGCTGCTGCCACCAGCCAGCAGAGCCAGGCCCTCTCATCATCATTATCTGACAGCCCTGGATCTGGACTCTGCCGCAACCCACGGCCCTGGCTCCAGACCAGATTTGCCCCCATGCAGCTAGCCAGCAGTTCCAACCCTGGCCCTGGGTCCCAGACTGGATCCAGCCTCAGCTGCCGCCACTTGTGGTACCAGGTCCTGGGCTACCTCAGGATTTGGGGCACTGGCTTGGGCACTTGGGGCTTTTGTGATTCCCCTCTGCCTGGTGCCAGCAACACCCCTGGTACCAACAGAGCTTACTCTCTGGTATCAAAGACAGACAAGTGGGGAGTGGCCAGCATAGTAAGCTGCATGCTAGGCTACTCATCCTTCCTAGAGCCACAGTCAGCTCCAATGCCCCCGCCTAGAGTGCTTAGCCTGGGCTGGGACATGCCTCTCACTCCTGAGACAGTTGTGCCCCTTTGATACCAGAAACTTCCCAGACAGCAAATGACTTGATATCCCTCCCAAAGCTGCTGACCTCACAAGCCTCCCCCCCCCCCCACCAGCCAAAGCAACTGAGGAGAAATGGAATCAAAGGATGCTAATCTTTACCTTGGCGTTGTTCTTCATTGTTCTGATGCAGCAATCTCCAGGCCATAGTTGGTCAATGTCATCTTCCAGAAGTGGGAGACTCCACAGATGCACCTGTTCTCCACCAGACAGAACAGGAAGTGCCATCAGTTCTGTTCACTGTCTGGGCACAGCAGAGGCTCCCTCTCTTATGTCTTCCTGCTGTCATGCGCAGACCCTTTACTGTACAACTTCCCACCAATCCCCTTGGTTCACAAGGCTCTCCTAATGGAATAAGGCAAAAGTCACCCCAGAGCTCCTGTGTGGCAACATCAGTATTGGCTCAGTATGCTTCTAGGCATCTCAGTGGAAACTGTATTCACACTCCCATCCTGCCCAGGCTTGATTGCACAAGACCATAGTTGATTTGCTGCACCTAAACCTCACCTCACCTCCCTGCACCTGAGGGTGCTGTGTAGCTGAACTCTGAAGACCAGGCTTGCTCAGAGCAGCTCCAGCAAGTCTTGTTAGGTAACAAAAAGCCTACCACCAGGGCACCCTATGAGGCCTAATGGGAACAGTTCAAGTGTTGAGCCTCCGAATGGTTCACTTGCCAGGCTCCTCAGCCTTCCCTCCTTCCAAGTTGAGTAGATAAGTGTTCTCTCATAAGATGATGGTCAGGTTTCTCAAGGGCCTGGAAATACACTATGCTCAGGTTTGTGACCTGATTCCTCCAATGGGATGTAAACCTGATCTTGAGAAGCCTCACAAGGACCTTGTCAAGGACCTTCCTTTAAGCCATTAGTATTTATCTCATTGTTTCTCTCTTCAAAGGTCACCTTCCTCATAGTGATCACCTAAGCCAGACATTTGTTCCTTCATGTCCTGCCCATGATGTTCCTAGTTTTGGGAGAGCAGTGTTGCAGTCAGCATGTCCATGAATTCTAATCCTACTTGTGGGGATACTACTTGTGTCACCTTGCATGGAATGGACATCAGGAAGCACTCAAAGAAAGTTGTTGTTCTTCAAAGTGTATTGCTCATGTCCATTCAATGGCCTTCCCTCCTACTGCTCCATCAGAGTTATTGGCAAGAAGGAACTGAGAGTGTCCAAAGGTGGTGGTGCCCCTTGTACTGTCTCATACGAGCATGGTTTTAGAGGATGCTAGAGCCAGCACTATATCTAAAGGAAAGATCTCCAGCAGCAGTGGATGCTGCATGCACACACCTAGTATGGAATGGGTATGAGCAACACCTCTCAAAGAACAATAGTTATGAAAGGTTGGTGACCCTTATTTTTTTCCAGAAGGGGGCAAGTGTGTGTTTGCTGATGCTGCTCTTTCAAAGGGAATAGTAATAAGGTGCGAACACCTGACTTCTTCATTCAGGCAACAGGACCACTGAGCTCAAAGACTGAGAGTAGGTCAATTCATGTGTTTTCCAGAAAACTGTGTCATTCCTTGTCTTGTGAAACATCCCACAACCACTCTCAGCTGTGAACCTGAGTCTCCTGGGATGTTTAGGAAGACAAAGTGTCAAAACCATAGCTTGCATACCCAGATGCAGCAAACCCTGATGTGCCCTGTCCGAGGCTTTTAGGTCAGATGGGGAAGCAGGCTGCTTAGGCAGCCCAGGGTTAATTCGGTAAGAACCTGCAGTGGCTTTTACATCTATAGCCTTCTGCTTCTTTAAAAACATCTGTCACATCTGGAAGTATCTTTTCAGAATCTAAAAGCAACTTGAAGACAGACACACAAATAAAAATCAACTCTTGCTGCATGTATGGACTGTCTCTGTGGCCCTTCTTATTTCATCACATTTTCGGTCTGCATAGCCTGCTGTCACAATTCTCTTGATTAGAATCTGTCTCATAAATGCCTGTCACATGATTTAATAGTTGTGTAGCATAGGGCTGAGTGTGGAAGGTAGATTCTTTTTGACTTCACTGTTCTTTTTATAGAGGCACCCAGCTTCAGCAGCCACTGTCCATTTCCATGACAACCTCTTGCTGACTATAGTTGCTTGCATTTTGGTTTTTCTAACTAACTGTTTTTTCTGTCTCTGCAATGTTTCTTGTGGTTTAACTAGGACAAAAGTATAGCATAGTGTCCTTGTTTAGTAATGAGCACGTGCTGTCTGCAGGCTTTGAAATAGACACCCCAGATAATTTTGGAAGAACATGCCTCCATGCTGCTGCTGCAGGAGGGTGAGTAGTTACAATTATAGCTGTTATGTTATTTATAATTTAATTTTGGACTTGGTGTAACTCAAGCCAGCTGTACCAATTACAAAGGAATCTCTTCCAATGAAAGTACAATAATTGGTTGTAAAATCTTTTTCTCTTTAAGCTGTGTTCTGCGAGCCTTCAGTAAACTGAGGCTCATATTAGAGCTACTTGCAGCGTGAATAAGAGTGATAGAACCTGGCCTTTTATTACAGAGGGTGAGTTTGTGATTTGAAGAACACGCCTCTGCAAGAGAGTAACAATCTCCCTTTCTTTTGCCCATCTGCAAGACTGCTTAGACTTTTGGTCTAGGTGCCAGGAGCAAGAGAGTCTGCACAGTCACTCACTTCTTCCTTGACTGGGTGGTTTGGACTCTTGGCTTCCTGCCTTTTACTCGCTGGTTAGTACTGCCAAGCCAGCCCAGGAAGCAGATTTGTAGTTTAAGGTTGGTAGGGACCAGCAGTAAGTGACTGTCCCTGGAGGGAAGGAATAGGGGCTTCCTGAGATGTTCCAGCTATGTACAGCCACTTTGTTGTGTTCTTGCACCAAAATCTCATTTTAAAAGATTATTTTAGAGGCATTCAAATGCAACAGTTTTTTTTCCCCAAATTTCAGGCTTAGAAAAATTTATTGTGAGCCTTAGAATCCCAATGTAAGTAACTGAAATACAAAATCAAAAGTTCTTCATTCTCTGTGGATGATGCAGCTCAGATGGGCGGTGGGATTCTAGGAGTGAAAATGAATGAAAATTGAATTACGTCAGTTTCATTTGTACCCATCCTGCCCAGTTCATTTCAAAATTTTCTGTTAGGTCCCAGTGGATTTGTATGAAATGAACACAGAAAGAGCACAAAACACTTGGCAAGCTACTGATTTCTGACTCTTTACATGATAGCTCAGAAGATTGCTAGATGGAGACTTTGGTTAGAATCTGACCTAGGTTGGCAGTGGTTGTAGTGTACAAAAATTGTAACTATCTGGTAGCCTTTGTAGAATGAGTTGTCAGTTCACTACTCGGTGGACCAGAGTCCACATCACAAAATTTGTCATCATCACAAGTACATAATGAAGGTGTTTCAAATACGGGATAGATCTGTTCTTGTTAAGTATTTCTTTTATACAGTTAATAGATGATGTATACAAATTGTGTGGACTGAATTACCCTAACAGAGCACATTTCAGAAAGAATCTCTCCTTAAAGCTATGCTGAAAATAATATTTAAGGTGTTCAACAGAGTGGGTCCAAAATGGAACTGTACATAACACACATTTTTTCTTCTTGATATATGTGCCTGTAACTGTCATTAATGTTAATAGCAGTTACATTGGCCTTGAGAAGAGACTCTGTTCCAGAGGATCTCTTTTTCCATTTCCTAATAGAAATGATTTATTGCTCCTCTGAATGACAAAATGAGTCTTGGAAGATTATGGTGCTTCATTACATGATCTTCTGATTTGGTATTGTACATTATTTACTTGAATTACAAAGACATTAAAACATCACTATTATTTACCATTAAGAATCCTTTCAATTTAAACAATAACTGAGTTATATTAATAACTCAGAGAATTCATTCAACCGAGATAAAAAAAAATACAAATAATCCCGTCAGTATGCAGTAAAACTCTTAAGGATATACTTGACTTCAGGCTTGTTCTTTAGCCTTATTCAAGAAAATAGTACTTACATGGATGCCAGAAGTTAATTATGTGCTTAATTGATTTACACAAAAGAGCAGTCTTCGATATATGCATAAAAAATTAAGTATGTCCTTAAGTGCTTTGCTAAATCAGGGCCTAAAATCTCCTCTTCATTATTAGCCCAGCTTTTCATAAGGTTGTTTCAAACTTTAAAAATATTCTTGGGACAATTCTTAACTCACTGTGGGAAGCATTAGCAGAAAAACTGCCTTTGGAATTAACTACCCCTCCTCATCTGGAATCCAGGAGATAAATAGATACAGATATTTCTTTCCATATATTTTGATTTGTTTTTACTTGTCTGGAATAGAATTCCAGGGTTATCCAAAAATAAAGGTGTGATGTTTACAAGTTACCTTTTTTCCTCAATTCTTTTGGCTTGAATTGCAGTTTAGGTTCAGTTTCTGCACTGCAAATAGTGAAATAATGCCTTTTATTTTTATACTAACCAAAATGAAAACTTTTGTTTTATTCATGTTTTGTTGTTTTCTTTCCTTGTCCTTTCAGTAACGTTGAATGTATAAAACTCTTGCAGAGCAGTGGAGCAGATTTTAATAAAAAGGACAAATCTGGGAGGTATGTAAATACTGGGCTTTTTTTTTTTTTTTAAGTGTATTCCAAAGAAAGAAAAAGCCCTCATCCTGGAAATTGTATGTTCTGCTTAAAAATGTAAATGGTACAATGGGATAAGAGGTCACTATTACAACAGGATATTGCTGCTCCAAGTAAAATGCCAAAAAGACAGGTGCAAAGTACATTCAATACATGAAAGCCAAACCCATACTTTCTGAGTTTCTGGTGTTTAAAAATATAGTAGTTTAATTTTATTCTTATTGCTTGGTTCCTTATGCTTTTGTACCCAAGACAGCACTCATATATTACTCTGGGGAGAACTACTGCTCATCTGCTGCTTCCTAGATTTTTTCCAAGTGAAATAATGCTGGTATTATTATAGGAGAAATGGATGTACTGATTTAACTCACCGAGTGCTCCTGGCTGTACGTTACAAATTCAGTGAAACAGTTTTCAACCAGGTTGCAGATGAAATAGGATCTTAGGCCATCATTAAGCTCGGGACCTACAAACACATACACATGTGCATGAAGTCACACATTGTTCATAATCTCATTGACTTCAGTGGCCACTCATAGTGTGTAATGTTAACCATGTACATAAGACTTTGCAAGAGCCTAAATTATTTTTCTGTTATAAAAATGGTAAAAAGGTTGCCAGTGCTTATGCGTGGTGCACCTTTGAGGTAACTTAAAAGCACATCCTGAAGGGCAGAAGTTTAAGATACCCTATCACAAATCACCTCCCCTCCCTCTGGAACAATTTTCCATTCTTGTCATTAAAATTTCTTTTCCACCTCCCTCCCCTTTTAAAATCAGATGAGCTTTGCAATGAACCCAGACATTCAAAAGATTTGGGCTACAGTATTTTGAGCCAAAGGTGGTAGTAAAATTCAAATCTGTGTTCACAGAAAGCCTGCCACAAGCCCCCTCTCATACCAGCAGGGAGCAGCTTGAGCACCATTGCTAACATCAGGTGTGCCTGTGTGGCATTATTAATAATGAAGTGAGTTAGAAGCCTAGCTTCAGGCCCCCACATGTGTAAGTCTTGGCACTGGTCTGTCTGGTTTACTTGCATTTTATCTGTGACATGAGCACCGGCACAGTTCAGTTTAAAGAGCTGGGTGGGGAAGGAAAGTGTATTCCAAAAGCCACTCCATAAATGTACTGTAACCAAATTTAAAAAAAAAATCCTGCAGTATTTATAAAGAGGGACTCTTCAAGTACTATTTGTGCTATTTATCCCCACAAAGGACATTGTAAAAGCTCTAGCAAGTTAAATATACAAGGTTATACCTTTTAGCAGGTTTTGCTTTTGTTGGATTAGTTTATGCCATCATTACAAACATTAAAGAGCTCTAATGCATTACAGGTATGACTGTCATTCCATCCTAGAGGGACAGTGATATAGCAGATATAGTGGAAATGTTTTCACTATCAGCAACAGACTTTGAAATAAAAACAAAGCCATCCTACATCACATGTAAATGAAGCAGATCCAAAAATGAGAGTGTTAGTAAGAAAATGAAGCATTCTTCAGTTTTTTACATCTCACAGCTTCCCCCCGCAAAAAGTGAAATAGGTAATTTTTTTTTGGGGGGGGGGGGACAGAAGAATTTTAATTGGTGGCAGTTTTTCATGTCTTTGAGTGGTGGAAGCAGCCTTTGAAAATTTCATACCCAGCAGGGGACTCCTACCTTCCCAGCAATTAATGTGCTTTCTGAATTCTACTCATGCTTTGAGATGGGGATGCCAGATCTCTGATGCTGTGAACTTTACTGCACAATGAATCCTTTCTTGCATTTCGGAATCTCAGTACGACGGGGTAGCTAGGTCATCACACATCTATGTCACACTCCACTGCAGTTGTTGCCCATAGACTCTTGCTGCACTAGGCAACATCATGATATTTTGAGAGTTAAAACTGGCTGATGTTTTATTGTGTCAGCTGAGCTGAAGCAACAGGCGGCAGCTGAACCTGTTGACTTAAAAAGCAGTTGAGCTACTTTCATGGAAGGGGAGACAGGGCACAAACTAGGCAGGGAGTTCTGGAGACAGAAGAACTGACTTATTAGTTTTTGTATAGTTTTATATTGCTTGTCTGGATTTTAAACTGATAAACTTCATAAGTGAATGTGGCCAGTAACTTCACTTATTTGTGTTCTTTTTGGTTGACCAAGAAGCCTAAAAATTAACACTAAAACCTGAGATAGGGGCAGGGAAAGGAATATGGAGTTTGTTTTATTTTACCTGAAGTTGTCAGTGACTTCTGTTTCTAGCTCCTCAGTCCTTTGCCTTGCCAATCAGTTTTCACTTCAGCTTCAGTGCCCCGTTGTGCTGTTGCTGCTACTAGGAAACTGATGAACTTCTAACAGTTTGCAGAGCTTTGTCTCCCTGTGTGCCTGTCCCCTTCCATTCTTAAGGTGAAGGAAGTAATGTGGAAGGGTGGGTGAGACCTTCCTTAATAGTCACTATTTGTATTTCATTCTACTGGGTACAGCTGGGTTAAAACAACTTGGAAAATGGGTAACGGTCTTTAACCGCATATTCAATGTTCTATATAATCTGATGCATAAATGAGGGGTCATATCCTAATTACTCTGTTTTAGTCCTGCTCCATTCCAGTGAAGTCCCTTTGGTTACTTGCCCATGTGAGCTCAACTAACCAGTTGTATTTTAAATAAAAGTAACCTGCTGTAGTTTAATAGCTTAATTTTCAAATACAGCACATTTCACACACATTTATTTATAATGATCCCTTACATAGTGCTTTTCATTCTCAGCTCAGTGCTTCAGGTACAAAGACTATCTTCATTTTACTGATAAGAAACTATTTTTTCACAGAGTGATGAGGTGACTTGTTTATGGTCACACAACAGGTCAGTGGCAGAGCCAGGAATAAAATCTAGCTCTTCTGAGTCCTGGCTACTGAATCACACTAATTCCATCCACACCGAACAGTGCTGTTTAGCATGTCAGTTTTCAGAATGTGAGCTAAGAAAAATGACATTTCCAGAGGGGTAGCCGTGTTAGTCTATGTACAGCAAAACCAGTGAGAGTCCTGTGGCACTCTGTAGACAAACCAGTTTCTTCAGGCGTAAGCTTTTGTGGGCTGCATCTGAAGAAGTGGGTCAGAGCCCACGAAAGCTTGTATCTGAAGAAATCTGTTTGTCTATCAGGTGCCACAGGACTCTCATTGTTTGTTTGTTTATTTATTTTTTTAAAGAAAAAGTGAGTCAGTTTAAGTCCATTTCTTTGACAAGGAAGCCAGAGTGGTATGTGCCTATAAAATGTAAGAATAAAAATCCTTTAAAATAGTTTCAATGGGTATATATGTACACGGGTCTGTATAAAAAAAAAAGGCCTTTTTAAAATCATGACTCTGTGAGTCAGTAGTTCTGGATTCTATTCCACCAGCAAAGCCTCTGTTGATGAAAAATTTATGGTGGCTTCAACCCCATTTCTTGGCTCTCAATCAAAAATTATAGCTGCCTCTGCTCTGAAGGGGCTTGATTTGTTGTTATTTCAAGACTGAACAAAGAAGCTCCTCTATCACTATAGTTTTGGAGGGTTCACTTCAAGGCTTTCTTTGCTTTCTGAGTTTTGTGCAAGTGTGAAACTCCAAGCAGGCCTCAGAATGGATTCATCAAACATACCAGTTGTGGTTTCTGAAACTCCTGTGCAGTGAAACCATTACATCTATGGCTGTTCAAAATGTGACCTCACTGTCTGTCTCAGGTGTGTCAGGAATGAAGTAGTTCCCACAGGAGCTTCAAAAATCAGATTTCAACTCTAATCCTAAGAACATGAGCAAGTTTATTTTCAAGTGCAAGAATGCAAGCAGCTGTTATTTTTATCTGGAAATAGTTCCTCCAGGAATGGTGCAGTCAGGACTCGTTAGCAGAATCCATGTCATGTTTAGATGGTGTCTGAAGTAATAAATTACTATGTATTTTTCAGGACACCTTTGCACTATGCAGCTGCAAATTGTCATTTCCACTGTATTGAGACACTGGTGAACACAGGGGCCAATATTAACGAAACAGATGATTGGGGACGTACTGCTTTGCACTACGCTGCTGCTTCGGACATGGACAGAAAGTAAAAAAGCCTATTTGTATTCCTTGTTTTATTGTGTTTGTGTTTGTAATTGATGTCATCTATATTCTTTTCATGCCACAATCTCATTTAAACAAACAAAAGTAAACCTAATACCCAAGGTGTTCTTCCTCCTCATAGACATACCCATTATTGAAATTGCTTTGATTATAAGCAGAGTTGTGTATAGTGCAGTTATGCAGCTGCCCAATTAACTTTTTTTATTCAAATTACCACATAAATCTCCAAAATACTACCCTTTTTCTCTTGCTGAAGTACTTTTCCTTCCACTTTGCCTTCCCATTTTCTTTTCTCCTTGTTTTCTTATTCTGTGATTTTTTTTCCACAAGGGAGAGTTCAGGGAATTTCCCATGCCAGCTTTACTGTTGTGTGTGGGGTTTTTTTGTTTTGTTTTGTTTCGAAAGGATAGAGCATGAGGCAGTGGGAAGAAGATCTTTCCAGATTGAGGACTAGCTATTGCCAGCCCACCCAGACCTTTTTGTCAGAACTGGTGTAGGCCCCTCGAGAACTTCCTGTGGGCTGACAGAAACAGAACCCATTGTGGATGAGAGGCTTCTAAGCAACTAGGGACTTGACAGGAGAGGCAAGATCCTGTGTTCCAGCAAAAAAGCGAGAATAGCTATTGACAGTAAAGACCACTATATGTGTGGTAACAGGAGGTTCAGGGGTTGGAGGACAGGGCAGGTGTTATGCAGTGCTCTTAAGCCCATTGGGAACAAAGTCTGATTCTAGTGGGGTTAAGAACCACTCCCAACAGCTCCATCAATGACACCTCCCTTCCTCTCAGATCTCAGGTTAGTCTGTACAGTTTGCAGTTTGTTGCATAATTTGGTGGTCTCTCCATTTAATATGCTGTATAGATCAAGGTATAGCTTAGTTCTCCTCTGGAATTTAAAACCATTAGTTAGTCAGCCATATTTATCTTCTGTTAGATATGCTCTCTCTGTTATCTTTGCTCCTTCTTTGATTCTTTCATGATCCACCGTGTCATTCACTTTTTGTTTCTCATACACTGATGTTTGGTTAAAAAAAATGGTTTAATATAACAATTTAGTTCCAGTATGAAACCTTCTAAAAGCTTCATTTCTCTCTTGAAATGGCTTCAGTGTAGCCCCATTTTAGGACCTTGAGGCAATAGTGAATTTATTGAAATTAGAAAACAACATTTTAGATTTATGGCTTAATATATAGGGTTTTCTCAGCCATCTGTGTGACCAAAGTTGTCATCTGTCACATTTCAGAATCTCTTCAATCCTCTTATCGATATGGGTACCAATCCCAGCAATAGCAAAAACCATCTAAGTCTCTTAAGACTCCTGAATTTGACAATAACGGTGAATTCATCATACACTGTCTTTTTAAATTAGTAAAGTTGTTTGACCCCACTACTTCTATTGTTTATGGCTGGCACTGGCCATTGAATCTTGGAGACAGCAGAGAGAGTCAGCTGTTAGGAAACATTGATCAAATTTGATGTGGAAGACATACCTCTCATGAGTATCTCTTCTTTCCCCTCACAGTTATTTTTTGCAGGAAAAAACCCCATACACTTCAAGCTTAGTTCGAATTGGAGAATTGGATATGAACATCATAGGACATACTCTTGTCTTCTTCTATCATCCTTTTGGTAGCCCCTGTATCACTTAGATGAGTGAGTGAGATTCAGCATCTGCCTGAATGATCTGCCGTTAGTATGCTGTGAAAGGATACTATGTTTTTGTGGCATTACCCTAAATTTATGCCTGATGATTATTTCATGACTGTTGCCCTCTCCTTTTCTTCTACAATTTTAGACATGCTAGGAGAGGCCAGATTTTATATGGTAAGGATGAAGAGCAGGACTGGATTGAGATATGATGAGGCCCTAAGCTATGTCAAGATTCAGAGGCCCCCATACCATTAAAAAAAAAAAGAGAGAGAGAAAAGTGTGTTACATTATAACAAAAGGGGTATTGACAAAATAAATGATGATGGTATGTGGTGGAGTGAGGGTGGGAAAAGGGCAAGGAAGGGGATTAGTGGAGATGATGCCTTGTATGGAACGGGACTTTAGAATGTATTGGTAGACTAGCTCCTATTGTCTCCTCTTGGGGTCTGAGGTGAGGCTGGGCAACCTGGGGATGATGCAAGTAGTCCATCAGCCCTGGAAGGGAAGTTGATGGGACTGGGTGTGGATTGGAATGGGGTGGTTAGTGTTCAGAATTTTGCTGGTGGATTTTATATGAAAGTTTATTTAAGCCAAAGTAATGTCAATTATGATATATCTTCTTGGTTATCCCCAACATACTTAGAGGCCCCTCATAATGTGAGGTCCTCTGCCCTGGCTTACTTGGCTTGTGCCTAAATCCAGCACTGATGGAGAGGGCCATTATTTGCTACCAATAGTGTCAAGAGTTTACATATTTGTTCAGTTCTTTAAATATCTACAGAGTAATTGCCTAGAATCTTAGCATAGTGTGGGGACTGTCAGCAACACATCAAGAGCAGAGTCAAGACAGGCCAATTTAGTGCTGGTGGTTAAAATTTCAGAGAGTTCTATTTCTTGGTCAACAGGAGGTTACCACAAGTTACTATGGATAGGGTATAGAGATGGTGGTGAGAAACAGAAGGTTAGTTGCAGAGAAGACTAAAAAAATTATTTATAGCATGAGCTTTTATGGGAGAAAGTCCCACCAGAAAGTGATGAACACACTGCTTCTGTTAGAAATAAAAACTTCTTTTCATTATTTTTTAACCTGACATACAGAATGAAGAGTTTGGCTTACTATCAGTGTGTTTACTGTTTGGGGATGTGATTAGCTCAAATGCTAGGTTTATTTAAACTTTCTAATGTCTAGAAGTGGTCACTTGATTGAAGGAGAGAAAGAGGGTATAAACTACACCAAAATCATTGATCTGACGTTCTGAAAATGAGTTGCATTTTTCTGTCCCTTATGTTAAGAAGAGAGAATATTTTAGGTAACTCCCACGAAAATGCTGAAGAACTTGAAAGAGCCAATGAGATGAAGGAAAAAGAAGCTGCATTGTAAGTTGGTGTCAATATAGCAGTTAGACTCCATTTTTTGGAGAATGCCTCTGCTGCTTTGGGCTGCGGTTTATGCTCCTATCTTGTTCACTCATTGCTCTGCCACAAGTGATGCTTGATACCATTGGGAACTAACCTGAATAAAACGCTGTTTGATCTATTAGTGTATTTTCTAATTCTGTTTCCATTCTTGTTGCCCTTCCTAGCTAAACATTTATTGCATAGCTACTCTAATAATTCTTTACTATCACATAGTATTTTATTTAAATGCAATACATTGGGTTAGTACATCAAAAGGAAAACACAATCCCATGTTCTTCTTAAGTGTTACTGTTTTCAAATTGTACAAAAATGACATTTTAGTTTTACATTAGTTAGACTACATGTTGTGACATATGGAAGAGGGTGATAAAGATAACATTATGAAATCTTTATTTGGAGAGAGAAAAAAAAATTAAACTCTCATCAGTGACACAGAGAGTACCCAGAAAATAATTGATCCAGATAAAGATATGTGTTTGGGATAATAACTAAGTTGAAGCTTAGTTGTCACTGTGAGTCAGTCAACTATTGAACTGGTTCATATGCCTCTGAGTTTGATTAGTGAATTTTGAACTGTATCAGTAATGATGTTGTCACTTTTCTTAGTTCTAGGTAAGCTGTTTGCTCCATGATAAAGTGAATCATAATTTTCTTGTCAGCTTTGTTGTAGAAATACATCTTAAAAATTAGAGTGACAGGACTGGCTGAGTTGAGCTTCAGATTTGTTAGTATCAAACAAGTTATTCCAAGACCACTTAACTTGTGTGTGGCAAAAGCCACTGAATAGAAGGGGTGTGTGTCTAGGGGGGTTTGCTAAAAAGCAGGAAACCTATAATGTGGCACAAGATTCTAAAGGGAATATAACATTTAGTAACAAACCTTATAGAAAAGAGGCTTTAATATGGCTCAGAGGTGCAAAAGGGTTGATTCTGGTAAGCTGTCTGATCTTTAACTTAAATTCATAAATTATTTACAGGTGTCTAGAGTTTCTTCTTCAGAATGATGCCAATCCATCGATCCAAGACAAAGAAGGGTACAACACTGTGCACTATGCTGCTGCTTATGGCCATCGGCAGTGTTTAGAATTGGTGAGTCAGTTCACTAAGTTCTGAGACTTGCGTTTTCAGAAGATGGCCATGGGTGTGTTACATACTCAACAGAATAGGTGGTGTTTGAGCACCTTGGACTTTCACACTGCTGAATAAATGTATTGGAAGTAGTAGTACAGCCAGGATTCAGAGCTAGATGGAATGTGGCATTGTTATGACCCCTTTTGAGACAAGTCCTTGATCCATACCCAAAGCCAGAGTAAATGGATCTCACGTGGGAAGATCTTGCTGGGACAGAAAGGTGGCATTCTCCTCCCTTTTTCCCACCACCTGTTCCAGGGGCATGGAGCACAAAACTAGTTATTCTGTCTTGTCTGTGAAGTTATGGGCATGCCCCAGCTCCAACTGTCTTTTTGCATTGCTCTGAAAAGAGCCACTGAGGAGGACTCAGCAAGAGAACTGAAGCCTCTCTCTCTTTTGCACAGAAGAATCAGATTAGAAATCACCTTGCCTATAGGAACAGGGGCACAGTTTGGATCTTTGTGTTGAACATGCGCTATGTGTTTATTTTAAGGCTCCAATTCAACAAAGAGCTTAAGCATGTATTTAGCTGTAAAATACAGGAGTAATCCAGTCTCTGGTCAACAAATCACTTGAACACATGAGATCGGTGGAATTAAAGCACATGTTACGTGCTTCACTGAATCAGGGCCAACTGTTGCTGAGCTTTGACTGATTTTTAACATTACTTAAATATGGTTTTTGTATGTGGCTGTTCATGATCATGAGTACAATAATTGAATGATCTAACGAAGCTTAGGTAACGGTGTAATGACAATTCTTACAATATACTGCATAGAAGTAGTACTTTTCCTTACACACTATGCAGTAATGGTAGTATTTCTACAGTTATTGCAATCTATGTCAACATTATACTCCCTAATTATCATATGTTTAACCATATCAAGTAGGAGATGATATACTTGTCAGCAAAAAAGCAGATTTGCTAGAAAATTATACAGTGTGAATTTATAAAATGCTATGAATTGTAAAAATGAATAGCATAGAATCCAGATTAGCTGAACAGCTTAATATTTGCAGTATGATGATAATTTTTTAGTATTGTCTGATGTTTTGCAGGGTCTACTTGTACCAAAAATGGCTTAATGTTGAGAAGTGAAATTTAACAGGCACTGAGCCCTATAAAACAGAGACAGTTGGTGCTTTTTTATAAGTACCTTTTTTGGTTCCTTGTTTTGTTTAATAGGCTAAAGTATTTCCATATTAAGAGGAGTGGTGCACAATAAATGTGGATGACTATTCAGAATGTGTATAGTAATAGTCTTGGTCATAGTTGCCATATGGGAAATTGTGTTGATGGTCTGCATCCAAGTCACAAAAACGAGGAACCTCTAAACTAAATTTCCTGCGGCAACTGTAAGTTTGTTTGAAGCGGAGCATTTACTCTCCCCTTAATTTGTGAACGTGTCCCCTGTTCCTTATCTCTGCTTCTAGGCTTCTCATGTTTGGTGCCTCCTCTAGAAATGTTCTCATGTGTCCTGTTTGGGAAGCTGTCTCTTTGTGGATCTTTCGTTTAGAAATGGCACAGATATATAAGGAAAGCAAACGTGTTCTGCTTTGATCTCTCACCCTCATTTGTCTAAGATCTGGTGCTGGATCCTGCTGCTCCGGGTCAGATTCTCTGCTGGGCCTTTCAGAGGTGAGGGAGAGAAGACGAAAGGGGCTTTGCACCTCCCTGTCTTGGGCTTTTCCCCTGAAATAACCTGAAAGGTTCTAATAGCCTCCTTGGTGCTGCTTGTGGCGTAAGCCAGAGTAGCTATAACAGAGCAGTTCCATCCCCAGTACATCCACCATGTCATGACTTGTAGGGGGCCAGTATGAAAGTCTCACTGGTGACAATACTGTCCAGTAACATGGTTATGTTTTGTGGAGATGTGGTAGAAGATTCTTCATGTGGGTGCTATGACATGAAGCTATACAGTTCAGGGGAAAAGGAACAGCAACTGTATGTGTTGTGAGATCCCTTGAACAGTGTAGTTATTATTTAGTGTGCCCTCCACAAGAGAGGCGTGAATGGAATTTTGTCCAGAATTGCCACCTTAATTTTATCTATTGACTGACACAGTTTTTCTTCCTGAAATATACCAGGCCTTAATTTTTATTTATTTTTGTCCATGACTTTTGTATTGTAAGCTCCTCCTTTTCCATGTAGCCCACAGAAGAATAAGTCACCAAATTCTGCTACCTGTTTTCCACCCTCTATTTATTCATTTTTAAGAAAGAAAAATGCAAAGTCTTTTCTTCGTCCTTGACTAACTGATGTTCAGAATAGTGCCCAGTCTGTCTCCTCTACCGCAGGTAACAATGAGGACTTTTAGCAGAGTAGCTCTCCCCTGAATGGCTGGAAGTCATGGGGCGGGTTATCTAGCCCTTGTTATTGAAGGAGATGGAGCCACTAAGAAGAGCAGCAAGTGTCTGGAGTGAGTGGGGGTTAGAAAATAGAGGCCGGAGAAGAGGTAGCTGGCTTGAAGAAATAGCGCAAGAAGCAAGACTGGCTTCTGTGGAGACACTGAATTGTGCTCCAGCTCTGGGAAAGAGGACTGGGAGCTCCCCAACTCAAGGAAAAGAGAAACTGAATGGGGGTTGAGGTCAGGAGGACCAGTGTGTCTTAGGACTAAATATAGTGGAGTCTAGGTGGGGAATATTTTAATTTTCCCTTCAACTGTGTGGAGTTTAAGGAGACTGGTGACAGAGAAAACGGGTGGGAAACTGCAGAGGTGTGCCAGCCATGGGTGGGGGTGGGATGCAGAGATTCAGTACTGGGCATACCACTACAGATTTATGTAGTTGCTAGGATCTGTTGTTAAGGAGAAAAGCAATTAACAGTGTACTAGTGGAGAACAAGATGGAGAAAGTACTGCAGTACCTGCTATGATGCCAGCAGATCCAGGTTGTGCTCTTGCAACTTCTGCAGTATCAGCAGAGGAAAGAGGACGTGCCCAGCAAAATCAACAGCAGTGGGTCAGCAGCAGAGAGGTTTGGGCTCCAGTTTCTAGTGCAGGAAATGATAGCGCACAGTTTGAATGCCTGAGGTGGTGACCTGCTACCGCTGCTGAGAGGTGAGACACATTGCTGAGAGAGAGAATAGCAAAAGCCTGATCTTTCTGACAGAGAAATTCCAGGAGAAAATGGCTGCAGTAGTAGAGGTCAGGCAGCTGGCCCTGAGGGGAAGGGACAAGCTGGATGAGGAACATCAGGCCACACTAGAAGAGAGGGACCACCTGCTTGTCATGGTTAGCAAAGTGGAAGGAGAATTAGAAACTGCTCAGACTCTGCAGTCCTGAAGCCAAGTGCATCACTATGTGGCAGGGGTGGGGGGGTATAAATATATGTCCCCCTGGGAAGAACTTGTCCTGGGGCAGGCAGAGTGGTTTGACCATTAGTGACTAGAGGGTCAGGGGCTGCCCAGCCTTGTTACAGGACTCTAGTTAATATTGCAGCAAAGCATTTGATTTCAATTAATGCTAAGGTTAAATCTTTCAATTGATGCATAAGGATGCTCGCTTAAGGCATTCTGCAATACATCAAACTTTTTTTTCTCTTTTATGATGGTTATTGACTTGAACTGTATCTAAAAAATCCTATTTCAAATAATTGTTCAGTCTTTAAGTAAAAGACATGAGGAGGAAGATATGAGGAGATAAATTTTTTTAAAAAGGGTTGGTCCATATTGTCTTAATCATACTGCTATTATCTGTGTTCTTTCAAAAAAAAAAATCCTTGATTTCAGTTCATTGTAGACCCTTTCCTGGGGACAAAGGGACACCTCAGCTCTTTTAAGATTCAACAAATAATTAAGTTTAATCTGTGCTCACGATTATGCTTCCCTGTAAGGCTGAGGTTGCAGATGTGCAACTGAGGCCAGGTCCTGTCCTGATAGCAGGAGTGATCTGTAGTGCACCCAGTATTCATTTAATAAACAGGAAGGCAATTTTGTAAAAATATCTATTGTTGCAATTAAATTGTGCAATGCACATGTAATACTGTGGATGTGCATGTTCTTATTAAAAACTGTAAGCTTCTGCCAACATAAAGCAGGGTTCTTTAAGAGATAGGAAAGTAAATTTGGATAGGGTAAAAAGACTGTGGGTACTTTAAAGCATGATAGTTTCCTTGTTCCAGGGGACCATGCAGAGTCAACACAGGCTCAAAAGGAGGAGATGCTAGTTGGAGAGGGGTATGGCCTGAGCAGCTGAGAGATATTCCCTGGACAGCCTAAACTGGCAGGGCTCTTAAGGAGTCCCTAGTGTGACTTAAAGCTGTGTGCCCCTAGGGGAACCTGTGAGGGAGCGTAATATGAAAGTGTTACCTGTCCATCCTTTGTGATGAATTCTTCATCCTGTATGTGTAGTATCTGCCCTCCCCAGGGCATTGAATAGTAAAGAATACATCTTTCCACACCAGTTTGTGTGAACTGAGTACCGTGTGTGACTGGGGGTAGTTAGAAAAAAGGGGGATTAACAGTGAAAAGGCATATCCTTTGACCCAGATGGATAAAATGTACATGGTCATCTACTGCAATAGTGTCTTCTTCTGAAACAGTGTTCAGTCAGAGGGCTTTTATACCTGATGACCTGTCTGCACAATTGTGAATGACATCATGAAGGTAAACATTGTGAGTGACAGTGGATACCTGAATTCCATCTCCACCTGTAATCAGCCATTCATAAAAGACTGAATGGTAGGCACACACATTTGAGTAAATGTGTGTCACTATCATCCATCTGCTTTCTCTCTGCTAAAAATAATCACTTCTCTAATTTGTTGAAATCTGAACTGATTTCTTCAGTAGTCATTAATCAGAATGAAGGGGGCCATTAACTGATATTTTGGAGTCATGGTGAGATTAATATTACTGAGTTAATATCAGTGGGATTTAAAAAAAAATCACTGAAATGACCTATTGTAAATTCTGAATTGATGAGCAAATTGTGAAATTTAAACAGTAATTTCATATTAAAGTGATATCTTGAAAGTAAGTTAAGCCTTTTGGATTTTATGTAGGTTTAGAGCAGGTAAAATAAATGTCCTGCAGTGTGAAATGTTTTGACTGGTCATAAGAATTCATTCTTTTTTCTTGTAATCTGTTATCCTCTTTGCTCTCTCTTGCAAATGAATTCTACCTTTTGGTTGAAGTGGAAAATGAATTAGTGCAATGGTAATATAGTTGAGGATGGGATGAGAACATTGTTGCCCTGAAAATCCCTCTAATAGAAGAGGCACATCTTGATATGTCTCTTTCGTTTAAATAAAGTCACCTGTTGAAGTGTAAGAGAGATCTCCTGCATTCAGGAAAACATCTTGCCAGTGTAGAGGAAATACCATGTAAACCAGATATGTGAAGAAGCTAAAAATCATTAACTCAATAAATCTGTCAAATGGTTGATTCTAATTTTATATACCTCTTATCAACAATCATCCATCCATCACAAGGGGCAGAGGCAGATGCTAATTACTAGCAATTAGTGAACCTCAAGTTTGGTTTGGAAAAGTACTTAATAGGTCTCTTTCTACATCTGACCATGACCCAGATGTTTGTCCAGAGGTGGTACTTCGCTTTTTCCACCTCTCGCTCTTTACTCTGAGGATGTGCGTCTATCTTCCCTTACATGGAGGCAGTTAGCACTGTGGCACCCCACCCCCTGCAAAAGAAACTTTGGTACTCGGCAACATGCAGGCACTGAATTCCCCCCTTCCCTGAGGATGCTGTGTTTATGCAAGAGGTGGCTACATTTTAGTGGTGAGTGACTTCAGGTGCACGCACCTGGGGTGTATTCTGAGACCTGACAGTTCCCAAGATATGAGAGGTTAATATGACATTGTTTGTAGGAACTTTTGTTTTAATTTTTCTCTTCCCCGGGGATGAATACAGTTGGCTTCCAGGTAACTAAGGATGATTTTTATTGGGGGGAGGGAGGGGTACAAGAAGTAGTCCCACTGAAATTTCCAAAATTCCTCTAAAAATATCAAACATAGTTCCTCAGTAAATATAGGTCTATATACAGAATGCTGTGTTTGATGTTTTATATGCTGATTTTGATCCGATTCTGGGAAAAACTTTGGATCCAATTCTGGAAATAATTGAGCATGAAATGAAAAAAAAGGCATATGCATAAATGTTTTCAGCATTGAGGTTATTTCAGCTCTTCTAAGGATGACTAGATTAATTTGTTCATGACTGATACCCAAATTATTTAACCATCTCAGACATAGTGTCAGAGACTCCAAGGTCAGAGTTGGAGTCAGAGGCCAGCTGCCAGAGCCAAGAGATTACACCAGGAATGAGCTGGAGCAGTGGTTCCCAACCTTTTTCAGGCGGGGGGACCCCTCTTTAACAAAAAGCTCTTTGCGCCCCCCGCCTGCCCCCGGCTGATTTTGTAATCTGGCCTGTGCAGGCAGACTCTGGCCCGTGCCACTCTGGTGGCACCACTGGGACAGCCAGCGAGCAGCGCTGCTACCACCATGGCCCACGTCGCTAGGGAGCCAAGCCACGACAGCTATGGCCCCCTGCCCTTGCCGGGGAGCCACTACAGCCCCATCCCCCTGCCGGGATCTGGCCACTGGTGGAGACAGGCAGCCCTGGCAGGAAGCATCGGGACTGCAGCTGGATTCCGGCCCTGGTAGGGAGAGGCTCTGCAGACCCCCTGCAACATGTCTGTAGACCCCCAGAGGTCCCCGGACCCTAGGTTGGGAGCTACTGGGCTAGACCCTATTGGCATTGGTGTCTTGGAGAAGAAGTGTACAAAAACCAAAGGATCCCTTTTCTTCAATTCATTTCAAGTAGTCAGTAAGATATTTAAGAAGAGGAGTCTGGCAGATCTTCACCAGAGGAACATTTTGGGTAAAAGTGCATTGTGAAAGAAAGTGTAAACATCAGGATCATGACTAGGAGTATTGTATTAGGCAAGCCGTACATAGTTAATCCGCCTTTTAAAAATGTTTTTCAATAAACGAGGAGTTTCAGTATCTCCCTGGAAACCATATTGTGAAGAGTACATTTAAGAGCTGGATTCTGTGGACAATGCAGAAAGGGTAGCCTCAGCTGGTGTGAATCATCCTAATTCTATTGAAGTGACTTGAAATCAGTTTATACCCTTTAGTGATCTGGCCCTTTTATTTCTAACAATAAGAAAGATCTAATAAGAAAGAAGTATTCTGAGTAAAGAGTATATCCCGGTGACCTTAATGCTAATCCGTTGTTGTTCCAACCGTCACCACACAAATATTGGCATAGAATGGAGGGTGAAAAATGTTTACTACCGGGAGAGGGACTGATCATAAACCAAGTGACAGTCATGCTCAACCCTGTCTGGAGACATCAACATTTCCAATGAGGGGAAACCTGAATTACCACAGCATGTTTTTAAAATGATTATCTTCCAAGTCCGTCCAAATTATTTAACCCTGAAAGCATATAGGCAATTATATTTATTTAATGTGAGTGCCTAGCGTATCTAATATTCATGCATACATCCATGCCAATAATGCCTGTATCTCTTTGTGGTCTTGCAAGTAGGTGCGTTGTTGGATGAGTGGGTGGCTGTCACACTCTCTAACCTTCTTGGGGAATGAAGGAACAGCGGGTCCCCTTCTAAACTACTTTTTTATTGTTATGGTGGGACTTGTCATACGCTGTTCCCTCTTTGTTCCTTTTAGTTGCATTTCAGCTATTTTGATATTTTTCATTCATGCCACATTAAATCTTGAAATTCATAAGGGGAAATCACCTGTAGCCATGTCATATAATTTTTTTTAAAGTGCTCAACATTAATCATAGAAATCAATGATAGAAGACTGTCCTCACAGCAGCAATATCTGCCATCTCCTTTCCTCAGATATACAGAACTCTGGGCTATGTGCCAAGCAGCATAAGAAAATGTAGCACTGGAGTAAATAAATACAGAGAATTATTGTTGAATTAAAGATTTCTTGGTAAACTTATTTTTATAAAAGCACAGAACCTTACTCAAAATGAAACAGTGTAACGGTTTTACTGTGTAACCTGAGTTTATTATGGTAGGAAAATTACAAAATGATAAATATTATTGCATCTTAAGAGTTGTTTTAAGGAAATATAATGGAGACAGAATTATGATCTCTGTTCTAGCCCACTTCCTGAAGGCAGTGGATGACTATTAGCTCTCTACATGTATGTAACCCAGGGCCAGATTTTGGTGTTTGTAGGCCCTAGGCACTTTCACTCTGAAACATGCTAAAAGAGGGATAAACACCAATTGAATTATGTTGATTGACGTGATGCACTTTAAACTATTCTAATGTTAAACCACATGATTTTCCTTTTTTCCTGCTTTTTAAATTTTTTCCCTCCTTCGTAGGCCCTAAAAATTTCATAGGCCCTAGGCACCGTGCCTACAGTGTGTAATGGGAAATCCGGCACCGATGTAACCAAGAGGGAGCTAGGCTTATAGGGAAGCAACACTGCAAAAATATATGGTATTAACATTAACTGAAACTGACTTCCCATGCAGGAAGCAAGGGTCAAAGCTGTCCACTTGAGAGCACAGGAAACTATTGTGGCTCATGGTGCTTTTATTATTATACCTCAACCACTTTCTTCTTCTTTGTGGAATAAAACTGGGAAATTTCTGTAGTTAATATTGTGCAGATTTTTAAAAAAATCACATTACACATGGATAGTGAAATGTCAATAACTGTATCAACAAATATATAAAATGAAGTAATATGAATTGTTCTTCTTTGACTGAACTCAATTTGTAATTGGAGTAGCTGTCAGGCTTCCTGGTGGCAGCACCAGTTAGCAACGTTTCCTACTTCATCATATAGATGATCAATTTTTCAGTGGCGCAGGAAGAATTCGAGCATGAATGTGCTTAGAATGAGTTTAGAGAATTGATTGTCGCATGCCTGTGTGCTGGAGAGCGTCATAGAACTCCCATTAGCATGGATGGCAATTAGGTGTGTAAATCCTTCATGCAAGATTCAAAATATGTCTTTAAATATCACAACAGCAACATAATTATCTTAAACTCACCATTGGATGAGCAAAAATGTTTTCTTAGTTTTAGTTTTAGTTCAAGTCCGAATTCCATCCATTTGTAAACCAACATCCTTATTTCTGTGGTCTGGCTTGATAAGATAATTGGGTCACTATCACAGTTGTCTAGCTATTTAACAGCAATTTTTAAGTACTTTGTTTACTTCCTGTGTTCAGAGCTGTTATAAGAATTAAGTTTCAGCCTTTTTTTTTTTTTTTTTACTATTGTAAAGAAAAAAAAAAGTACTTTAAGCACAAATTTCTAGCAGTATTCATTGAACAAGAATGTTAGTGATAGATCTGTATTCCATTTCCAGTAAAGAAAATGTTTGACTCTACCTTGTACATATGCAGGGCCCAGTCTTTCAGCAGTGAGTTTGTCCCATTTATGATAGTGGTGGGGTATATGTATAAGTAGAGGCCTTCAACATCAAGGCCTTTATATGAGAAAATTTTTATATGAAAAAATTTCATGAAAGATTTGGAATACAGTTTGTTGTAAAACGAACTAAAAAACGTGCGATGCACTGTTTTTGTATTCAGTGTTTTAATTATACTAATTGCCATTTTTAATCAGACTGGAAGCAAAACTCCATTGGACATAGTAAGTAAATGAAAAAAAAAGATTGCATGTTGTGTATTTTGCTTTTCAATTAAAATTCTCATTGCTACACTCTGTCTTGTATTCACTCTGTTAAGAATTCAACAGAACAATCACAATTTCTTAACTAGCATGCTTTGTGCTTCAAATAAATGCATGTGTCACTTTTGTTTAAATCAGGCATTCTGACTGCTGCTTCTTAAAGATTAGATTTCAAGCTTTTGTTTGAAAATATTTTGCTTTTCTTCAGTCATTGTGATTTTCTAAGTACAGCAGATCAATCACATGTATCTGATTTGTATGTCACTGTCTGTATATTAAATTAATGCTGCTTTTGGTAATGTGATGCAAAATCTCCAGCTTCTAGTTTCTTTTATTTTTTTTAAAAATTGCAGGGCCATTTCAGAAGTAAATCAGAATCTATTGGAGTCTAAAGCTTTGGCCTATCTTAGGAAATCAGGCTGCGTAACTATGTCACCAAAGAGTGTGAAAAATCCACACCCCCTGATCAGTGCAGTTTAAAATGACCTACCATCCCATGTATGCAGCGCTAGGTTGATGGTGAATTCTCTGGTTGATCTAGCTACCACTTTGGGGGGAGGTGGCTTACCTTTGCCCACTGGAGATTGCCTTCCATCAGTGTAAGTATTTTCTTCATTGAAGCTGCTGCAGCAGTGTAGCTGTGTTGGTGTAGCGTTTAAAGTGTAGATGAGCCCTAAGTAATTTACAGTAAGAAGTGGATAAAAGAAAACAGCATAGCAGAAAAATCAGCTAACCAAAAACATGCAAAAAGGTGCATATTTAATACGTCTCCATCACTATTGTAGTTTACACCTTCTTCTTTGGCTACTATAAATCAGGTCTTTACTAGAAATGTTGTACTGGTTAACCTGTGAAGCAAAATTGAAATATATTTAACTGAACAGGTGTAAATCTTACAAAGACTTACATTTACTTAACCCTTACATTGCATTACATTAATTCAATAAATTACCAATTGAGTTAAATTGTTTTTAAAAGGGTTAATCTGGTTTAAGATCCTGAAAGTACCTGAACAAGTACTTTGTTTCATGGCTCTGGGTTCACACCAGTTTGACTTGATCGAGTTAAACCTGTGCACCTTTTCAGTTACACAGATTTCCTTACTTGCACTTATTGCTGTGTAATTTATATAACTTTCTGCATCACCTTTCAGTTTAGCTCTTTAATTTACAATAAATTTGAAGCTTAAAATTTATTGTCCCTTTGATACAGAATGATGCAAAGGCATATACTTGATCTATTAGTCTGTGTACTATCTAGTTCAAAATAAATTCCAGCATGGCTTAGTCTGGCTATACTCGCCAGGAAACTGAAATAACATCTAACCATCAAGAAGTATACCTAAACATAGCTCTGACTAATATCTTTTTCCTCTAGTGTAGACAGTCCTTGCCTGTTCATATTTCAATGGAGAAAGGGGGATCAGTCTCAAACTTACATGTCAGTCTAATGTTTTTGCTCTGTTTTGAAAGTGGCTTTCTGAAATCATAACTAGTTACTCTTTCTGGATGACTTCATTATTAAAAATTATAGCTGTACATAATTTTTAATCCACAAATGTATTGTTCTAATATTTCTGTTGTCTTAATTGCCTTCTGAGTGGTTCTGTGTGTGTGAAAATTTCCATGTAGTATTTGACACCCTATCAGAATAAATATCGCTGCTAGATTATCACTTTATAGCTATCTAGCCAAAATGTCTGCTACTTTGTGATTAATATGAATCATACTAATTGAAGAACTCATTAATGTGCTTAAAATATTCATGTTGGAATGTAACTCTAAATATCTACATAAAACTTGTATTACACTGTAGAGTGATGGTGTAACTCTCAATGAAAAGGCACCCATTAACTTCAATGGAAGCTGGATTAGACCTTTAATTATTTGTTACCAGCAACACACATACTGTGGTGCATCAAAACTTTTGAACTTGTTAGATCTTGTTTAATTTTTGTTTCATGATTTTTAGCATGGCATCCCTCATTGCGATACGTATGGCTCAAAATTGCTTTTAACTTCTTTCTTTCAGCAGCCTGATTTGAACGTTTTACAAATGACTAAGGATAATCATCTGCCATTTTGTCTAGGAAGCATTATATTTTGGAAATGCCATGCAGAGGTTTTCCTTTTTTTTTTTTTTTTTCTTTTTTCCAACCAGAGCTAATTCCTAGAACATCCTATGTCATCTATAAAAAACACTATCTAAATCATCCTGTATCATGAATGAGGCATAGCAGAACCAGAAAAATTTAAACAAGAACTGATCACAATCTGTTGTTATAGCCAGAGGATTAAAACAGGCAGCAGATCCTCTTGATGTCAATAAATGTTTGTAGTGTAAAATTCACTGCAAGAACTTCAAGTATTACTAATCGTGTCACAAAGTTGAAAGACAGGATACAGTTTATAATACCAGCTTCAAAGGATAATTAACAGTGGCACTACTAAGGGTATGTCTATGCTGATGATGGCAAATTTATAGCTGTCATTGTGCTCTTCTGGGGTTGATTGAGTAGTCTGGTCAAGAGACACTCAGTCAATCTCCAGCTCGATACTATAACTCCAGCCCCATAGCCAGCGTAGCACTAAGTCTACTGGATGGCATTGCTGGTTGACTTAGCAGTGTGAACAGGGTAAGTAAGCGTTAGTAAAGCAAAGGGAGGTACACAAAGTATTTTATGTACCTTGTATATCTCCCGTCGACTGCCGCTGAAAAGTGCACCGAGTGTAGACTAGGGCTTAGTCATAGCTGAACAGTTTGTTTGCATTATTCCAGCTCTGTGAAACTAGCATTCCACTACTAAAAGCGCTGCAGGAAAGTGGGGAAGTTGGGAGAGGTTGACATGGGTGTGAAGGAAAAAGAAAGAAGCCTTTTCTTCAATTCTTCATAAAACAGAACATTTTTAAACTTGCTTGTGTTGAGTGAGGAAATGAAGAAAGCAGAAAGTACGGATACCCTCACCCTAATCTTTTAAAAAGTGTTGCTCACTAATTTTACTAAAAGTGCCCATGAAAACTAAATTCACATATGTTTAAGAAATACCTAACTCTATATAATTTCTACCCAAGAGAAATGTGTGATGAATGCACTCTGGAGTTAGAAAGGTAGGTGCAGTCCATATCGACCCAGTACTTAACATTTACCAGTTCTTATGACAGATGCGGCAATAGTGAGCATAGACAACTTTTTATGGGCAGGGGTGTTGCTGAATAGAAAAGCTGTTGAATATCACTTCAGCAAGTAATCTTGAACCATTAGTAAATGTATTCACTTTTATTAAAGAGAGAGAAATCTGCTTCTGTTTTCAGACTTTATTTATTCAATCCCCAAATTTGTGTTGTAGGGACAGGTCTAAAGTTGTTATGATCTCTCTGAATTGTATGTATATGCGCATGAGCAAATGTAATTTATTATGAACAAATTTTAAAGCTGTGGAAATACTGAAACAAGCCTTAAGTTCAGAGGCAATTTTAACAGTAATGTGAACCTGACTATTTGTCTGTTTTGTAGGTGTAATGTTTAATTCTGTAGAATCCCAGAACAATGAGGTGTC
This sequence comes from Podocnemis expansa, assembly GCA_007922195.1. Classification (NCBI taxonomy): domain Eukaryota; kingdom Metazoa; phylum Chordata; order Testudines; family Podocnemididae; genus Podocnemis; species Podocnemis expansa. The sequence goes on along the minus strand of ML681988.1, from coordinate 2,727,920 downwards.
AAGATGCAGAGCATTTGGGGAGTTCTAGGCTGGATATTAGGAAAACCTTTTTCATTAGGAGAGTTATTAAGTACTGGAATGGGTTGTCTAGGGAGGTGGTGGAATCTGCATCCTTAGATGTTTGTAAGGCCTTACTTGATAAAGCCTGGCTGGGATGATTTTAGTTGGGGTTGGCCCTGCTTTCAGCATGGGGCTGGACTAAATCAGTGCTTCTCAGTGACTGGTCCATGGACCAGCATCAGTTCCTGAGATATCTCTGACTGAGTACAGAAAATTTCAAAAGGGATAGCTGTGTTAGTCTAGTCCAGTAAAAAAAACAACAAGGAGTAGTGTACTCACCCACAACCACTTCAGATTTGAAGATCATTTATATCTCCAAATCAGTGGCACTGCTATGGGCACCCGCATGGCCCCACAATATGCCAACATCTTTATGGGCGACTTAGAACAACATTTCCTCAAGTCTCATCCCAAGACACCTCTTCTTTACCTGCGCTACATTGATGACATCTTTATCATCTGGACACATGGCAGGGATGCTCTTGAAGATTTTCACAGAGATTTCAATAATTTCCACGACACCATCAAATTGAGCCTGGAACACTCCACCCAGGAGATCCACTTTCTTGACACTACAGTACAAATCAGAGATAGACGCATCATCACCACCCTATACCGAAAAACCTACTGATCGGTATAGTTACCTACATCCTTCTAGCTTCCATCCTAAACACACCACACGATCCATTGTCTACAGCCAAGCCCTAAGATATAACCGCATCTGCTCTGATCCCTCAGACAGAGACAGACATCTTGAGGATCTCTATCAAGCGTTCTTGAAACTACAGGACCCACCTGGGGAAGTAAGAAAACAAATTGACAGAGCTAGACGGGTTCCCCGAAGTCATCTACTACAGGAGAGGTCCAAGAAAGAAAGCAACAGAACACCACTAGTCACCACATACAACCCCCAAGTCAGACCTCTGCAAAAGATAATTAAGGACCTACAGCCTATTCTAAAAGATGATCCCTCTCTCTCAAGCATTAGGAGACAGACCACTCCTTGCTTATAGGCTGCCCCCTAATCTTAAACAGATACTCACCAGCAACTACAGATCTAACAACAAGAACATTGAAGCAGGCACACACCCTTGCAAAAAACCACGCTGCCAAGTCTGCCCACATATCTGCACAACAGATACCATCATAGGTCCTAATCAAGCCTGCTACTCCATCAAAGGCTCATTTACCTGCTCATCTACTAATGTGGTCTATGCCATCATGTGCAAGAAATGCCCCAACACCTTATATATTGGACAAACAGGACGATCGCTCCGTAAGAGACTGAATGAGCACAGAGTTGATATCAGAAATCAAAGAACAAAGAAACCAGTTGCTGAGCACTTCCGTCTTCCTAATCACTCGATGACGGATTTGTTAACGACTGTCGTTAGAGATGTATCTGGGACATCAAGACTCCAAAGAGAAACAGCTGAACTCGAATTAATATGCAAGCTAAATTCTGTGAAAGCAGGACTCAATCGAGACTATGGGTTCTTTTCCCATTACAAAGGGTAATTTGACTTCAGGCTTCCCATTCTTTAAGCCTGTAAACTGCTCTGATTTGCTGTTACTTTATGACCTGATCCTATGTTTTACACCCCCTTGCATTTAGTTTCATTCCTTTCTGTAAGTTCACCCATCTTCAAAGCATCTGAGGAAGTGGGATCTTCTCCCACGAAAGCTCATGCAAAAAATAAATCTGTTAGTCTTAAAGTGCCACATGACTCCTTGTTGTTTGAGTACAGAAAGCTGATCCCTAATATCAAAAATTTTGAGAGAGACTAGAATAAGTGACTTCCTGTGATCCTTTCCAGTCCTGATGTTCTAAGATTTTGTGATCTCTGTGGAAATTTAGCCTTAATTAGCATGAAGAATTACACATAACAAGATGTATTCAAAATCCTTATTTGTATCTCTTTGAGCTTCTTAAGCTTGTTTTCTTCTATACATTTCTTGTCTTATGTTTTCTGACTGTGTGTCTGAGAGGCTAGATAGTTACCAGGTTTACTATCAAATTTGTGTTTATGCTTGACTTTATGGTGGAGAAATTCAGCATTTTGTGTGATAAGCTCATTAAGATTAGTTTGCAGTATCTAAGATGCTTTAATTCTAAGCCATTGAGAATTCTTTTGTTGGGAGCTCTCCAGTCATGCAACTTCTTCATCTAGAGCCTTAATTCTGGCAATTTGCAAATTATTTATGTTCTGTTGTAAAGGCATCTGTCTTGCTCAAAGACTTCTAGAGCTTCCTAATAGATAAAGTGAGATACTTCTATTTTAAGGTTCTGATTCCAAAATGTAGTGACTTGATGCTCAATAAATGAGAGAAATTTAATTAAAAAGTAATCGGTGTTAAGCAGATATGGGAGATGGGTTAGCTGTGGCTTTTATTTTTAAGTGTTTGTTTACCTATTGGAGGAAAGGGAAATTCAAATTAATCATCTGCACAAGAGCATGCCAAAAGGAGTTGAGGATTATTGCCCAAATATTTAGGTTACAATGGTTCTGTAAACTGGTGAAGTCTAATTTCTATATTGGCAGCTTACTGGAAAATTTCTGCAAAGAAATTAGATATATTGTACAAGCACTTTAAAAATAATCCTACTTGTCATCTGATACAGATTATTAAATAAGAATTTTCACAGATGGTTAAATAACTTCATAAAGAGGGTAGAGAACAAGCAGGAATTAGAAGTGGGCCCACACTGGAACAGTAAACTTAAGTCCCCATCGCCAAAGTTCCCAATATAAAAGGTCAGAGCTAGATTCTGGATTCAGATTGAGTTCATGAAGCTTGTAGCTGCAAGTATATTGTGTGATAATATACATAATTTGAATTATCATTAGCATTACATCAAGCATTAACATATTTTTCTTTCTCGATGTTAATATTTTTAGAACACTATACATGTGTTTGTAAATAAAAATCAGTTTATTTGCCTAGAATTACAGCATAATTATCCATATGCATATCTTTGTGGAATCTGACTGGATTTTTACCATGAATGATAATCAATTTGGAAAATTATGATGGATCAAATTTACTCTTGGTGTAACTTTGTTAAAAGTCATTCGAGTTACAACAGTGAGAAAACTGATATGTCTACAGCTTGTAGTCTTCTCATACAAATGTCCTCATTCATTCTTCTACGCTGCCTCAAAGGCCTGGAGTCTCATCCCTGATGTTGTGTATGCCACAAAGCTTCCTCTCTTCTTTGAAAGCCCCCTTTCCCTACAAATCTTCAGCTGTCTAACTACTTCTTTAAAAACAAACAACCATAAAAAGAACTACTATGGCTTCTGGTCTGCTTTGCACCTCACCAATTTATTTTCATTACTCACTGCTCTCTTCATTGACTTTTGCCTGATATCATTTCTGCCTGCATCCTCTTGTCATGCCCATCCTTATCTAGATGTAAAAACCTTAGGCCAGGGAAAGTCTCTAATTGTAATGTAACATGCCATGTACACAAATGTTAAATAATCATCTTCAGCACCACCATCCTTGGAGCTTCTCTTGGACTCCACCTTCTACCTGTCCAGGCCTACCACAATAGGGTCCTGCTTTGTGAACAGGGCTTCTAGGTGCAACAGTAACAGAAATAATGATGAGAATCCCAGGGTAATGTTGCTACTGCTATTGAATGGCTGCCATGTTCTATTCAGGTGGAGATTAAAATTATTGCACTTGACAAGTGAGTAAAGTGTTTTGGGATCTGAATGGAAGGGAGGTGCTATGTAAGTGTGATTTGTTATGAGATGTACTGGCCTTGATATATGTAAGTAGTAAAGTTTCAGGAATACACTGTCTTTTGAGTGATTGCCATTATAAAGGTAACCCCTGCCTCAATTAGCATATGCAAGCACATTGCATGCTTATTACAATTTTTATTATAATTTATTATTTGGGATAAGGGCTCAGTTCCACAAACCCTTGTTTCTTTATAAGTAATCCCTTTTTTATTGAAGTCACCTCTTTGATTTCAGTGGGACTCTTAACATGGATGAGATTGTCCTGGGGCTAGAACTTTTGTTTTGACTTCATTGTGTTGAATAATTGGAAAATATTTTCGGGGCAGGCTACAGCAAAATGCTGTTCATCACATATTAAAACCCTTCCTTAAATATTTATGGCAAATGACTGTGAACAAAATATTTTCTTCTGCCTGCTAACATATGACACTGGAAATGATAGAGTTTATCCTGTCTCACTTTGAGTAGAAGTCAAACTAGGACAAGAATTTGGTTAATACAAGAAGTCATTTCTAGGAAGCCTTCCAAGTAATAACGAAGCTGCTACTTTTACCATGTAGTTTAGTGTAACTACATGTGAAGCCTGTGTATAAAAAATAAGTTGTCTTTTTTTTTTTTTTTTTTTAAGACCGTATTTTTTCAAGTTAATTCTGGGAATAGTCACTCAAAGGAGAACAAATTAAGGGGGCAATCCTGCTGCCATTAAAATCAGTGGGAGTTTTGACTTCAGTGGAAACCAGATTAATTTTTAAATCTAGCATGTATTTTACAGAAATAGTTGACTAGAAATAATATCTGTTTTACACACAGTAGAATACACCATATTCTGGATATTGAAAGCTATAAAGAATGAAAGTAGGATTCTTAGTGTTTTTCTTTCTTTCTTAGAAATAGGATGCTCTTGAAGATTACTATTAAACATTTTCTAAGCTCTTCCTGGTACTTCAGTTGGTATTCAGTAAATTCTGGTAAATATTTCTCTGTTCACCAAAGTAAACTAAACCTTCTGTTCACAAGGTGTAACTTGTAATTTGATTTGATTTAGGTTGCTATGGAAGTGATTATGCTTTGCAGGATGTTTTAAAGCTTTTCTTCTTCTTTTTAGCTTCTGGAAAAAAACAGCAACATTTTTGATGAACCAGATTCAGCAGCTACTAAAAGTCCTTTGCATTTAGCTGTAAGTATATGACATGTTCACTGTTTGATCAGATAAATAACCATTTAACCTCTGTGAAGTGAGCTTTACCTGAAATGTCGACCTCTGTTAAAACAGCTGGAAATGGAATTAGGCTGAGATTTTTAAAAATATGGATCCTTGGTTGGAATTTTCAAAAAATCTTAAGGGAACTAGTTGCTCAGCTTGCTCTGAATTTACTTTGAAAATTCTAGCCCTAAATCCTTGTGAACATACCTAAGGTACTTCAAGTCACAGATGTAATTCCGAACTCCTGGAGATATGTGTGCTAGCTCTCATGGAGCTGCAGCCATGGTAGTGCAAGGGGTTAGCCAACTGAGTTAGGTATCTAGTGTCTGATGGGCATGGATCAGTCACTTGCAACATCATGGCTACATTCTATTTTCAGTGCACTAGCTAGATCAGAGCTAGCATGGATGTGTCACCCTGAGCTGGGAATTACATCCTTTGCTGTAAGTGTAGTCATATCAGATTTGGCCTGGTTTTCAAAAGTGTTGAGTGCTCAGCAGCTCCCAGTGTAGTTAACAAGAGCTGCTGGCTGCTCAGTACTTCTCAAAACCATCCATTGATGCTCCCTAAAAAGGGTTTTAGGAACTTTACTTTAGGAATTCACTTTTGGAGATCCTTGGTTATATGATCAGGAAAGCTTTTTATTACAGCTGTTGTAATCATACCAATGACACTAAAAATACAGGGGTTTCTGTTCTCACTTTACAGCAATGTAAAACCAATGCAAGTCAGAAAAGAATCAGACTTGGTGTGATGTAAACATTGAGAACAATCATGTTTTTAAAGAAGGTTAATAATCTGGTTCATACCTAAAAGCTAAGAAAGTCTGTGTCTTCAAGGTTAATCTCCCTGTGGGTACATATGTGTACTTCCTGTTAATGTTAATGGGAGTTAGTCACACATAAGGGGAAGAATTAGCTTATTTAACCATTAGCTGATGCTGTTTTGAAAAGCCTCATTTTTAGGGATGACAAAAATAAGACTTGACTTTGAACTTCAATGACTATTAGTTTTTTTCATTTTTTTTTTTTTTTTACATTTGTGTTTCCTTCTGTATGGCAATACCTTTTTCATGAACTACTTCAACTTTACAGATGCTCATGCAAAACATAACCAAACCCTAGAATGTGACTGAGTCTGACAATAAACAGAGCAGAACACTCCCATTAGAGCTGGGTGAACTGTGCAAATAATTTCCATGGACATTCACTGAAAGTTTTAAATGAATGTGCTTCAGCTGATTTCGTATCTCCTTTTGATTTGCTGCTGTAATTATTGTACCAAATGAGTTTACTGGAACACGTTATCTGAAATGTCAAATGTAAACAAACATTGCACAAGAAACCCCTAATTCAGAGACCAGAAACAGTCCATGTAACCTCAGTGTCCAATCAAAATAGCAGATTTTGATGTTACAGCAAAATGTTTACAAATAAATCACAGCCCAGGGATTGTTAGAAAAAATTATTAAGTAACTCAGTTTGAATACTGTACAAATTAAAAATCACATTCTGTATGAGCAGTGGTTATGAACTGGAAAAGGGGTAAAGTGTATCGCACCTTGTGTTTCAAATTTGCTCTTTCTCTTTCAATGCATGTTCAGTGGTTTACTTGTTTGTTTTTTCATGAAACTCTCTCTGTGGGGTTTAATTTAATTTTTCCTGCAACTGAATGAGCTGTGAGACTACACTCTTATTGCCTCTACAACTGTGGATCTATGAAGGGCCAGTAGGACACACATGCGCCTGACTTTTGATGATCATTGTATCTTGTTTTTAAAGTAACCGTTTTTGTGAAAGCAGCTGCAGAATCTTAAACTTGAACTATTGGACTAACATTAAATAAACAAAGCCCTGACCCTGCAAAAACTTAAGCACATGCTTAAATTCATACACTGTGAGTAGCTGTTTGAATGGGACTGTGTCCAGTGGTAGGGAAAGCACGTTTGTGATTCTTGGAAGGGTCAGAAACCTAAGGAAGAAAATCCAAAGGGATAGCCATGTTAGTCTAGTTCAGTAAAACAAATGAGGAGTTTTGTGGCACTTCAAGACTAACAAATTTATTTATTGCATGAGCTTTCGTGGGAGAAAATCCCACTTCATCAGACGTGGGGTTTTCTCCCATGAAAGCTCATGCAATAAATACATTTGTTAGTCATAAAGTGCCACAGAACTCCTTATTTGTTTCATTAAGGGAGAAAATATCTTGCGTTTCCAATTGGAGAGCTCACTAATTTAAGGGAGTCCCCTTTTTTTGATATACTGGTATGTTAAATAAAATCTCACATAAGACAGCAAATTTGTCATGGGAAATTTTGCAAAAAGTCAGATGTTATCCATATTTGACTTGTTTTACCCTATTTCTCCTCCCAAGTTCCTTTCTACCCTTCTCCTACCCCACACAAATTTAATTTTGGAAGTTCCTGATTTTTGGCTGCTTACCAGTACAACCTTAAGGTTCTCTTAATGCTGTTTTTATATGGAATACTCTAAGCTAAAAAGACTGGGGGAGGGTGGTGGAGGATGAATTGGATGGAAACTTGACAATGAGGGCCTCATTCTTGTGGACCTTGTGGACTTCCAAAAACATGTGAGACAAAGCATTCCAGGAATGTCTAGCCAGAAAGTTCTACAATTTTTGGCAAGCCATCATTTTATTTTTAAACAAATATGGTGCCAGAAGTTTTCTTTACTTTCTCTTCTGCGCAACCCGACATAACCTTTGGACTGAGGTCCAGGGCAGGCAATGCAGGGAACTGGATCAATGAGGGGTTTAATATCCGCTATCATTCAACCAGTGGTGATTAGAAATGAAAGCTAAAGGCCTTTGTAAATGGCAAATTAATTAGGCAAGCTTTTCCAGTGCAGCCTTCTCTGGCTTCTAGTGCCAGAATCTCCCCAAAATGTCAGACACTAAAGCTGCAACATTAGTGTGTAATTGAAATAGCTTTTCTGTACATTTCACTATTTAGAATTTTTCTTTCATAGAGATTCTATAATTAGACCATGATGTAAAAGTAATTTGGTCTGACTATGAAAGCATATGCCAATAAATTTGACTTAAATTGTTGAAAGGATTTTTTGTTTAAGGCATCCCATGTAAGGACTATACAAAGATGGTGTGGTGGATATGTTTTCTGAGCACTTATTTTGGCTGGCATGCAGAATTCATTTGTGCCTTTGCCACTGCTGAGTAATGTGACCATGTCTGACTCATGATGTTCAAAGCTATACAGCACACTATATCACCTGGTGTCGTCTTTCCTATTTATGTCCTGCATGTGTCATTACATTGAGCTATCTATATATATTTGATACTAGCTAGATACAAAAATAATAGGGTGAGTTTCTTTGGCCTGTGGCATATAGGAGGTCAGAAACTAGATGGCCTCTTCAGTCATTAAAACCCACAAATTTTCAGGAGCCTTGTAACCGTCTGATCAGCTATACCGTTCATACTAGTGTATGGGCAAACTCACATGTACTTAGGAGCTTCAAGCAATAGAACTGTGAAACATCAAAATGAAGTATCTCTGTGCTATAGTTTCCACTGTGTTCAAATGATTATTACAATGAAAAATCGTATCCCAGTGCTGCAAGTCAGTTGTGCTTTTCAGTCAGTAGATTAGTGAGCAAGAGCTGTAATGCTTTATCGCAAACATAACCTATTTTTGGATTCCTAGGCCTATAATGGTCATCATCAAGCTTTGGAGGTACTTCTTCAGTCTCTGGTGGACCTGGATATAAAGGATGAGAAAGGACGCACTGCCTTGGACCTAGCTGCCTTTAAAGGACATGCAGAATGTGTTGAAGCTCTTATCAATCAAGGTGCTTCCATCTTGGTAAAAGACAACATCACCAAAAGAACCCCACTCCATGCCTCTGGTGAGTGTATTTGTATTTCACTTTGAGAGAAGTTTGCTTATCTCCCATTTCTTTCAAAAGTTATTGCTAACTAACTAACTTTTGGAGGACATCATCCTTAGTGAGCTGTCACAAGGAACTAGAGCTAACACTATATTTCTATTCCTCAATCTTCCCTTTGTCTTCACAAAGTGATCCAATTCTTCCCTCCCAACTTGATCTCTAGACTCCGTTCACCAAGAGTATTTCCTCCATCCACACCTACTGGTGTTCCCCTTCTCTAATGCATGACAGTTTTCTTCCATCTCACCACAGACTTGATGGTTTCAGTCTGGAAAGTCAGGTCAAGAAGTAAGTAGCAATGAAGCAGATCTTGTTAGGAGAAAAGACAGAAAACCAAGGTGTATTCCCACTGATGATGATGATGTGAGATAAGTTCCACCCTGCCCTTCTTCTGAGAGAAACCTTCAGTGACCTCCTGCAGTGGTAGAAGCCATATCTTTATTTCCCCTAAAACCCAGAGAAAATCACTAGTTTCTAAGTATTACCCACCTTGTGAGCTAGCTAGTAACCTTCTTGGGAAACAGCCAGTTCCACAGGGGCTAATAGTCTGTCTCTCTTTTGCTTCTTGAGTGTTCCTTAATACATCAAGCACTCTGATTACAAAGTATGGAATTGGTGGCATATATCTTAAAGGTTGTTCTTAAACATGTTTAAGATTTTTGTGTATGTAAACTATTTTCTGTATGGATGCTAAACAGAACAATAGATCTTTTTTCATCAGTGCCGCATACTGATGGTCTGAATATGGTTTAACAGCAACCTCTAGTGGTAAAATAGAATCAGTGCCTTATTTGCTATGGATTTGTTTTTAGGGCCAGACTTAATTGTCTTCCTGTACAGTCGTTGTGTTTCCTTAGAATAAAATGTCCACACAACCCGAAAAATCTGATTGTTTTAAAAATGCAATCATAAATGCAGACTGGCAACATAAGGTAAAATATGCCATGTTTTGTCTCTCATCTTTATCTGCAGTACTTTTAATTGTATCCAAGGAAAACCTAGATTGTAGACCTGTGATATACATTAAGCAACATACTTTGAGCTTTCTTAAATTTTGGATCAAAAATGCATATATTAATCAAGTCATAGCACAGCAAAGGACAGATCTGTGTCAACCGCACAAACTGATATCAGAAATTAATTAATCTTTAATTTTTTTTAAAAAAGAGTTTTTAGATGGTTGTCTAATATGGCACAGCATGTTAAGTTATATGTAAAATGCTGTGCAGATATATGTATATAATTTTCTTTTGATACGTCACATCCTCTAATTCATGTTCAGGATTAATAGTGCAAGTGGCACAAGAGGATAATACCCCTTACAATGCCATGATTAAATGTAATGTGTGCACATAAGAGCTGCACTGTGTGAGATCATGCTCTGTTCACATATTTGCTATAAATATCGATGATGTTTGTTTCTTTTTCCGTCACCTCATCTTCAAATTGTGCCACCTTCTTTATTTCCATTATTTACAGTTTGGTCAAAAAGTCCATGCCCTATTAAAGCTGCAGAAAATTACCATGTGTTGCTCTGTTGCTCATATTTTTCAATTAGTATCTATACTTATCACAGACTGTCTGTATTATGTTGAAGACTCCTGATGGGCTGGAGTTGTCCCATGTTATAAACTAGCTGCTTACATGATGGGTTGTTAGCGTGCTTCTGAATCCTAGTGGTTAGCCTGAATATATTACTCTTCCTGTTGACTATAATATATTGGCTTCCACCAAATGTCCACTACATCTTCTTTAAAGTGTGATCATACCCTGGAAAGTTACTTGCGGAAATGGGATAGCTGCTTTTCATGTTCATTGTGTTTCAATGACTCAATCTCATGTGTGCTCAGTAAAAAAAAACAAAACAAAACAAAACAAACAAAAAAAAACCCACAACAACAACAGAGCCCTATTCACCTCTGCCTTTCTGCAGTCTTATGCTTGTTCAATGTCATTTAAACCAACAGAATAAAGCTTGCATAAAACTAGAAAAATGCACTTTTGAATCAGGGCCAGAATTTTTCCAGCTACCAAAGTTGCAAACTGAGTTTGGGCTCCGAAGGGCAAGCTGTCTTCCTTCTGGCTTGTGCCTCATCAGTAACAAAGATTTGATAACTGAAAAGTAGTTCATAAGTATGTTGTAGCTGCACAAGCTAAAATAGACACCAAATCATTCTCACAGAGGTCTACGGATTCTGCAGTGCTATCAGAAGTAAAATGTAGTAAACGCTTTTGTTGTTGCTGCCTACAGATGTGGCTCAAAGTACACACAAAGAAGAGATCTGTTAAATAAGAAGGTGCTGTTGCTGCAATCACTTTTCTTACCATAAACACAATCTGATCACTGTCCTTTATCTGTCTATCTTAGGGTTTTGTGACCACCCATCATTACAGTATTCATATGTCTTTCATGTAAAACCAGTAGCAGTAATGTAGCAGTCATGGGGTTTATGAAGTCTCCACAACTTTTCCCTTTCTGGTGTGAAAGCTCTGTTAGAGATATAAACAAAACAAGTTAACCTTTAAATATACCATAAAACAGCATAGAATAGGTTTGTACCTCAAAACACAGGGAATTCTAGAGAAGAGAGTGGAACTACATCAATATTAAACACAAGGCAAAAAACTGCACGTACAGGATAAGTAGCTGAGACTAACTGATGTGCCCGCAGTGCCCCTCTGCCATGTGCATTGGCCAAACTGGATTGTCCTTACACAAAAGAATAAATGGATACAAATCGGACATCAAAAATCCATAAACCAGTAGGAGAACACGTCAATTTCCCTGGACACTCAGTAGCAGACTTGAAAGTTATCATACTTCAACAAAAAAACAGATTTCAGTGTGAAACTGCAGAGCTGGAAGTGATTTGCAAACTTGACACAATCAGAATGAGTCTGAACAGGAACTGGGAATGGTTAGCTCATTACAAATGTTCAGACATTCTCCTCTTCTTGTCTGCTGGTGCCTCATCTAACCTAACTGAACTGACTTGGTTAGCATTTGCCCTCCCCATTGTGTTGTTTCTCCTTCATCCTGGCTTGTGTGTATATATACCGCTCAACTGTAGTTTCCAATTCATGCATCTGATGAAATGAGTCGGAGTCCACAAAAGCTTATGCCTGAAGAAATTTGTTCGCCTTTAGGGTGCCACAGGACTCTTGTTGTTTTTGCTGTGTACAGACTAACATGGCTACTGCTCTGGAACTTGTCATATATGACACATATATATTATTTCTCTAGTAATCTATTATTTTGAACAGAGCTGTGCAAAATTCTATAAAACCCCATGACAGCCTTCCTTACCCGCAAGTGGCTAGGAATAAAAATTTCCAATTCTTAACTATTCTGTGATGCTTCTTGAAATTCAGTACTCTTTTATTGTGGCATTCAGTGTTCTGGGAAGAAGCTGTAGCACCTAAAGGAATGTTTACATAATGACTCATCAGTAGCCCATGGATGTTCCTTCTATGTATCTTTTATTGCAAAGCAAGCATAAGTGTCTGGGCAAAATATAATGAGGAGCAATCAGAATTCACATTGAGTGAAGCACTTCAATTACTGTGTGTGTGTGTGTGTGTGTGTGTGTGTGTGTGTGTGTGTGTGTGT
>ML681988.1:2541738-2715355 GCA_007922195.1 Podocnemis expansa | reverse complement strand
TGTGTGTGTGTGTGTGTGTGTGTGTGTGTGTGTGTGTGTGTGTGTGTGTGTGTGTGTGTGAAGGCTAACTCTTTCAAACAATTACACACTTCATGAACAAAATATTTGAAAAGGTAATCTGGTTGGTTTGTTTTTTGCATTTTATAGAATTTTACATAGCTCTGTTCATTCTAAGGCTTTTTCATTTTCCTAGAGAAATATAATAGCTAATAAAGTATTTACTTTTTCTGGGAAGGTGCAATATCTCTTGCTTTCTCCCTGGTATAATACCTGTACGCAGGGCTGGATTGATGCAGGCCTAAAGGGGGGCCCCAGACTCCAGCCCCTAAGGCCCCTACCTGATCTGGCTCACCAATGACCCTGCTTAGCATCAGCAGAGTTTGGGGGGCTGCTGGGAGGGCCCCTGCCCTGCTGGCACTGGGGGGGGGTGTCCAGGGGAGGGCTGGGCTGACACTCAGTGCAGTTGGCGTTTGTCATGACCTTTCAGGGCCTGTGGCCTGGCGGGGAGGGGTGAAGTTGGTTTCACTGGATGCTGCACTGCGCACCAGCCAGCTCCACCCTTGGGGGCAGACCTGCTGGACTGGGGCTGGGGCAGGTGTGTCCTCTGGCTCCAGGGCTCCTTGGTGGGAGGCTGGGCCCCTAGGTGAGGGATCCCATGGTGGGAAGGGGGCTACAGTAGTGGGCAGCTTGGGGGCTCCAAGGCCACTTAATCCAGCCCTGCCTGTATGCTATGTCCTTTGGCCCTGTATAATGATGACCCTCTCTATAGCATAGATCAGGTGTGGTTCTGTCTGCAATCTTCTTTACACCAGTCTCTGCTCTGGCCAGAAAGGGGACTCTATAGCAAACTGCAAAGGTTCCCTCTAGCCCCGAGCATGTGGCTTCTCTAGCTCCCAGTGGGTTGGGACCAAACTTTTTTCTTTCAAGTTCTGTTATTACTGAGTGACTATTGGGCCAGCTTCTGAGTGTTTCCTGTAGTGTCAGTTCTGTTGATCATTTTCCTAAATCCTTTTCACACATTGGTGCTGGAACTAGAGAAATCAACACTTCTTACTGGGGGTGAAATTTTAATGTGTCATAGTGACTCACTTGCACCTTATCTGGATATGCCATTACTTAATGGTAAATTTCAGAGAGACCCTTATTTCTGTAGGTAAAGTGACTAAGGTTATTCTGAGTATGTGCTCCAAATCAGTGATGATGTGCACAAGTTTCCCTATTAGCTCAATGTGGCATGACAATATTGTGTGGCATACACAAGGTTTGTTGCCCAGCCTGTAGAAACCAGGGCATGAGAAGGAACTACTACTCCATTATCATGAAGACATAATAACATTATGTGTGACGATGGAGAAAGCATTACAATTAAAGTCCAAAATATCTGAAATGCCGTATCATCCATTTGACAGATTGTGAAAAAGTGAGTCTTGCAACAAGTGAAACAACTAAATAAGCTTTCATTTTCTAGCCCTGCTAAATATAATAGGTTAAACTGAGAATGGTTTTCTCCAGGTCTTTAACAGCTTAAAATTGTAAGGATTACATTTACATTTTCCTTTCTTTAGTTGAGTAATAGTTCTGACATCCAATGTTAAATGAGAAACTCAGGTTGAATTTTTGACTCTGGTTAGCCCTCAGCACTGCCAAGGAAAGAAATGCTTCACATCTGTGTAGTGTAATCCCATGTTAACTGTGTCATGAGGGTTCAAGCACCTTATACTGCCTCCATTGGGTAAGGAAGGTTGCCACAAAGCAAGACTTTGAGGGATAAGAGGAAAGTGAACTTGTGAATGTGCTCTATGGCAAACTGACAGAAAAAGCCATCCTTTGTTGATAAAGACTGAGAATTTCAGAAGTGACAGTGACTTGGGTTTCCTGGTTTGAGGCCCCTTGAAGGGGCCTGATTATCAGAGGGCAAGCTGTTGTTATTTTCTTAAAAATAGACTTCTTTGAAGTGTCCCCAGTTGGGCGTCTAAAATTGCTAGTCACTTTTGACAACCTGGGCCAAAGGCAGTGGGGAAGGTAAGAGGCTGGTCAGGGGCTGCAGTCTAGGGGCCTGGCACAGGTGGGCCAGCATTGTGGGGAGAGGGCCTGGGGCTGACTGACCAGGCCTTGGCCAGCCTGCCCTGCCCTTTGGGTGGAGCAGCTGCCCCAGGCGTGGAGCGGGAGCTCAGAGCCCTGCCTCTGGGCTGTCCCACCCTGCCCCTAGAGCATGGACCCTGGCCTCTGGGCCAGCCCACCCCACTCCCTTCTCCCAGTGCTGGCAGGGCGGAGGGGCCCGCACATTGTGGTGGGCCCCTGGGCACAGCCCCAGTTGGCCTGTGTGTTAATCTGCTGCTGGGAAGGGGGGGGAGGGTTCACTAGCCTTAAGAGGAACAAATTGACTTTTAATTATTTTTAATGTGAGACTGTGAATTCTTGACATTTATGTCATCAAAAGGTATGAGGTGGACAGTGGTAGGAAGAGAGACAGAACAGTATAACTTGGGAGCAATAACACAAGTTTCTCTCACTTCCTTACCAAAATTATCCCTTTCATGTTCTGTAGGGGCTAGCTTAGAGTGTGTCTCTAGTCAGTCCTTAAGTCTCTTAGGTGCCAAATGTGAAGACGTGCAGTATTAAGATGCCCAAGGAACAGCAAGCTCAGGTCCAAGCAATCAATAATATTTGCTCAAGTAACTTCCAATGGATTGAAATTTAAAAAATACCGTGTTATCCATTCTGGAGGGTTCTGAAATGTTACCTAGGAATCTTCTCAAATACGATGTCAAAAATTACAGATACTTTTTTGTATTGCTTGTTTGTGATTTCTGTATGCAACAAAAACCATCCTTTTTCTGCAGTCAGAACCAAGTGCACAGTTTCATTAATACAAGCTAAGTGAAAATTCCCTGAATGTTCATTTCTTTCATTGGGGAATGTCTTTTACCATCTTAAATAAAAGGTGAGAATAATGTGTTTTGAGAGAACAGTGTCTGAAATTCAGTTCTTGTGCCAGTCACAAAAGTGTGTGTTAATTTTTGTACATTTATAGACTGACAAATGTGTTCTTTCTTTCTAGTCATCAACGGTCACACACCATGTTTGCGGCTATTGCTGGAAGTTGCAGACAACCCTGATGTGACAGATGCCAAAGGACAGTAAGTTTTCTTTGTTTTGGTACAGTATTGTGAATAAAAAAGGCAGCTCCAAAAATTGCTCACTGCGTAGGTACTTGTCTGAAGGGCTGTGAATACAGTAGTGTATGCCTTTCCCACACTTCTCCAGTTCTCCTTGTAGAATATGGCAAATATTAGGAAGTACATGTTCAGTTGATCAAAGCTATGGAATAAACATTAGCAAGGAGAAAACATTATTTATTTATTTTAGCTACCACCCCAATCTCTATACAATTCTTTAGAGATGTTAAGGCTAAATTTTGCTATAAAACTGATCAGTTCCTGAGCTGTTTCTAGAGAGATTCTCACCCTTCTAAAACTTTGGTATTTTGGGACAGAGAATACTATAAAATTTGTACATAGATTTAAAATTTAACCATGGAAAGCACAGACAGATGAATGGCATGTATTTAAAGAGCATCAGCTTCAGTCCCTGAAACTATCACCTGAAAGCAAAAGAAGAAGAAATGCCTTTCTGAAAAGAAGTGGAACAGATATTGCTCCAGAGTCTGGCTAAGGGATGATTGGTGCAAATAAGCATACTTAACGCAATTGGCTTCCCCTAACCCCCTTATATTAAGCAGTTCTGCCCAGGATTTTTTTAAAAGCAAAAAGGTACATGAATTGATATCTTAATAACAAGGAGTGATTGGACAAGTGAGCTTTATGGTTTATCATGAGGGTGGTACCCTGCCACAGACTACTGTAATAATAGGTTATTAAAGAATGAATTTTTAACCCAGACTTGCCTCAATAAAGCTGCAATGTAAATTTGCTTACAAATTTTGCATTCACAATAAATGTGGTGTTTAGCCTTACCCCCCTGAATAAGATCCTGCTGGTTTTCATTTTCTAAATACTACATCTGTGTAAATAAAACTTCTAATTTGCTATACTGCTTTAAAATTGCACAAAAGTACTTTAACTGTGATTATATAGACTAATAAAGAGCATGAAGATGCTAGTGGCAAAAGGAAGTGTGTGGGAAATGATAGGAATTCCTGGTCCCAAAGAATAAAGCAGTAGAAATGGTATATGTTCTTAAAGATGTGATTACTTCTCATTTTCTAGAACCCCACTGATGCTAGCGGTAGCATACGGGCACATTGATGCAGTTTCCTTATTACTTGAAAAAGAAGCATCTGTAGATGCAGCCGATCTCCTGGGATGCACAGCTTTACATCGAGGGGTGACTATTAATTTTATGACCCTTAATTATGCATATTAACTTCATGGCTACAGCATTTCTTTTATGCACGTGGGGATAGTAAATTGAGAGATGATTGTACGTAATTGAAAATACTAACAAGCATGGGAAGTTGGAGTCAAAGAAGTGTTTTTAGTTTAAGTGAGTGGGAGCCAATGAGATTTGGGATAGATACAATCTCTTTGAGGAGTGAGCTCCTCAGTGAAGATGCAGTTGCTGAGAGCTCATAGGATTGCAAGTAAATGAATATTTTTCCATAAATGTCCTGCAAACCCCTTTACAAAATAGAAGCCATTGCATAAGGCTTCTGTTTTATAATGGTAACAATACATATACATGTTTAAAATACTGCAGGAGATAAGTGCATCAGTGGCAAATGCAGAGGCAGCATATGTGATAGTCACAACTGGACTACTGGAGCAGCTTTCTACAATTTTTGATATTTTTGGTAGTGTTGTTATTGCACCACACTCAGCCATTTTTCCCTAATATTTGTGGTTTCTTTCTTGGCTGACCCCTGTTGAGTTGGACTCAAATAAGATCTTTAGGACTCCATCCTTTCTTCTAAATATGTCCATTTATGGCCATAAACTCTTAATGGTCTAGTTGTACCTGAGTTTGACAGAGGTGCTCCCTGTCAAACTGGGAGGTCAGATAAACAGTCTCCTAGAGCTGGTATTGATGTTTTTCAATACAAAGATGCATTCAAGAGAGCGAGTAGCTTCTCACCTATTTTTTGGAGCCAAACCTTGCCCCCAGTTCACAAGCACATCTTAATAGCCTACATGTCCTTTGCCAACTTTGTGTAAAGCTGCTTAGTTATTTATTTGTTGTTCTCAGATTATGACTGGGCATGAAGAGTGTGTTCAAATGTTGCTGGAACAGGAAGTGTCTATTTTGTGTAAAGACTCCAGAGGCAGGACACCTCTACATTATGCAGCAGCTCATGGTCATGCCACTTGGTTGAGTGAATTGCTGCAGATGGCACTGTCAGAGGAAGACTGTGATTTCAAAGATAATCAAGGTTATACACCATTGCACTGGGCTTGTTATAAAGGTAAGGTGCTCTTTCTCTTCTTCTTTTTTTTTTTTTTTAAATTCCTTTGCCAAACTCAAATGTGGTTTTTAGTATTAGGAAGCATAATAGTAAAATAGCCAGCAGCATTATAAATTTGAGATGTAGACTAGTGTTTCCTCTCTCCTTTTGCCCTTTGAAGTAGTTGTTAGGCATGAAATCTGACTCCTTTGAAGTCAGTGGCATAATTCCAATAGATGTCACTAAGGCCAGGATTCCATCCTAGAAGTGTCACCATATAGTAATGCACAAAGACTATCCCCAGAGTTACTATAGTACATGCAGCACAACAGACTTGCATTAGTGGCTTCTCATTAGGTGGTTTGAGACTGTAAGTTGAAGATTAAGCTTCTAAGTGCAGAGTGATAGATGGTGGGCCATCTCCAAAGACCTAAAAGACAATTTTGCAGCGTGTCATACCACTGTTTGAAAAGCCAGGAGATCTTTAAAAAAAAAAACCAGAGACAAAACAAAACAACCCCCCCCCCCCAAATTAGATCTGAGTCAACTTCATAGCACATCTAAAAGTATCTCATGATGTTGAAGTTTTGTTGCATAAGAACTTTTACATGTACAGTACAACTTCACTTTGAACATCAAATGCTTAAATGCAGTGCACATGTGACCTTAATGTGAAAATGAACTCTTTTCTTGTGTTTAGTAACAGTAAATCATCTGATCTTCTGTAGGTAATGAAAACTGCATAGAGGTACTATTGGAACAGAAATCTTTCCGCAAATTTAATGGTAATAGCTTCTCTCCATTGCACTGTGCCGTGTAAGTAGAAAATTCATTGTCATTCTGGCTGTTTTGCTTTAGGATATATCCAGAAAAATTAATTGTTTGAGGACAATAAAATTATCTGGATGTAGAGATAATAGTACTAACAAATGATTTTAGATCTGGCAACAATGTACATAGGAATTACTGTAGTTCAGTGAATTTGTTACTGTTTTCATTAAATGGACTAAAGCTGCACTCACATGATTACTGGACAAGCTGCACCTTTGTGCCCCTTCTGGCCTGGGTGCAGTACTTCAGGTCTGGGGCTTTATGCCTTTACTGGATTCCAGGTGGAATGTCAAAATTCTCCCTGGTCTTCTCTTAGACAGGAACTGAGCCTCATACCATGAATATCAGCTTATTAGTACCCTACAGCTCTCAAAGTGGGGGACAGAAGGTGTGAGATGGATCCTGGAGGGGCACTTTGGGTGCTGGGCAGCAGTGAGCATCCTGGAGCCCCATGCAGGCAGCCCTAGTTAGATGTTGGGGGCTGGGGACCCT
Organism: Podocnemis expansa; assembly: GCA_007922195.1. Classification (NCBI taxonomy): domain Eukaryota; kingdom Metazoa; phylum Chordata; order Testudines; family Podocnemididae; genus Podocnemis; species Podocnemis expansa. The sequence goes on along the minus strand of ML681988.1, from coordinate 2,708,631 downwards.
GTAGAAAGGGAATGGGATGCAGGGGAGGCTGCTGGCAGATCATGAGATATTGTGTAGCCACTCCAGCCCCCTGCCACTGCAAGCCCTACTCACGCTGGTGGTGCTGCTGCTGCTCCTGCTCCCAGCAGTTGCCCCCCACCACTACAGAGCACCCATGATAAACAGTTGCCGGCTCCCCCAGCAGATGCCTAGGCCTGACCCTGGTTTCATTCCGCTTCACTCTGGCCTCTCTTCCCTGATGGCATGTCCCTCTTTAAAGCACAGTTCATCTGTTTTGCAAGGAGGCATTTTATTATATTAAATTAAGTGGTTCCTTAATTTGAAATAAGGAACTGCTAATTCGATATAATAAAACCTCCTTTTACTTGGAAGTATCACTTACTTCAAAGTTACTAGTTTAAATTAAGCCATTTTAAGCCACGGAATAGGCTTAATTCAAACTAATTTCCCTGTTCTTTTGCCTGCCTTCCACTATTTCGAATTTAGAGAGTCTAGTGATGACTCTCTACTTCGAATTAATAAAGTGCACTTTATTCAAATTAGAGAGTCTTCACTGGACTCCTAATTCAAAATAATAATTTTGAAGAAGTGCTAATTCAAATAATAACTTGGATTTAAATTCAAATTAATTTTGCGAGTGTAGACATAGCCACTCAGAGAGAGAGAGGGAGCATCCCAATAACCAAGCCAACATACACTTTCAATAAATTACCACAAGCCACCTCCAAGTCTGTCACACTAAGAAAAAAAATTAGCTCAATTTAGGGCAAAGCAGATGTAGTATTTGGGAAAATGTGCTTTTTGAGAGAGTAGGCCAGCAGAAAAATAAATAGGAATTAGAGAATCAAACATAAACCTTCACAATTCCTGATGAAGTTTAGAAATACTGATTTGTGAGCTCTCCATTCTACTGGTAATATAATTATCTTCTCAGAAAATGATTAATGCTCTATACAGGTGCAGTGGTTTGTTCTTACCTCTCTAGTTCACTGCCAGCTTTTCTATTCTAATCTGTTTCTTATATCCTAAACCTTGAATTTTTAACATTAAAAGTGATGCATTAGAACCCTTCAAAAACCTGTTTAAAATAAAACCACTTCTGGCTGAAACTTGATATATGAAATTTAATATATGATGTGTGAAACTTGATGTATAAAACCTGAATCACAAATGATTGCTTAAAAAAAAAACAAAACCCCAAAACAAAAAATAAACCATGGTCTCCCTTTCTCCAATGGAGAAACCCAGAGATGAAAACCAAAACTCAAAAGCCCCCCCCCCCATTTTTTAAAAAGAAGACTGTCCTCTTTTGGGATTTGGGAGGCTGCTGAGTGGACTAGAGGAGGTGGCTATGTCACACTTTTACTGTAACAATAACTACACTGTGTATCTGATGTGACCCACCAGTTCCAATAAAATACAAATCTACCAGTTCTAATACAAATAGTTTATTTCCTCTTGCTGGGCCTGTCTCTCTCTCACACAGACACACATTTTTTAAAGAGCCACTGGAATGTTCTATATAGAAATTTTATTGTCTAAAGCCCTCAAGTTCTGTGTGTTCCAGTGTTAGCAGTGTCAGCTAAATAACTTTGCACTGTTATGTTTACAGTTTGTTTTGTATGGTTGTTGGTGTGCCCGTGTTTACATCAAATGTTTATGTGATGTCATGTGATTGCTGGTATTTTTATTAATACCTCATTTCTGTAGAAATATTTTACATCTGTTGGGTCACAATAAAAATACTGTATTGAAATGTTAGATAAAATGACAACTTCTCTATGAAACTAATGGCTTGATTAAAAGGTAATTTAAAAAAATGACAGTGTTCTATGAGAAATTAGTTTTATATATTAACTGTAAAATGATTTATGCTGTATATAATAATTACAGTTAATATTTTTAAGGATAACCTTCTTCTCATCTTCAAGGGATTTGGGGCAAACCGCTTGGCAGTGTTGCAGTGTCTTGCCCAATAAACAGACTGTCATTTTTCCCTCAATCCATTGGAAATTGGGAGACCTTATGGATACTTTAAACCTTTAAATAAAGTTATTTGCATTTAAGCACACACATCTGAGCATTGCCTAGACTCAAGTATGTGATTTCAGTTTAAACTAATTTTTGAATGGCTTAAAGAAGATAAGTTTACTCATGGTCACCAGCTCAGATTTACTTCTGAGAAGAATTCCCTGTAGACATTTTAAACATTGACAGTATTTCAATTGAAAATGAAGGTGCGTGTATGGCTTTGTTTTGTTTTGCTTTACTCATTGAGCTTCAGCTTCGTGTGTGTTAGCAGAGCTCTATTGAAGGGATCAGCCTATGAACAGCCAATAGCAGGAACAATGCATAATTTTCTTTCATGATTCAAAATAGAAGCTGCATTTTGGATGTAGTAGAGCTAACTGATTTACAGCAGCTGGGATCTGGCCCATGTTGTTAAAGCAAAAGTTTTTTGGGAACACTTCACAAATATCTAGAAAGAAATACTAAGGCACTGTCAGTTGGGGAAAGGAATGAAATGTGTAGGGGGAGGGTGAAAGGTAGACCCTTTTCCCTTAAAAAGAATTGTTCTTTTCTTGTTAGGATCAATGATCATGAAAATTGTGCTTCACTGCTCATTGGGGCTATCGATGCCAGTATTGTCAATTGTAGAGATGACAAAGGAAGGTAAGTCTCTTGAAGAGTTCATGTTCTCCTCTTGAATCAGGCTAAAGAAGATCAGAATTTTTTGTTTTGTGCAACAAGTCTACAGAGGTTAAAATTTGTCATATCATGTCCTGCTGACCTAAAAGTTTTAACTGTAACAGAGGTGGTTCACTTTGAGAGAAAATATTATTTTATATTGCTATGAACAAAAATTTTTCTTTAAAACGTGCAGTGGTAAGTGTTCCCTAAGGCTCTTCCCCCCCCCCCCCCCCGATTTCTGTTTATGGTTGAAAGGGAGCTGTAGAGACTCCATTTTGGGGCGATTGAAAAAGTTGAGTTAATTCCTGATTGTAAAACAAAACATTGCATGTCAAGAGTGCACTTGACAGGGGTTATGAAAGAAGAAGAAAACTATGTATGCATCTTTACATAGGCCCCTGTTCACCAAAAATGTTTAAGAACATTCAGGTTTGCTGAAGCAAGTTCATAATTTGCAAGATAGAACAGTCTTTAAAATCTAAAATAACTCTTATTAAGCAAAATACACTACTGACACAGAATGACAGATGGAGTTAACTGGGTCATGTACACATCCAAATTTCTAATTGGTTTGAGACCGTGAGAATCTTCTCAGTGTATATCTATGTATTTATTTAGTTAAAATTGTGGTATAACCTCTGAATTGCTGCTCATTGCATGTTCTGGGTGCTCTTATAACCAATAAAATTTGGGTATTGTAATTAAAATGTAATATCTCACTCGCAAAAGTCTCCAGATTATGGTAAAGCTAAAAGGCAAAGCAAAGCAAAAATGTTCATAAATCAAAACAAGAACATTAAATCATCAGAGTCTCTTGAAAACAACCCTCCCGCCCCGACATCTTTCCCTATATGTCAGTCTTATCATATGGAGACAGAGAAGCTCTCAAAATTAAATTAAATTACAGACCTTGTAAAATTACGGTTATACTTACAGTAATGTGGTCAAACATAGTTTACAGTACCGTACTGCAGTATTGTGAACATCACTGTAGAACATTAGTTCTCATGCACTGTGTCAGGACACATTACAGTGTTGCTATGCCAGGGCCAGCTCAAGGGGTTGTGGCACCCCGAGCCAACTTTTTCTTTTGCACCTCCATTGCCTGGATCATGCTTGTGTGGGCAGAAGGGGTGGGGCCAGGCTGATGGTCATGTGGTGGTGGGGCTGGGCCAGTACCCTGAAGCTTGAATGCCCCCATCTGGTGCCACACTGGTTCGCCCCTTAAGCCGGCCCTGTGCTATGCAGTTGTAAGTGTGTCAGGGAGAGCTAGAGAGATGGCTGGATTTGGCCTGGGGTGAGTGGACTGGTGTGTCCTGTAGGGCCGTGATGTGCTGCCAGGTATGTCACAGCCTGCCAAAGATTGAGAACCACAGCTGTAAAATACTATAACTTTTTTAAATAATGGGAACACCAGATCCAAATTTTGCTTACATTTTATCTAGTCTTAAGCTTCTTTAAAAAATCAGGAACAATAGGGAGATCTGCTAGTTTTTTTTCCTTTGTACAGCAGGAGCACCCCAGCCTGAAAAAAGACCTGGGGCTTGGGCGCTGGGTTTTGGGGCTTGCATGCTTTAAGCACGCCACCGTGGTGGACCCAGGGCTCTGGCACCTGGGCTCAGGGCTCAAGGCCCATAAGCCCAGTGTCAGTGACACCCTTGTTGTACAGTAGGGTCTGTTAAGTTAATTAGACTGTTTCTATGAACTTGTCCACAACTCCACCCACCTGATGCTTGTCAGCTTTAGATCTTTCATTGTATGAACACTGAGTATGCAGCTGTTACCTTTATTGCTTGTAAGAGCAGCATCCTAATTTGCCTTGGTGAGAATTTTATGTATCACGATGGGGGGGGGGGGAAGCTTCAGACTTCTTGTACTGTTCTGCTACAGGCTACAATGAATAACAATACTGTAATTCTTCAGAGATCATTTAATATCTATATCTATAACAATGCTGTTTTTCTTTTAGAACTCCACTTCACGCAGCAGCCTTTGCTGATCATGTGGAATGTTTGCAGCTTCTTTTAAATCATAATGCACTGGTAAATGCTGCAGACAATTCAGGGAAAACACCACTTATGACAGCAGCTGAAAATGGACATACAGGTGCTGTAGGTAAGTACTTAGTTGCTACTTTAAATGTTGAAAGAAAAGGAGGACTATTGTACTTACCCATCCAAGTGCTTTATCAGTTTTTTTCCCCTTTGGGGGATTAATAATTAAATGTGTGTTCATCTATTTTATATAACTGGTAAAAGGAAGTTAGCTTTATATTTTAAAAAGCACATGTGTTCAATGCACACAGCATTCTTCCTGCAGTTGTTTTCACTTCTGAGTGTATCTGTGAACAGATTTTTTTTGCTGAAAATCTTGTAAATTTAAAGTGATCTTGGAATGAATTCCATCATTTGTCTTGTTTCTCGGATTAATAAAGACAATAGAATCTCCTTCTCGCAAGAAGATGCAGAGTAATCGTGTGTAGCTTAAAATATTAAAAGATCTCTTGAAGTGCAAAATATTGTTTTGAATGGACACTGTAAATTGGGTCTGGATTTATTTTTTTAAAACTGTAACAAAGAATAAATCAGACCTTTTCTTTAGACTTACTTGCTCAGAACACACCTTGGACTGCTACACCCATTAGCTTGCTGCAAAAATATCATGAGTCAGCAGAACTCACTTAATCTTCTCAAAGCTCCTCCACAGTTGTTAAACTGGATGGGCTGTTTCAGGCAAACACTGTGTATTGCTGCAGATTTCATCAATCAAATTAAAATGAAGAAATTTGTATTGACAATATAGGGTAAAATGAACATTCAATCAATAGTTTTCCATTTTCAACCAGCTGTTAACTTTGGTTTGACTGCTGATCAACTGTACATATTACAATTTATTCATTGGTTATTTTTCCTCCACAGTCACATGTTTATATTGAATAAGGATCTGCTTGTCTACATACAGAACTGTGTGCATGTGTTATGGAGACTGGAGTTGCTATTCTTTGTAGTTTGTGTGTTCATCAGTTGTAGGATTTATCTCAGGATTTTGTTTCTGTTTTTCAGATTTTTTGGTGAACACTGCCAAGGCTGATCTGACTGTAAAGGATAAGGACTTGAATACACCCTTGCACTTGGCTAGCAGTAAAGTATGTTAAACTTTGGAGACTGCATGAGTGTGCACGTGCACACAAAGAGTTGCACTCTGTGTGCATGCACACATGTTGAAAAAGTTTAAAACAAGCAGGGCCAGATTAAGGGGGCCTGGGGCCCAGGGCCCTGGGCTGCCCACATTGATGGGGCTTTTGATCTGAGGCTCTTGACCCCTGCTACCATGGACTCCTTCTGCCTTGGGTCCCAGCCCTTCTGCCACTGTGGGTTTCCCCTCCCAGAGACTGTGGCTGACCACGGTGCTCCCGCCCCAATCCCAGCTGGTCTGCTCACAGGGGTGGAGCTGGCTGGCATATGGCCTCTGTGCTCTAATGGTGGGGGGCAGGACTGGTGAGTGCACAGGGCAGCTGTGCCGCTGAAGCTCAGCAGATAATGCAGGCCTGCCTTGTCCCCAGGGGCAAAGCAGCCAGCCCCTGGGGATGGGGCGGTAGTGCCATGAATTGTCATGGCTGCTGGCCTCAGAGACCACTCCTCCAGTGCTTGCACCCTGGTCCCACAAAGCTGGGTTAGCAGGCACTTTAGGGGCTGTAATCTGGCCCCCCTTCAGGCCAAGGCCTAGAGCTGCAGCCCCTATAGCTCCTGTATTGATCCGTGTCCTGAAAACAGGGTCTTGGCACTGTATTGAAGATGTTCATGCACACAGACTTGGGAGGAAAACATATTACCCAGTTGGCTTGCTTTTATGATAATGTGAGAGGCAAGAGAAATTCAGACTGTTGTCAATTACTACTTTTGAGATACTGTTAACAGTGATAAGGAAGTATTACTAATGTGAAGAAGCTATGAACATTGTGAACTTACTAAATACTCTGAATGTACGTACAGAGTGATTAGCAGAAGCCCCTTATACATAGCCTCTTGAGTTTCTGTGGAAAGGGACAGAAATTCCTATTCAAATTGAAGCCAAGACGTAAAAGTGGAGGCAGAGATCAGGTTTGCTCCTGAATGTCTTTTCCAGAGTCTGTGTCCACATTTTTATTAATCTTAGTGAGCTTTACCTCTTCTCTCCTCCTATTTTTCTGCTGCTGTTTCTTGGATTTGCAATGAAATAAATGCCTTGCTTGCCTCAACAACTTTTTCCTTTCTGATTGTTGCTTTTAATCCGAGTCTGTTAGTCATCGAGGTTGTTCATGATCTCTTTGCTGTTCTCCTTAATTTATAAAGATGTCAGCTATACTTGTGTGTGAGCATCTCATATCTGCTATTGTATATGGTACCTTTGATACTGAACTATCTTCAAAGAGAGGCCAGGGGCACCCATGCTAGACAGCTATATTCCAAAGCCCCAACCCTGTAACCTCAGCTGCCCAGGCTGATCCCTGCACTCATGCAGAAGTTGCAGAATTGTAGTCCAAATCTGCATTATTTAATAAAAACTTTAGGAAGTTCAATTGTCAATAGTGCCCTTACCATAGAGAGGAAAAATACTTCTTCAAACCATTTAACTGAAAAAATTCTTAAAAATTTCTTTTCCTTCTTCAAATGTATAATTACGCAGACTTTTAAAGGTCAAAGAAGTAATTTTATTAATGTCATGTATTTCTTATTTAATTGAAGAAAAAATCTGTTGACTGCTCTTTTCAGAATTTCACTATTGTTCCATGAGGACTTGGATTAAAATATGACTTAAAGTAGGATCTATGTATAATGATTGCAGTGGTTTAAAGTGGAAAAAAGCCACAATTGACACATTTGAATTACCCAAAGTAGACTAGTAATCTGTAGCTCATTATCTTTGAAATTCATCAAATATGCACCATTTTATAAACAAGGAAGCATGTTTGTAATACAAAATGGATTTTTAATTAGTATTTGTATTTTTAATTTTTGTTGCCACAGTTTTAAAACTCTCAGCAAATTAATATTTGTTTACTTATTTATTTGTCAATATTAGGGTCATGAAAAATGTGCCTTGTTAATACTTGACAAGATCCAAGAACAGAGCCTTATTAATGCAAAAAATAATGCATTGCAGACGTAAGTAAAGACTGATATAATTTTACTATTTCTTCTTTTGTGCTCTTATGTATTATTTTACATTTAAATTCAGATTTGGAATTTCAAAATTAGTCTTTCTCAGATTTTTTATAAGTGTATCTTTTTTTTTTTTTTAAAAAAAAGAATGTAACCGTAAAATGTTTTGTTGTAGTAAATAATCTGAAAACTGTTGAATTTTGGAATATCTTGAGGAATATATTTAGTGCTATGGAACTTGTAGTATAAGGTAGTTGTGTGAAGATCAGCAGCTTTATTCTTTTAAAACAAAGATTTTTTTCCAATCAGTGAAGTAATTGTGCTTAAGATCATCATCAGAAATCTTAGCCTTTTGGTTTGAATGTGAGCTTCAAATGTCTTTTTTTTTTTTTTTTAAATTATCCCTTACCAATGAAAGTAAATTGGTCTTTGGAAAACCGTTAGGGGCTGATCCACTTACCAAAAGAAAAACGTGAGCCAATGTATGTAACTTAAATTAGGCCGTAACTTTGTTCACTTAGAATATCTGGAAGTACTTAGCCATAAATTGTATAATGCAGGTCATCATCAGTTCCTTAACCGTTTCCACATAATTCCCAACCTGATGGGACCCTGCCCCCTATCCATCAGATGAGTGCTAAAGGAGACTAGAAAGGAAGAGGGAGTTGGCTCCCCATTGTACAAGAGATAAGAGACCCAAATCCTCTTCCTTAGCTCCCTTAAGGGATGCTTTCCTTAATATCTTTTTCCAGTCCATTTTATACAAGAACTGTAACCCTTCCAATTTGCACTAGACATCTGCCATGGGTTTTAGATACCAACTTGTGACATTATGACCTAATTCCCTTGCCTTTTTCCACTCCACTGGGTCCCAAACCCAGTGGGAAAGGCAAAAAAACAAAACAAACAAAAAAAAACCCCAAAACCAAATAGACAAGAACAAACAAAACTCACAACCCACCTTGCCTTGGGGAGGGAAAATTTCCTCCTTGTCCTCCAAGGACAGAAGGGCAACTAGTGTAATACCACAGTGGGTTCTGAAGAAACCTTATCCTTTTTCAGACTTTATGGATGAGAAGATAGGTGCTCCTGACTGACCTGATGAGTGTGCTAGCAATAAAATTATTTTTTTTCCTGGGCCTGTGGCTGCTCCACTTTGGGTGTGAAGCTTGTTTGGTAGCAGTCCCCATTTGGCCTGCACTTGTGCCTCACACATAGAGGCTATGTGGAGCTGCACAAGAAAACCTTCCTCAATTTTTTCTCAACCACCTGTGGCCTGATATGGGTCTACTGTGTGTCTGCCCTCTTTTGTATTCAGCGGTTATGTAGCTAATTAATATGTAGTTAGTTATTTTATAGTTGTTAAAACAGTTTTCCCTTTTTTTCTTTTCCCTTCCCTTAAGAAAAAAGAATCAATAGATTTGTTGTTGTTTTCCTTGAGGATGCAGGGGTGTCTGGGATTTAAAAGGTTTAAACTTTTAGGTATGAAGTTTAAACTCTTAGGTATGGAGCAAAGCCCTAAGACTGGCTTTGGATGCAAGGGCAGAGGTCCCTCCCATGCATGTCTCCCAATATGGTTACATCAGTGGCCCCCAACTAGTAGATCATGATCTACTTCTGAAGAGCACTTGCCATAGAAACCTCTGAGCATTGTGCCATGTACCAGCAAAAGTTTGGAGACCACTATGCTACATCAAGATCTTGGACACTAGAAGCTGCTAGAGACATAGGCAGTACCATGGCACTGTTTGCATCAATGGCACCAAAGACCTCACCAAAGGTAGCCTCAGTATCTTCCTCTACCCAGAAAGAGGTAAAGAGTAAATCTCTGAAAAAGTCTTGTCACTAGTGCATGTATTTTAGAGAGTAGCAGAAGGGCTCTAGATACCCTTGGAGGAGGTCCAGAACTCGTAACACAAGCTCTTGTACATTTGACAGCGTAAGGAGTCTAGCTGAATGGTACTTCTGGTGAATGAAACCATACTAGAACCAGCAAGAACTGTATAGCACATGCCAGCAACTTGTGCCTCTACCCCTAAGAGGATGGAAAAGCAGCACTTTGTCCCAGCCAAGAGGGTGGAGTTCTTGCTCTTTTACTCTGCCCCATATTCCCTAGTCATCCAAACATCCATAGAGTGGTTCAGACAACAGCACACAAAGACCAGCAGTGTAGGTAAGAAGGTCAGGTGTTGAGGGGAGAAAAATGTTTACTTCCATGAGCCTCTGATTTAGGATTTCCAGCTACTGGGATTTCCTGGCAAATTGTTCTAAGTTTCTACACTTCAGAGACAAGTTACCCCAGGAGGATAGGGCTCAATATCAAACCTTAATAGACAAGAAAAGATTAGTTGTAAGAATCTCATTATAGACTGCAGTCAATGCTGCAAATATTGCTTCAAGAGCTATGATGACCACTATATTGATGTGCCAAGAATCTTAGCTACATTTTTGGGGGTTCCCCAAGGAGGTACAGAACAGCTGGTATGAATAGCTCTTTGATTGTTAATCTTTTCAGCCAAAAGACCGAGGAGTCTTTTTGCACTCACTAAATAAATACAGGGAAGCCCCATGGTGTATATAGAAGGTGTATTTCCATCCCGAAGGGGAGATACCGTTATCAGCCTCATAAACTGAGGTCTTTACCAGTGCTCTTATCAGCCATGTGCAAACAGCAGATGGAGCAGATTCACTGCTCCATCCACTCTACTGCAGCTACGCAGACTCCAGTGCCCTCCCGCTCCTGCTATCATTTGAAAGGTACTTTTGGTGGGACACTCTGGCTCTATGATCCAACGTTGATGCCATCACCACCCAATTACAACATTTCCTATGGTAGACACCTAGCACAATTTTCACACAACTGGACAGCAATAACAGAACAAGTTGGTACTGGATATCATCAGTTCTGGCTATACCTTTGAGTTTTTCTCTGCAGCCCCTCCATAATCCCTTTCTCTGTCCCTCTTCAGAGACCGTTCTGATGAGGAGATACTCCCTTAGGACGTAGAATCCCTCCTCTGGTGGGAAGCAGGGAAAAGCAAAGTCAAAGAAAAAGGTTGCAAAGATTTTCTAGTCACCAAAATGATGGGAAGGCGGAGACCCAACTTTGGTTTATGGCAACTCACTATCTTTATTTGCAGACTAAAATTCTGTCTGATTCCATTATCAATACCCTTTGTAGATAAAGGGATATGATTCACAGCTCTCAGTGTGAAAGATGTGTATGTTCACATAAATATTCACCCTTCCCACAGAAGTTGCTTCAGATTTCTGGTGGGTCCTGGCTACTGTTAATACATGTCACTTTGATTTGGTCTAGCACTGCATCCAGATTCTTCAGAAAAATGTTTCCCATATCAGCAGTGCAGTGTGAGTGGGGTATTTCCATTATTTTCTTGTATCTAGATGACCAGCTTCTGAGAGGCAGGACATGTCCAGAAGTCATAGTGCTAAACTTTTGCTGCTGTCTCTTAGCATCCCTGAGGAACTTTGCAAACATGGAAAAATCAGCTGAGACAGACTATAGATTTCACAGGAGTGACCTTTGATTCAGCCAGAGCAAGAGCTTTTCTCCCTATGTACAGATTCTAAGCACGGACAGCCTGACAGATCAGGTTATGTGCAAGAGTTATACCTTACTCTCCTGGGTCACTGAAAGTCATGTATTTACTCAATTTGTCCAGACTCCAGCTCCACTACCTCCAGTTTTGGCTTCAGACAGAATATCTATATTTAGCAAACATAGCATAAACATTGTAGTGACAGTCTCCATCAAGATAAGGATCATTCTGATTTACTGGAAACATCTTGCTTGTGAGCATTTGTTTCCTACCCACACACCCACCAGGATAATAGTTACAAATACCACTTTCTTAGTTTGTCTCACACAGATGGTTGTACTTTGATGCCCTTGGAAACCAGGATACATGTAAATTCCCTGAAGCTCAGAGAAGTCCAAGAAACATACCAGTCATTTTTACAATTAATCCAGTCTCCTCACATTCTCAAGTCAGACAACACAGCAACTGTATTCTATGTAAACTAACAAGGTGGAGTGAGAGCCATTCCCCTGTATAAAAGCTGTTAAGTTTATGGAACTGGTGTATCAAAAACCATATCACCCTGTCAGCAATGTACTCCTAGGAACCCAGGATGGACTGACAAATAACCTCAGCAGGCATTTTGCCACCAACTGTGAGTGGGAGTTTCACAGCTCAGTGTTGGACACCTTCTTCTCTCAGTGGGGAACTCCCTATCCAGACCTATTTGCCTCCCAGATTAATAGGAAGTTCAGCAAATACTGCTCCAGGGGAGCTCAGTGACCATTTTCCAGAGCAAATTGTATTGCCTCAGACCAGTAAGGGGTTCTGTCGTGGCCTGCCCTGTAATCTGTGACTGTCTTTGACTGTTTGGGGTTGGCAGTGCTGCACATAATGATGCACCCATATATCTAAGTATAGGACCAAGAGCTATCTTGCAGGCTGAGGGCTTGGTTTGCTCTCACTGACAAGAAGGCAGGTATGGGTGACTGATGGTGGCTTCATCCCTGGGGAAACATGGAAACTGTACAGTCCATATCCAGGGGGAGAGAAGGGATGCTTTGATTACCAACTGGGATGTATTGCAAAAGTGCTGAGTCAATTCCCTCCAGTGCTGACTAAAGCCCAACACAAAAGAAATGGAGGTCATCATGGTTAGCACCAGCCTCTTTTCACGTTAAAGCTGATTCTGGTTTAGTATCCTTCATGGATTGCCAGAATGGAGCAGAGCTCTGTTTCCCCTCCTTTTCTGCCTCATCCCTTATGTCTTGAGTGAGGGGCCAGAAGCACAGGATCTGGTCACAGTGCAGTTGCACCAGCGGGGAGTTCCCCTCTAACAACAGAATTTTCTGCTGGGTATGCAGCTGGTTATCCACTTCGTGAATCTAGCCCTGCATCTCCAGAGTGACCAAGCATTAGCTATTTTGAGGTCAAACATCAGGCAGTTCTTGGACCTCCAGGGCAGAGGGAGTTGTAACTGCAGGTTGTATTGTAGCAATTTCCAAACACTTTTTGAAGGTGAACATTCTGCCACCAGAACCTTTTGGTCCTGAGAGCAGAGCCATGGGTCACTGTTACTGCAGGGGATGGACTGGGCCCATCTCAGCCTAGCACTTCCCGTTTCCTTACCTCTTGCTACTTCAGCAGTGACAGGGCTGGGGAACAGACTGTACAGTGAATTTGGCAGCTTTCCTGAGTCTTCCCATAGAACCCAAAGGAGAGAAGGTGAACTAATGAATTTTTAATACATTCTGGCATGGTTTACACTTATCGTGAAATTCAGCAGCAATCAATGGGAGATACACAACCTACTCTACGTAGACTTCAAGTTTTCCCATCCACTTTCTAAATTTTAAATAGCATGGCGTCCTCTCAAAACTGTGCTGATGGGAAGTGCCTCCTCATCGACACAGAATTATTCTTTTCCAGGGTTGGATTTATTTGACTTTCAGCTTGATCGAGTGGGTCTCCACTTCTGCTCAATCGATCCTGAAGAATTGATCTGAGGCGGCAAATTTGCCATTGTCAGTGAAGACAGTCCCTCTGTCTTAACCAGACATTCCCTCTACCTTAACCAAACTGAAGATGGGACAAAGAAAAGGCATTTTTGGTAGACTTAGGTCAATCCCCTGCCACATATGAGTGGCCTACTATAAACAAGTGAGGTATGAAGCCTCTCAAATATTTTATAATTAGAAGTGTTACGCATGCACTGTATATAGGGTCACTATCAGTTCCCCCATATATATGTGCACACACGTGTGCATGCACGCGGAGAGCAGGGGTGGGTGGGTGGGTGTGCGTGTGTAAAAACAAAAAGATGTTTTATAGATGTGGAACTTAAATTTTACTTTTGAAAAATGTGATGCTATTATAAATTGATCTAGACTACAGTTCTGAGGATGTAGCATGGTGGTTTTTAACCTTCTGTTGGTTGCAACAAACTTGGCAATAAATCACGACCCAACAAGATGCACCAGCCCTCCTCTCCCAGGCCAAATCCAGCCATTGCCATGGCTCGTCATGACAGACTTACTGCGGTGTGATGACACAGTAATGGGTCCCAATACAATGGTTGAGAACCACTGATCTAGAAAAGCAAAATATGTCCCTTGCAATACTGAATTTGCTTTTACGTGTTACTTAACCAAACTTCTCAAATATATTTCAAACCATACTTGAATCTAAGGTGTTTGTTTTGTAGACCTCTTCATATTGCTGCACGAAATGGCTTGAAGATCGTGGTTGAGGAGTTGCTGGCCAAAGGGGCATGCGTATTAGCAGTAGATGAAAATGGTAAGTGGAGCAATGCAATTTGAGTCTTATGAAGCAGCACCTAAAAGATGATTTTACAAGCGACTAAAGAAATAGACCTGTAAACTGGTTAATTAGATAACACTGATGCCTATGCTCCTTTGTGAATGAGATGTTCAGTTGTGAAAGTACTGAAACAAGGATGCTACTTCTGTATGTTTTAAATCAAACAGACTGTACAGATATCACAACAATCCCCTAATGTTAATTTTGCATGTGCTGTCAAAAGCTAGTCTTTCTTTAACCCCTGGATACAAAGGTGGTTTGAATTTTCTAAAGCTGGAACAGGCATCAGAAAACTCTGACTCTTTGCTCTTGAGTTAAATAGTATACATATCATCAGAGCATGTTTAATGGTTAGGAGAAAAATCAACACCAATTGTTTGTTTGTACCCCATTTCATTCTGAGATCAAAGATGATGATTAAAATTTCTGGCCAAATCTGATATGCCAGCAAATCTCTACCACTTTGTGGTAAGTGTGAATATGATATGTAACAATGTTTAATTGGTGACAAAGCTTCAAAAATTTCAGACCTCTGCGAAGTTGTTTCTAAACACAAATTGCCTATAAGGGAAAGTCAAAACGGTTTTTTTTTTTTTTTTTTTTTTTGTATTGTGAAATTAACCTGTAAAATTCCTTCCTCCTGGAAATGAAATGGCTCCTCTTATACCACTGACTCTTGTGACATTTAAATATTTGATGTAACATTTCTGTCCCTAATTTTTCCTATCTGTAAGTGACTTTGAGATCTATGGATGAAAAGCACTATAAAAGTACTGAAGGTTATTTGCCAAGTGAAGCTAGTCAGACTGTATGAATTAGTTCCAGTGAAGTCATCTGTAATTAAGTCATGGACAGGATTCAATCCTAAGTAAATGCATGTGTAAGTATGTCTGATGAAAACAGACTAAAGAATAAAATATCATCAAGACTAAAATATCTTTTGTTACAAAGAACCCCTTTTGGAGCACTGTTGAATGAGCTTTGATCCAAAATGTAGCACTAATTATGATAGTAAAATGTATTCACTACATTGTATTGTACAGGTATTGTAATTAACCGCTCCTATATATTCCACATAATTATACTAATGTTGTGTGTGTGCGTGCGCACACGCACTACAGTTCCATTTATTATAGTATACTTCTTCTGCATCCCGTCCAACTGATCTGGAAGGAGCAGAAGGTTTCTAAACTATTTAATCTTACTGCTTAATTTTTTTTTCTTTTATTACCCTTCACCTTAGCCTTATGCTTTTAGTAAGTGGCTGCTGTTGTGGCATCTGATTATAGCTGAATGCACAAGTGTATTGCTTTTCTTGATGCCATTGATTTGCCCCTTCATCAGTTTGCTGTTAGAAGAGCAGCGTGACAGTATACTCTTCACAGGTCCAACCATTTTCATGGCTTGCAAAAGTTCTACCAAGCTAAGCACTCAGAATCTCAAGGTTATTGCTGAATGTGAGTCTCCTAAAGAGAACTGCGGTTCCTGGCTGACCCTGTATTTCTGTTTTTAATAAAGCAATCTATGAAGATTGCATTTTGTTAAAAGACTGAAACATCCTTTATGGTAAAAAAAAAAACCCCCCCCCCCCCCACGGGGGGGGGGGGGGCCAAAGAATTGAATGGAATTATACTGGAGCTTTCTCTTTTTGCCTGACTTCCATCTTGCTGGGGGAAAAAAAGGATATTTGAAGTATTTATTGTATGACTACAAATGAGGACCCAATTTATAAAATAATGTCTGGCAGCTGATTAAAAAGAAATATGTGGAGTCTCACTTACTGTATCAGGTGTACCTGGAGCTGGGTGAATACTGCAAACATTTTCTTCAAGTATTCTCTCAAAAGTGAATTTGCCTAAGGCACTTCCTACAAATGTATGGAATTTATCAGTTTTAACTTTACAGGCTCTAGTATTTAGATAAGAAGTGTGATCTCTTTTGTATGAAAGAGTACATCTCTTGAAGTAGTCAATGAATGGGGCTCTGAAAATCTTTTGCTAGAACTTTGGGATAGAAACAAGTAAATAAATCAGATTTGGATCAACCGCCACACCCTTTACAACTAATACAAATTCAGTTACTTTTGTGAGAATATAAAGAGTGAAGACTAAATTTAAACTCTTCATTCATGCAATACATCTGACAACAATGTATTGATGATGATATCTTGGACAAGGCTTTGCTGCCCTAAAAAGAAAAGGTCCAGATTTTCCAATCCTCCACATCTACTTCTCACTGAGAGATTTCAAGCCACATCCTCCCATTATAAAAATGTCAAACTGATCCAGTCATAGAACAAAACTGCTACCATATGATCATAACTAATCAGCACAGTCCAAATTTCTTATCTCCACTCTAAAATACTTGTAATAGACTGTTTATCATCTTTTTAGAAATTTAAAACAGCAGCAGCAGCAACAATTTAAAAAAAACAGTGCACAGAAACATAAATGAGTAACTTAAACTAATGAATTAATCTGAGAAAGTCATCATTTGCTCATGGACATAATGCCAAGAAAAAAGCGGTTGTTAATAATAATAATAGTTGTTGTTGTTGTTTACTTATTAGTAATCATTAGCTGAAAATTATTTACTCAACTCCAGTTGTTATATGAAATCTACATATAAGCAAAACTCAGTCTGCTAAAGCTTTTTGTGTGTACAGTGGAACTGGGGTACATGCCAGGCACAATGCACCGGGGTTAGGGGCACGTGGAGTTGTCATCTCCTCTCCACCCCCCAGTTTGTTGCTTGGCTTGTACTGAGCAGTCGCCAATGGAATGACCATGCTCAGTAGCACTGCTGAGGCCAGCTGCCCTTACTCTGTTGCCATTACTGGTATCTGCTACATGCATCATCCAAATAAGAACCCAAGTTTATTCTGCAATGAGAATTGGGGGATTGGCTGCCATTGGTGGTTTTCCTGTTGTTCATTTCACCAAGTCCTCATCAAATTTACCTAATTTTAAAAAATGTATTACTATAATCCGTACTATTGAGCTTACTGTAAATGTACTGTTTGTCTGGGGGGGTGGGGAGTCTTGTCCCTTTCTTTGATAACATAATTCCTAGATAAATTAGTCTTTAAATACTCATTTGATAATATTATAAACTCTTTTTAAAATTCATTAATTCACAATTTAGTTATTTTTTATCTAATGAACATTTTATCTTCAAATGAAGGTCATTGTTCTCAGAATGTGATTTGTTCTTATGAATTGAAGTGGAAATCAACTTCACTTCATAGTGCCATATGCTTATTTATGTTGTTTTGTAATCATCATATTGTCTGTGTTGTGGAACTGTGTTTATCAAATGTTTGTATTCATTTTGTGAAGACTGTATGCTGCCTTTTGAAATGGTGCTTTTTGTGGTCACAGTGTCTTAAACATTCCATAAATTGTGTATTTTCCCAGCATGCCTAATTTCAAATAAGTAACACACTTTTGCCTGGCATGAATGTAACTAAACATACATCTCATTATGAACTCATCTAGAGATGTATCTGAGGAATGCTCATTTCCCTACTCAGGACCCCTAGTACTAACCATTGCCTTGTCTGCATTTGTGCCCAGGTCATACGCCAGCCCTGGCTTGCGCTCCTAACAAAGACGTGGCTGACTGCCTGGCACTCATTTTGGCTACCATGATGCCTTTTTCTCCTTCCAGTTCAATGACGTCTTTCAACTTCATTTGTTCTAAAAAAGACCATTTAAGCAGGACACATCTCTGCGATGGCTCCAATATGGGCAGCATTAACTCTTATAGTAAATCCTTAAGTAACAATATAGGAACAGAGGATGTTTACAATGAAAATGATTCGGATTCTGAAACATTTTGACTTTGGTATTTAAAGCTTTTTCTTTTCCTTTTTTCCGTAAGCTTAAATCCTGCATATTTTTCAAGTATTATTATTGACAGAAACTTCCAGAATTAGGCATTGAAAGGATTAGGAAAATCGAAAATAATCCAGCCTTTATATACAAGTTAGGGACTTTCCTTTTAATTAGTTCACATTAATGTTCTCCAGCTTCAAGCTCCACTGTTTCCTTTAGGCCCAAAGTGCTCCTGTGAAAGTTTCTACCTCTTTTTTTTTTTTTTTTTTAAGTAGAAAAAGAAAAAATGCCTTTTTCTTTTTGATAGTACCAGTGGACAGGGAACTGCTGTATAAAACATTTGTACGTCATAGCTGTACAGTTGGTACACTGATGTCTTTCCAATGTGACTTTCTTAGATTGCAGGGAAGTACCCTAACTTTTCTCCTCATTGTTGTCTATTTCCTAATTAACACAAATTCTATTGAGTAGATAATACTTTGTTACACAAACCAAAGGTAAAGTTGTACATCTTTTTAAAGTATTACCTTCTCTAAGCAAAATAAAACTTTTTACACTCTGTAGCTATTAAGCACTTAAATATACAGAAGGCACTTTTTAAAGGTCTTAGTTACACCAAACAATTAGAAAAACACTGATGTGAAAATTTAAGGTTAAATCCTACTTGTCTTACTCATCCCAGTATTTTCACTCTGACATCAATGGAATTACTTGTTTAAAGTCAGCATGATTTGGCCCTTGCTTTGTATTTTCAATTCAGCACAAATGTGCCTGGTTTATTTGCACTACAGAATTAAGTCATTAGGAGCATCTGTCACATGAGCAATTAACCAAGAATCTGATATTAAGAAAAAAAACCCTGAATTAGATATCAGGAAACAAAAAAGGTTGTAGACTGTGATGCATCTAAATTTGTTGCCAATTTAAATTGACATTTTAAATTTTATTTAAAACTTTTGTTTTCATGAGGAATATTATCAGCGTTTAAAATATTTTTTCTAATATTTGGATTAGAATTAATAGAGCAAAGGTAAATATAGAGCAAGTGAAAGCATGGCTTCAGAAATGGACATAAACAAATGCCAGTACATTTAAAAGATCATGATATACTAAAACTGTCTGTTGACAATAGCTTACTTAAGCAACATCAACATTGTGAATATATCTACTCCTTCTGCCAAGCTTCTAGGTCAAATGGACCCCGTTCTTCATCTGGAACAGATGTACAAAAGGAAGACTGAGACTTTAAAAAATAAGTATATAAAAAAACTACCATGAACTAACCAGCTCTTATACCATGAGGACCAAAATGCTTCAGTATTTAAATGGAAGATTTTAATTTTTTTCAGAATGCAGAATGAAGTAATTTTTCTAAATCATAAAAATGTAAACTTTTTGACTAATAAATAGTCTGGGGTGTATTTTACATTTTATGACACAAATTTCTAGCTGACAGCTTGACATTTGTAACTGAGGATGTGTTGACCACAGTTTTTTTTTTTTCAGACTAGACAAAATGTTCATATACCTTTCCTGTAAATGTATTTATATTTATTTGAAATGAAGCCAATGCCCAGGAAAAAATAAGTATGACTTGTTCTCCTTTTTGTGTTTGTGTGTATCTTATTTGGCATGACACAAAATGAAATGTGAATCTAGGCAAGCCTGTTGGCCTGAGTGGGGAGGTGGGTGGGAATAAGCAGTGTGGCCACTTGGGCTCCAGAGTAACCTCAGACCCTTACCCATCTGGCTGGATGTAATGTGAAGATGGATCTACCAGCTTCTGATGGTAAGCAGCGGAAAGTGAAATTATGCATTGCATTGCTTGGTCACCCTTTATTAGTCAGATTCGGGGGGGGGGGTGCCATAATGCAGCTAAGGTATGCGGCATGGGGAGGATAGAGGAGACTTACTGTGGCCTGGAATAAAGAAATTTGTTGATACTACCAATGATTCCCACTCAGGCTGTTTGCAGGCTTAGTCTATGCTGGAAGGATGGCAGGAGTTTTCTCAGCTATCAATTCAGGCAGGGCAAAGGAAAAAATAATTTGGCTGTTTTTTGTTTTGTTTTTTTTTTTAATGGCTATTTCTGACAGTATTCTATATAATCAATGCCAACATTTGCTAAAAATTTGTTGCAAGATTCCCATTCTTCATGGGTGGAGGATGGCATATTTCAAGTTTGTAATGCTTAGAGATTTTTAATGCATATATAGGAATCTAATGGTATACTACACAGCATGTGTTTTGCCCTACTCAAATGAAATACTTTTAATATCTTTTCAATCTTAAATTTAAAAAAAGAAAACTCAAAAGGTACTTACTCTGAGGATTCACATTTCCACTGCAGGAAAATACAGCAAAAGAGAAATCCCAAGCACCTGAGCAATGGACTTCCCCTCTTATATTAGTACTGTATGACTCTCTTGATTTTTTAAAAAATTGCTAAATAGCAATAACTACCTTACTTAAAGCACTGAAAATGAGGGGAGAGACCAATAGTGAAAGAATGGTGGGTTCTGTGGTGTCTGTTTAGCAGTGAATGGAAATTCCACATTTTTTTTTTGCTGTTTCTAAATCAAATGAAAATATAAAACTTAATTTTTTGTTTTTTTTATTAGGGGGAGGAAAAAGGTTACAATTACTAGATATAGACGTAGTATTCACAGTGGTCATTTTAAATTCAGTATTTCCTATTAGCTGGCAGACAGTTATTCTTAAGGTACCAGGATTTTCCTAGAAGTAGTAATTGTGGTATCTGCATGCTATTTGTCAACAAATGCTGACTTTGTGATGACCACCCTGTGTAACATTATAGAACTGTATGATGAGTGCATTTCTTTTTGAACTTCATCATTCTGTGGCCCCAGTGCGAAGTCCACTGAAGTGACTAAAAAGACCCTGGTTGAATTCAAAGGACATTGAATTGAACACAATCTACAGATAGCTAAAGTGAAAGTCTGATATTGTGTCTACTTTAAAACAGAGACAAAGGAACCAAATCTCAGTCTTCATTGACTACAAACTGGCCATACAGTTTGTCAGTCATTTCAAGCATGCTGTATTATAGGAATCATAGAAAAGACGCCACATTTGCTTTGTTTGTTACGCTCTTACGGGCACTGGGAAAGTCATGTTTTGAGCATGGTACTCTTAAGAGAAAAAAAGTACTATATAGGTGAGATTTTTCAAAAGTGCTCAGCTTTAGTTTAATTCTGCTTTAACTGAATTAAACAGGAAGAGAGTTAGGCAAAATGCTGAATGCTTTTTAAAATCCTATCCCATATTTCTATTTTAGTACATAATTTGTATTCACAGAAATGTGTGTGATTTAGGACTTGATCTTGCAAATACTGTATTTAAACATGGGAGTAACTTTACTCCTTTACTCCTGTAATAAATAGTCAGTACCATCAAGCTTTAATGAGACTGTTCATAGAAGTAAAGTTCCTCGTGCATACATGTAACAGGATCAGGTACTTTGGCCCTGATACTGCGAGTGATAATTTTATTATGTGGCCCGGTTCCAAAGGAGCAGCCATGCTAGTCTCGTTCAGCAAAACGAACAAGGAGTCCTATGGCACTTAAAGACCAACCAGTTTATTTACTGCATGAGCTTTTGTGGGAGAAAAATCTCACTTTGTCATCTGATGAAGCTCATGCAGTAAATAAATTGGTTAGTCTTTAAGTGCCACAGGACTCCTTGTTTATATTATGTGGGTTACCTCTGTGCCTGTACCCCGTATGAGACTCTGTGTGAATGTACTATTCTGCCCCCATGGTTCTATATGCAGATCAGGGTTTTAGTTTGTACTTTAACCACAGTTTCAGGTGAACTTCATTGTAGGAATGGTTCTTAAGTCTGTTATCAAAAATAGTGAAATTTACAGTCTTCAAATTGTCTAAAATCTGCTAGGATTCTACATTGAAATAGTTATGGGAATTTCATTCTATCACTACTAAAAGGGCATCATAGCATGCTTGGTCATTTTTAAGCAGCAAACAACTGCCAGATTTTTTATTAAATTAGAACAAATACATAAAAAGGACTGTTGAGAAAGTTGGTTATGTATCAGTTGGGTAAATTAATAACTGTGGTTTTTATTTTTTTGTCATGTAAGAAACTTTAGAGTGCCTTTTTATATTTGTGTATCCTGAAAGTGTTTTGTGAAACTTGTTATCTTTTGTTTATTTCATCTGAGTGTTATCAAAGCAATATAATACCAGTAAATTTTCATTTCAAGTCTTTTTGGAATGTATAAAATAGTTTTTCTTTTTGTATGTTCTACCTGCATTGAAATGAAAATTAATATGCTAAATTTCTATAGGAATTATGTATGATTTTTGCAGTGCTAAAGATGCTTTCTTATCACACACAAAGTAAACCTTAGGTCAGTGTTATAGGAAAGGACTTTTAAAATAGTGACAATCTGAGAGTGTGCATAAAATGTAATTCTATGCGTTTCTTATGCAGTGATCGACATATTAAAAGCCGATATGTTTTGTAGTTTTGTCTTATATTTTATGCTTTAGCATGTGCAATATATCTTTACAAACCATGGTGATACAAATCTGGTGCCAGTGTTATATTTTGCATAACATATTTGTAATAAACAATATAAAATATTGTTTGATGGTTTTGGTGGGATTTTGTCTGTAATGTTTTCTTATGTAAATTGGAGTTTAACAACTTCATTAAATGTCATGACTGTACAAAATGAGGAAAAAAAAACTTATTCCAGTGAATGACTTGGAGTTCAAGCACAGTTTAATATCTTTTTCAACTACTGAATGCTAATTAATGTAATGAAGTACCCTGACTGTAAATTACTATTGAAATGCATTCAGATGGTTATTTTTACAAATAAAAATGGTACAAATATTGTTGCAAAACTGAGTAATTTGTTCAGCACTTGTATATTTATCAAAACATTTCACAAAATTATGCTAGAAAATATTCTTAAGTACTATAGCAGAAAAAAAGATGGGTATATAGGTTCAACTTTTTCCTTTTCTTTATATTTCTACATTTTCTCTTACACAATGATGAAGTCATTTGGCTTAAACATGTGCTATGATATTATTGACATGTTATAGTTCATATAAAGTAGCAGATTTACTTTATAAGTAATTCTGTTCAGATCTGTATTTGGAGAAATGTCACTTGAATTATTTTTTTTCCCCAAATTAAGTAGCCACAAATAAAATTGCCTATTTCATTGATTAAAAGTGTATCACTGTATCTTTAGTGACCAGCTAAAGAAAAATAACTTGAACAATACAAACAAGCAGTCCTATGGCAGTTTTAAAGACTAACAAATTTATTTATTGCATGAGCTTTCATGGGAGAAAATCTCACTTTGGCAAAAGTGCGACAGGGCTTCTTGATTGTTTTGCTGAACAACCAGTAGGCTACCCCTTTGGAACTCGAACAATACAATTAGCTGTTTTAATATTGTACCCTTCTGTGTTCCTCTGTGCATAAAAAAGGGTTCTTATCCACAAAAATGAGCTGTATGAGTAGGTGTTCAGCTAACTTTGTGGGGGAGGAAAGATGTAAAGTCTAGCTCCACTATAATAACTTGAAGCATGCATAACTAGAAACTATCTGCTTGAAGAGATTAAAATGCTGAAAACACTGTTGAGGAAAAATGGGCGGAGCACTGCACTATCAGTGGTCTGTCAATATCAGTAGCACAGGAGCCACAGCATGTGGTAATGTGCAATGTTTTCCTGAACTCCTAGCAGTCTGGTACAAAGTCCATATACTCCTTCCATAAAACAAACAAACAAGGAGTCTTTGGATTTTAGCAACATGCTCCTTCCATCTCCATGTGTCCCCTGTAGTATTTGTATTATAGAAGTGCAGATTTCAATTCTTAATTTAGCTTAGATTAATACACAGTAGCATAGGTAATATTATGGTTGTACTGTAATTCCTCTGATTTCCTAAGATCACCATCTGTTCTTTTGGAGTTTGTGGATCATTACCACCCTGGCAGATGCTCAGTGTTATAGTTCTTCCCAACCATACTTCTGAGATATCATGTCCTCGGATTCAATGGTCTGGTATTTCTCAGTCTTGAGTTCTTGCCTGATTCAGACTCTAAAACAGAAAATGTTCTCCTTAGCAGACACTGCTGCAGGAGACAAGTTCCAGAGGGGTAGCTATGTTAGTCTAGTTCAGCAAACCAAATGAGAATTTCTGTGGTACATTTAAAGACTAACAAATTTATATATCGCATGAGCTTTCACAGGTGTTGAGAGGCTGTTCCCCTTATCTACCCCAGTGTACTGCTGTGACCCTCAATCTCCCCTCCTGGACCCCGATTTACCCCCGCTTTGCCAGGTGACCACTCGCTCCTGAGTCAGTTCACACCAGCTGCCTGCATATAAGCAGTCCCAAACAGTGGGGTGTGCCCACTAGGCACCTGGGGGGCAGTCCCCAGGTGAGCACCCTCAGTCCCAAATACCACAGTGGGAACTTGTGTTCTCCAGGGATTGGGACCCACCCCCAATCACCATAATCTCATGTCTAGCCATTTGACAAAGAAATGGATCATGACCAACCTCCCTCATTCTTTCTCTCTAAAGACCGAACAGCTTTAGATAAAATAACCATGAGTTTATTGATCAGGATTTGATTTTAATTGAGTATATAACAAATCAATGTACAATCAATTTATAAATGATTCAGAAGTGACCACAAGGAAACAAAAAGTGTAAAAATTGCATACTACTCTACTAACACTGTTCCAGTCTAGTCTCATTTTCTTGCCCACAAGACTGATTGTTTGGATGGAGTTCAGTCAGTCTTGGCTCACCTGCGCCTTGGCTCACCTTCATGGGAAGGTTCAGTCTGTTGGCGTTGTTTCTGAGATTGTGCTTCTCTGGTAGAAGCCAGCAGCTTCTCGCAGTGTCTTAGTTTCCAAAAATAACCCTCGCTCCCCCCTTCTTCCTGGGGGTAGGTGATTTCCTGCCGTCAACCTGAACTAGGCAATCTATTTTCCATTACCTCTGTCATGTAATTTTCCAGCCTCTGTGCTAGAGGCAAGCCTGACGATTTGTGCTATGTAACATGCTTCACATCTGTACACGTACATGCTGCTGCAGGAAACAGGATACCATAGTAATCATTTAAAAAAAAAAGGCAAGGAGTCCTGTGGCACTTAGACTAACAGGTCTATTTATCACATGAGCTTTCATGGGAGAAAATCCCACTTTGTCAGACACTTTGAAGATGGGGGAACTTTAGGATGAAAATAAATGCAAGGGGGTGTAAGACATGGGATTGGGTCAAACTAACATTTTTTGTTCTCTTTCTGTTCCTATATGACCTGCTCCCATGTCTTATACTCCCTTGCATTTATTTTCATCCCCTTTGGCACACAGTAATCATGTAGGATGTTAGAAACATTCATAAAGTAACCTTGTATAGCATAACTGGCACCAAATCATAAAATCACAGTGCAAATGTGAACAGCAAAATCATATAGATCACAGTCCAGGGGTGCACACATGTGCATCCTGTGACAGGTGTAATTCCATTTCCTCAGAGGCATGGAATTGTAGCAAATTGAAGTTGTTGCATGTCAGGTGAATAAACAGAGAAGTGAGCTGTTGCAGAAGAGAAAAGACTTCATAGACTGACAGCTATCCTAGCAGTACATAAGGTACTTGACAACCTTTGGGGGCTCAGTCCCATATGCAATAGGAGAGCCACTCTTTTTGAGAAATCCTTTGTTTCTGGCCACATAACGGAATCAGAGTCGGGGCCAGACTTAATTTCAGTCAGGTAATTCTCCCTGTCATACTAGGCAGTTCAGACTTGGAAAAGGTGGGTAGGGAGGAATCTCCCATAAGGAAGTCTTGTAGACATTAAAACGAACAAGGAGTCCTGTAGCACTTTTAAAGACTAACAAATTTATTTATTTCATGAGCTTTCATGGGAGAAAAATCCCACTTTGTCAGACGCTTTGAAGATGAGACATTAGAATCCTTGTAGCAAGCTTCTTTTAAACTTTCTTTTCAGTGTCAGAGCTCCCTTACTGGATGACTAGCCTCAGACCCAGTGGCCTTCTTTCAGAGTAGTGCCTCTGCTACTACTCTTTCCCCTCCAATCTTCAGGATAAGTGTAGAGGAACAGAATCTGCCTTGTAGTGCTTCCTACACCTGCAGAATTGTTGGAAGCCAGAGAGAAAATGCCAGTGTGGGTCCTTTTGGTAGGTTGTTTAGCACAGTTGTTCTCAAACACTGTGTCAGGACACATTACTGTCTCACCACGCGATGGTACATGGTACGTGTGTTGTGGAGAGCTGGGGAAGCGGCTGAATTCAGCTGAGAAGAAAGGGGGGGTGGGAAGGTGAGCTGGTGCATCCTGTAAGGCTGTAACATGCCACCAAGTGTGTCGTGACCCACAAAAAGTTGAGAACCACTGGTCTAGTGTGGACCAGGCCAGCCCTTCTGGAAATGGCTGCGTGGCATCATTTTGTCTCCACATGCTTGCTGGGGAACTATACCCAAGTGCGTCCAGGGGTTAAAGTGGGCTGGAACGGCCTGGAATGCTGTTCTGGGACCCACTATTTTTAGGGGCTCAGCTTCCAGGTCCTCTAAAAATTGAAAAAGGTGCTGGAAAGCTGTGTTCTGGGGCCCACCACTGAAAAATAGTGTGCCCCAGAATTCAGACTTCCAGCACCGTTTTCTCTTTGTAAAGGCTGGAATCCTGGGCCCCCAAAAATAGCAGGCTCAGGAATGGTGTTCTCCTGTGTTCCAGGGGGCAGAGGAAGGGGCAGGCTCCTCTGTGTGTGTGTAGGCTGCACGGTTTCCCAGCCCAGCATCCTGCTGGTGGGTGCTGGGGCACCTGGCTCACGCTGGGGGGGGTACTGGGGTGCCTGGGCAGGGGGTAGGTATTTATTTGGGGCAGGGGGTGGATTTTGGAGACAGGAGAGTGAGTATCAGGGGTGGGTATTGGGGGCTGGGGTGAATTTTGGGGAAGTAGCTGGGGTGGGGACGGTGGTTAGAGGGCAGGAGCTGGGGTGCAAGAGGGGGCTGATAAAGGAGCCCTTGAAAAATAAACACCCGATAAGGAAAAAAAATCCCTGAGGCCCTTGTGCTAAATTCACAGATGGGTATGACAGCCCGCTGTACCCTCAAGTGTGGTATTTCGGACTGCTTTGGGGCTTTGGGGTTGTCACAGTGATAAATGGGCAGCTCCTTTCGGGGCCAAGGAAAGCTGTCAGGTCCTCTGGCTCTCACTTCTTTCAACAAAGACTCCTTACACAGCTCTGAAAATTCTGCCTCTCCTCAGTGGATTATAATTCCCACTAAGCCTCTACCTAAAGGATTCTCCAGTTTTGGCACTTTCATCACAGGACTCTGGCGCCAATGCTGGCCTTAAATGTTTCTGTGGGTGTCTGGCAGAGGCAGAGTGAAGCTCTGCAAGGGCGGCAAGGACTCTCCGCTGCCCTTTCCCCTTGCCACACTGCCGGCCTGCCCCTCAGGCGCTGACGTCCTCAGTAGGGCGGGCGCGTGCCAGCGGCGGGACTCGCCCAGCCCTGCTCGCGCTTACGCCGAGTCCGACCTTCCCAAGATGGCGGGCGCGCGCCTCTCTTCATCCGCGACCGTCTCAAGATGGCCGAACGGTTCCTCCGAGGCCTGACCTTTGAACCCCGGCGGCGTAGCTTGTGGTGCGGCCCCGCCCCCTCGGGAGACCGCCCGGCCGGAGCCGCCAGCGCCCTGCGCGGAGCTGGTGGCGGTTGGCGGGGCCATGGGCGGGCTGGCGGCGGCGCTGCTCTGCGGGGCGCTGGCGGGGCTGGCGCTGCTGGGGGTGCGGGACGTGCTGCTCGTGTACGAGGAGAACCGGTGCAGCATGACCTACATGTACGAGTACCCCGAGTACCTGGTGAGTGCGGCCTCCTGCCGCCGCCGCCGCGCCCGCAAACCGCTTCCCCGCCCAGTGTCCTCTGGCGGCCTGGCTCCCCCCTCAGCTCACCTCACCCCCTGCAAACCCGCCTTCACCCGCCCGCCGGGCAGGATTGTGTGTCGGAAACACGCTCCTGGCACACTTCGGAGAACAGAAACTCGAGGAAGCCCTGCTGGGTCTCCCGTAGAGCCACTTTCTGGTAATCAGCTGCCCGTAAGACTGGCGCGAAAGAAACGCCGCCTGGGTGGTGTGTGCTGCAGTTTACACACAGCAAATCCATTTCAAAACTAGGTGAAGCGCGCAGAGCAGCGTGCGCTGCCGGTTTCTGGAGTCTCTCTCCTACCGACGGGGGCGGGGGGGGGGGTGTGTGGTCTTTCCTCAGCCCGGGAAAAACGGAGTCTCCAGGGGTGTTTGTCAAATTGGTGGTGCAGAGGGGGGCTGTCAAATGGAGAGTAAACAAACGGACAAGGGCGTTTTCTTCCAGCTTGCACTTCTGAGCAGCTTGGTGGTGGTTTGTAGCAATTCGAAGTACAAAATGTTCAGGAAAATGAAAGCCTTTTCGAGTCTGTGAGATTTGGTTTCATACCTTTTCTGTAAAAGCTGGTGACAGATTTCTTATAGTTTATCTCAATCATTTCCCTTGTTTCTATATAAATGTGAAATGAAATAGTATTTAAAAGGGTAAAGAATTCAACTTCAGAAAGAAGTGTTTTCCATTAGTAGCTAGATATGCTGTTGATCCCCAGGTTACTGTTAAGGAGGGACTGGCATGCACTGACCATCCTCTCTATTCGTTAGAATAATAACCAGCCAACCAAGACGCAGCTGGTGGCTTTTCACCTATGCCACTGAGAAGCCAAAGCAGAAAACAAATATCACCTGGGATGGATTCTAACTGGCTAACCATCTGAATCCTTTCTACCTGGGGGTGACATTGAACCGGGTGCTTCCTTTCAAAGCAAATACAGGGGGAAGAGAAAAGCGAAAGATGGTGGCTGTAATGCCAACTCAGAGTGGGGAGCCAATACAGTTAAGTTGCAAACCAGAAGTGTCAGCTCTTTGTGAAATAATAGGATGCTACCAACCTGAAAGGGTGGTCAATGCCAAAGGGTAGTGTGGGGGAAAAATCTAACTCTGGCCCTCAAGTTCAGAAAGAGGCACACCAGAGCCTCCCCAATGAAGCAGACCCGTTCCCAGCCGAGACTCCAATGAGCAGAGAACGAGGTGTGGTTCAGGATTTATTATTCAGCTGAATAACAAAAGGAACTGCATCAGAGGACAGCAAAGAAGTGCTAGCCCCTCTGAGCAGGCCCCCCCAACAACTCGAGTGCAAGAGAGAGCCCCGAGGGGCAGCATCACAACACTTTTATCCAGTACAGTATGATAATGCTATGATAATGCTTACATGATTGACAATGTTTTAGAGACCCTTATATGGTTACATTAACATTATTAAATACATATTAATGATTAAAGATTGCATATAATTATCCCCGCCTCTGTTTACTGTTGACATCATTTGCATTATCCTGGGCAGCCGCAGTACCTGCAAACTCATTAATTTCTGCCTAGAGATGCTGACCTTACATTCTTGTGAGGCTGTGGTGCCAAGAAGGGTGAGCAGGAGATAGGAGGCAATACTCCCTTTTCAGTTAGAACAAAGACGGACAGTCTAGCTTACATTCCTTGTCCAGATGGTCAGGAGAAAAAGCATGAGAAAGGGGAGATAACACACTTTAACTATCAACTTTAGGCCACTTGTTAAAGAAACTTAGATACATGACTTGCCAGAGAAACGACCCCACTACCATAGCAACCCACGGCTCCAACGAGGCCTACACTTCAGCACCTTTCTCACTGTCCTACAGAAGAGATTACATATAATTTTTCTTACAGTAGTCTATTTTAGTGGTTCCCAAACTTTTTCCCTCTGTGGCACACCTTGAGGCCTGCAGTGATGCTGCCACTTGCTATGATGAATTCATGAATATTCAAATTAACTTATGAATATCTATGAGCTGCAGCACCTGTTTTGGGGCTGCTGCCCATGGCACCAACTCAGGAAACCTCTCCTCCCCCCACTGGGGCAACATGGGGCTGCCACCTGCGCTTCTGGGGAGCAGGGGTGTTGCTGGCACCTGGCACATGGGGCTCGTGCCCCCATCCCAGCACCCGTCCCCTGAGTTCCTGGTGCGGCCCCTGCCTCTCCTGGTCCCGTCTCTGGCCGGAGATCTGAGGCCGGGCCAACCACCATGGCACCTGCTGGTCCCACCTGCAGCAGCAGTTGCCACTCCTGGCTCTGTCCCTGGCTGGGAATTCAGGCCAGGCTGCCTTGGCAGCGTCCGCCTCTCCCAGTCCCTCCCTTGGCTGGGGATTCAGGACCAGGCTGGGGCAGGTACCTGAGGCTGGTTCGGGCTCTCCTGCACAATCAGGGCTGGGGGCGTGGCCTGGGCCCCTGGCTCTGGTCTTTCTCCAGGGTAGTTATGCTCCTGCTGGGGTGCCCACTACCTGATGCTGCATGGCCCCGCTGCCCGTGGCTCAGCCTCCAGCTGGAGGGGATCCCTGGCTGGGACCACATGGGGCCACCACCTGCAGCAGCAGTTCCAGGTCTGGGGAACCCCCCGGCCAGGGTCACATGGGGCATGGCCACAGCTCCAGCTCTGGGGAACCCCCAACTGGGGCTGCCTGCTGCAGCTCAGGCTCAGGGGTTCTCGCAGCACATCTGAGGTATTGCCGCGGCATGGCAGTTGGGAACCACTGGTCTGTTTACTGGCTGGCTTTGCATGACTGTGTGATATCGGGTAGAAGGTACCTAGCCAAAGGGAGAGATCATGGCAACTAGAAGATTCAAGGCATCCATTATTATATGGTTTCACAAAAGTCATCAAGTGTCTTAAAATCATGAAAGAGTTTTGTGTTGTTTGGATACGGCACCTGGAAAGGCACAAAAGATTAGGGAATGCAAGACTTAAGTGTAGTCGGATGCACTGAAATGGATCTGGAATCCCAGGAGGACGTTCTTGGGGGGCACTGATACAGACTGGTCAATGTAGTGATGCTTGAACTACCAGCACATAAAAAACTGACAGAACAAAAACTAATGTAATCAAAGGGGGCTGTTCTGGTGACATGAATGTAAGCAAGTGCAAGGAGGTACAGACCAGGGCGCACTTGCTTGTTTGCCAGCTTATTGGGGAAATCTGTATGAAAGAGGACCTATCTGAATGCTTGTGCACAATTCTGGAAAAACATCTACTTTGCTGCAAGGACACAAGAAGCATCACTTTAGAGACTTCTCATGATTTGGGATGGTCATTTACAACCTGTGGCCTGGCTGGCTAAAAGGAGCCAGCAGGGGCTTTCATAATTGCCTGCAGCTCCCTTCTTATTGGGTATAGAAGGGAGCTGCTGCCCAAGGGCTCAGGCAGAGCGCATTTTCATTGGGCTAAAGGACCAGTGTCGTCTGCTTGCTGCAGCTAAGGGGATGGGATGTCAACACTCGGGGTGTTGCTGGT
Organism: Podocnemis expansa; assembly: GCA_007922195.1. Classification (NCBI taxonomy): domain Eukaryota; kingdom Metazoa; phylum Chordata; order Testudines; family Podocnemididae; genus Podocnemis; species Podocnemis expansa. The sequence continues at coordinate 2,677,167 of ML681988.1, read as the reverse complement.
GCCTGGCACACGGGCCCATGCCCCGAATGCCGGCGCCAGTGTCCTAGATCCTGGCGGGGCCCCCCTCTCCCAGTCTCCAGCCGGATTGAGCTGGGGATCCAGGGCCCAGCTGCCCGCGGCCATGGCTGCTGCTCCTGACCCTGTCCCCAGCCGGGGATCTGGGGTGCGGCAGTGGCAGCTGCTTCTGGCCTCTTCAAAGGCTGGGCGACCCCCCAGCAGCCACTGCTATTCCCTGCCCTGTCCCCAGCTGGGGGTGGGGCCTGTGGGCAGGGGGCAGGGGCAGGGCCTGGGCCTGTGCCCCGGGTCATTCCCTGGGGCAGAAATGCCCCTGTCAACACTCCTTTCCACTTGGCTGTAGGAGGGGCCAGGGCGAATTGCTCTGACAAAGTCCAGAGGTGCTGGGGTCCCTGCTTGAGCTGGCAAGAGGGGTTCACTAATCTTTCATCCCCTAGTTGCAGAAAGGACCCACTGCCTAGGTACCCAGGTGAATAAGAAATGCAGTGCCCTGCTACAGCCAGGGAGCTGGGAGATCAGTGAGAGAGGAGGCTGCTGGAAGAGATTGGTGGCCTTTCAGGATTGTAGAAATGCTTTCTGTGGCCCTCGTGCCAAAAAGGTTGAGAAGCACTGGTGTAGAACATTATCAGTATCTTTTTAAAAAAATATAAATCTGATAACTGTTTTACTTGGTTTTGGTAGTAAAGTGATAGATTTTTGGATTTTTTATTAAAGACCTCTGCTCTGAATCAAAAGAAGATCATAGTCTTGCTTGGAATTTGCTTTGTGAATTATGCTTTATGGTGGCAAACGTTTTTCAAACACAAGAATATGATTTAATTGCAGACTCTAGTAATAGAAGACACAATGTGGCGGAGAAAACTGGTGTATGTGCACATGTTCTGACTAGTACTTTATTTTTTGTACAAAGATTTCCTCCTCAAAACAACTGCATCTTGTATTTCAGGGTTGTTTTGTTTCATACATATCCTGCATGAATTTAGATCTTAGGCAGTGTCTAGGTTGAATTCTATTATTGATCTGCTGAATGACTTGACAGTTTTTGCAGTGTGTTTAATGGAGTGCTTCTAATTTTTCTTTATTGAAATGTTTCCCACCACAAATAACTGATCAGCTGTCTGAAAGAAGTAACTATAATAAACTGATATCTAAGCTTACTATGCATATTGAAGATCACTTTTCTAGCTAATGCTCAGTTATTTTGGATGGGCAGGAGACATAGTTTGTGGAGTGGAGGAAAACAACACTGAAGCAGTTATCCTTAAACCAAATATTGCATCACATGGTCTAAAAAGGTGGTAAAGCAAGTTAATTTGAGAATTTTCTGATTTAGGTGCTATCACTTTTGAAATGGAAAGCACAAGAGAAATGTTATTGTGTACATGCAAGAACTAATTTGCTTAAGTGATCACTTCATTAAACAAAACCATGTAAATGATTAATCTCTTTATAAATATGATATTCAGAACTTGGCAAAATTTTCTGAGTTTCTGAACATCGAAGACAAGTTACCCCAGGAGGACAGGACTCAGTTTCAAACCTTACAAATAGGTAATAAAATGAGGTGGCCATAACCCTGGGATTCTTCCAGGAGAGAAGACCAGCCCACCTCTGAACCAGAGGTTGGATGACAATTAAAGGCTGACACCACTGAACCTTTACACTTAGGGTCATCAAATGACATTGCTTAGAACCAAATAGGAAGTCACCAGAAAAACAGTCAAATCAAGCTCTTTAGCTAAAGGTTGGGTTTTCATTTATTTCTTTTACCTTTTGAGTTAAAGCCTTGATTTTTTTGGCCTAGGAGTCTGGTCTTTTGCTTCCACAAGCACAAAGGACCATATATGTTTGTATTAGAAGCCAAAGACTTATGCTTTTCTGATAATCAGATGCCACTGGGTGTGCTTCCTTGAAGTAAGGAACAATTCCTTTTTTGTTTTGGTTTGGTTTTTTAGAACTGACATCTCATTTTTGAGGGCTTGACATTATTTCACACCCAATGTGGTTAAAACTAGGCATATAATTGTTTTTGTAAAACGTCTCTGTCATAGCTGATGTCACTATCATTCCCTGTCATCCCATTCCCATAACAGTAATTTAGGAGGTCATCTGTTATTTCTTCTGGGATTCTCCCTTGAAATCTTTTCTTTCTTCACACATTTAAAAAACAAAATCAAACAACCTCCTACCTTTTTCTCCTAGTAGCCAAGTCACATGTGTTGGTCACTCCAACATCTGCTTTGCTGATCTTCTGCGTATTAATGTTTTCTTCCTCTAGTCTGACCGAAGTAATGTTTCCAAAATCACCTTGACCTTGCTTGTCATTTTGAACACAACAGGCCCTCTATGAATCCTTTCATTAGCGCTTCCACTGTTCTGTATGTTAAGTTGAAGCTCTAGAAGTCTTAGACTAACTTATGGTAATGCGACATGGATGCTATTTCCTTTCTCATTGCCTCACATCTTATCCCACCAATTTTGCTTGCTGCCCCTTTTATTCCCTATTTCTGCCTTCACTGTTCCAAAAACCTCTGCCAAGCTCTCATCCTCACCTTACTCAGATTCTATCATGAAATTTTTATTTATTTTTTTTGCTATATCACCTATTGAAAGTGAGCAAGGGGACCCGGGGGTGGGGATGGGACCAAGTTAAAATAACCAGAAAGATGTGTTCATGACATTAAGCAACTGTCTGATCCAATTGTTACATTGTCCTTCAACTCCTGTTCCCTTTTTCATCCACTTGTGACGGTCCTGTCTATCCCATAGCACCTATTAATAAAATAAAAATTAAAAAAAACCCCCAAAACACCAAACCCCAAAACTGACAACCCACCCTCACCCTAACCAAAAAGGAAAAACACTAGAGACTTTCTGAAGCCTCCTAGAGATATTTTGCTGTTGATTTTAATGGAAGGCACTCTGTAGCAATGGACAGCAGTTTAAAGGTCTAAATAGACAGACTTTAGATAGGGCAACAGAACCCAGGTGCCATGGCGATTTAAAAGTAGTAGGCTGGCACCTAGGAACTAGCTGTGTGTGGTTTTCTTCTTATTATTATTTATTATTTTTATATTTAGAAGCTATCTGTTTTTATCTTTGTGCCTCTGCTGCATTTTGCAGGGAAAAAAAATTGCTGCCTTCTTTATGGACTCCTGCCAACCTTAGGCATGTATAAGTAGGCACTTCAAAATCCATCTGCCTTTTACCTTTATTCTGTATATATACAGTATTTTGCACAGTGTGGCCTTGGTTTATGACTGGTGAGAGATGATGTGGAAAAAACTGAAGTACTCAATACTTTTTTGTCTCTGTTTTCACAGTCAAATTCCAAAGGGGCAGCCATTTTAATCTAGTTGAGTAGAACAAACAAGGAGTCCAGTGGCACGTAAAGATTAACAAATTTATTTATTGCATGAGCTTTCGTGGAAGAAAATCCTACTTTGTCAGACACTTTGAAGATGGGGGAACTTATAAAGTGGGATTTTCTTCCATTAAAGCTCATGCAGTAAGTAAATTTGTTAGTCTTTAAATGTAACAGGACTCCTTGTTTGTTTCACGTGCAAGGTCAATTGCAAGACTACTGCACTGGGCAGTACAGAATGTTGAGGCGGTGAGCAGTTCTTAGGGCTGAAAGAACAGGTTCAGGATTTTTTTTTTAAAAAAAAGTCATGCATAAGTTCATGGGGCTAGATGCAGTGCACCTGAGCATGCTGAGGGAGTTGTCTGATGTGATTTTAGAGCTATTGGCCATTATCTTTGAAAATTTGTGGACGTTGGAGGAGGTCTCAGATGATTGGGAATAGGTAAATATAATACCCATCTTCAAAAAGGGAAGAAAGAGGATCTGGGGAACTAAAAACCAGTCAGCCTGACCTCAGTCCCTGGAGAAGTCATGGAGCAGGTCCTCAAGGAATCCATTTTTGTGGCACTCGGAGGAGAGGAAGGTGATCAGGAAGAGTCAGCGTGGATTCATCAGAGGCAAATCATCCTTAACCAACCTGATTGTCTTCTAAGATGAGATGATTGGATGTGGGGAATATAGTAAGCGTGATTTCTTGACTTTAGCAAAGCTTTTGATACAATCACCACAGTATTCATACCAGGAAGTCGAAGAAATATGAGTTGGATGAATGAACAATAAGATGGATAGAAAGCTGACTAGATTGTCAGGAGTCAGTGGGTAGTGATCACCGGTTCATTGTCTCGTTGGCAGCTGGTAACAAGCGGAATACCCTAGGGCTGGGGTTGGATTTGTTCAACATCTTCATAAATGATTTGCAGGATGGGGTGGATTGCACTCTCTGCAGTTTTTCAGATGATACTTAGATGGGGAGAGTTGTAGATATGCTGAAGAGTAGAGATAAAATACAGTGTGATCTAGGCAAACGGGAGATTGAGCCAAAAAAGATCTGATGGGGTTCAACAAGTATAAGCGTGGAGTTCTGCATTTAGGACAGGAGAATCCCATACTGACTGACTAGGCAATAGTTCTCCAGAAAAGACCAGGGGTTACAGTAGACAAGGAACCGGGTATGAGTCAACAGTGTGCCCAAGAAGGCTAACAGAGTATTGGGATGCATTAGTAGGAGCACTGCCAGCAGGTTAAAGGGAATCAATTGTAGTATTGTATCCAGTAGTGGATTGCCCAAAATGGAAAGAAGGTGGACAGACTGAGACAGTCCAGCAGAGGGCAAGGAAAATGATTAGGTGCTGGAGTACATGACATATGAAGAGGGGCAGAAGAAACTGGTCTTGTTTAGTCTTTGGAAGAGAGAAATGGGAGGAGGGGTATTTGATAGCAGCTTTTAACTTCCTGAATGGCGGTTCCAGGGAGGATTGTACTAAGCTATTCTTGGTGATGGCAGATGATGTAAATCAACAATGGTTTCCAGTTGCAGTGGGGGAGGTCTAGGTTGGATATTAGGAAAATCTTTTTGAAGGGTAGTGAAACACCGGAATGGGTTACTTAGGGAGATGGTAGAATTTCTATCCTTAGAGCAGGCCTCGACAAAGCTATGTTTCTGATCACCATGGCAACCAGTTTGTTGTCTGTTGCTTAGAATCACTGCAGAAATGTAATGGAGGAGTGCCCTCTGGTGACCAAAAGTAAAATTGCTGGTACCTAGCTGTGAGCCAATTTTGTTCACCCCTACCATAGAGGTTTTTAAGCTGCAGCTGGTGATAACTCTAGCTGGGATGATTTAGTTGCAGTTGGTCCTGCTTTGAGCCTGAGGGCTGGACTAGATACCTCCTGAGGTTCCTTCCAACACTAATCTTCTGTGGTTCTGTGATTCTATAATGTTCCTAGGAGCTACAGTAATACAAATAAATACAATACCTAAGCCATCCAGTCTACTTCATGTTCTTTCTTCAAACTTTTTTCCCCCCAGAAACAGCAAATGCCAGTTACTTTGGAGACAGAACATTCTCTGATGAAATCCCACTAGCTGTGACTGCAGATGTATTGCTAGGTCAGTGTGGGGAAGCTTGCATTACAATTGCTTGTTCTGTCAGAGTATTGTAGATTGAGACATCAGTCTTGCGCCTTTCCTAAGCATACAACTTGCTTATAAAACGGAGAAGGAGAATTTAAGTGCAAAACAGTCATGCCAGTGGGTGTTAATTTCAGGCAACTTCTATTTCTACAGTCAAAACAGATTTTGCCAATTACTTGTCAGTTGACAGTATTATGTAGATCACAATTGAAATAGGATTTAGCTGCCAGTAGTTACAGTTGAGGTCAGATTGATAAATCAATGGGTTAATAAAATGAAATGGGATGAAAGCATAGAATCTGCATCATCAATAATCACAATGTGAGGTGAATACAGTACCTAATAAACTTTACAGAGACTAAGCTCCAGAGGGGCAGCTGAGCAAAAACAACAAGAGTACTGTGGCACTTTAACAAATGTCTTCATGCATAAGCTTTCCTGAGTGGCATCCCACTTCATCAGATGCAGCCCATGAAAGTTTTATGCCTCAAGAAATTTGTTAGTCAGGACTCCTGTTGTTTTTGCTTACAGAGACTAAATCTCAAAGGCTCCAGGAGGTCAAATCAAATCAAATCATAGGGCTGGAAGGGACCTTGTGAGATCATCAAGTCCAACCCCCTGGGAATTGAACCCAGGACCTTCTGCATGTTAAGCAGAGGTGCTAGGGTGTTTCTGTCTCAAGGCTTGTCCACACATAAACTGCCATAATGGCTTCACTGCAGTTGTGTGCCACTGTGGCACTTCAGTGAAGACATTACCTCTACCACCAAGAGTGGTTCTCCCATCCGGGTAAGTAATCCACCTCCCCAGGAGGTGGTGGCTAGGTTGATAGGAGAATTCTACACTAAGGGTTAGGTCAATGCAGCTCTACTACTCACAGGTGAGTATTTTTCTCACCTCTGAGTGACATAGTATACTGACCTAATTTCCAAATGTAAACCAGGCTTCAGCCCTGAAATGTCACTATACTTCTTCAAAGCACCATTAAGTGACTACTGCATTCCATTTCCCCCCCCCCCCCTTGCAACTAACTTTTCTACATTCAGTTCAGTGGTAATTAGCAGCTTGCCTTTTTGAAGGCCAGGTAGTTAGCACTGGCCCCTGTAATGTGGGATGATTCTCTAACCTGGAGCAGGACCTGCAGAGAATTTGTCTCTATCTCATTAAAAGTGCTTTCTAAAATACAGATTTATGTATTTGCTGCCACTTAAACAACCACACATTCACGTTCACCTTAAAAGGTTGGAAAACCAGTGATTTGGGAGGTATCCTTGTGTGTTCATTCTATTTAAAATAAAGAAACCAAAGGAGAAAACTTTAAATAATAAAGATCTGTTTTTCAGCATGCTTGATTGTAGGAATACTGGAGTCAAACTGCCATTTAGGGATGAGATAATGTTGTTTGTTTCTTGATACCTTAATGCTGTACAGGCAGCTTGCTTGGGGTAACTGGCTGGTCAGAGACACTTGGCTTGCAGTGGTTTGGGTATCTCTTTCTGAAACCAGCTTAGAGGAAGTAGGAGCATGAGCCATCTTTGATGTCATTGAGGTGGTTTGACAGGAATACACTTGAATTACGACCTTACAGATCATAGTAAAAAACAAATCAAGTTTTTTACTCTCCCTGGTACTTCTCTGAAGATCATCTGTGGGGCTCACAACTCTTGCCCCCTAATAATGCAGTGCAGTCCTGATTGTGTATGGTCAAGTATAATTTTTGGTCTGTTTTGGGGCTCCCTCCCCCATCAATTGGCAGTTCCTTTGATCTCTACCAGGAACACATGCTTAATTTCAACATATGAGGCAAGAAATCAACAGGAGATGATGATATAAAACCTTCCTGTGGGTTAACAGATAAGAGGTGCGCTGAAATCCCGGTCCATTAAGGCTGTACAATTGACTTATGCAGTTGTTTTTGCCTTTTCACAAATCCTGCTCACTCTGTTTTTAGAATTCTTATTTGGGGCCTCAGGCAGCAAGAAATGAGGAAATGGCTGTTTGTGGCTTAATGATTTTATTTCTGATAGAGCCTATGGAGAGGACAGCTTTTAAAATCTCTTGTTAATTTAAGACTAGGTCTACACTAAAAAGTTAGGTCAAGCCAGCTAAATCACTTGGGTGTGTAAACTTCATATGCCTGAGTGACACAATTATGCCAACCCAATCCCTGGTGCAGACAGCACTAGGTTGATGAAAAAGTCCTTCTGTCAACATAACTACAATCTCTTGGGCAGATGGATTAACTACAGTACCGGTGAACTTCCCTCATTGCTGTGGTGAGTCTACACTGAAGCGCTACAGTGGTCTTATTGGGCTGTTACTGAAGACCTAAATCAGCATTTGAAATAAAGCAAATTAAAGCTTATATACGGCACTATACGCCTGCGTGCCCTACATGAATTAGTGAGTGGGCCAGTTTTTCAGCTTGGACAATTTTAACAGTGAAGCCATTCTTCTACCTTGATCCTTGTGATACATTACCTCACACCTGGCCAGGTATTAAGGAGGTTATGCAGATCTTCTCATAGTGCTTCAATGAGCTTGAAATCATTTAAGCAGTGTAGATTATGCTTATTATTGAAAAGACATTAGAAGAAATCTTACTTGACAACTTTCTTCCCTTTCTCTCATTACTTTTTGTAAAGTGTCCTTTCCTCTATTAGGGAAAATGCTGGACTAGGGTTCTCCAACACCATATTGTGAATTTGTAAGTGAAGATAGTTCAAGTGCATCAGAAAGTATGTATTTCCCTCCATCCCTTCCTTCCTTCTGGCCATGATGGAGGAGCAAGATTAAACCCATCTATAGTGGGCACATTTTGCAGGTCTAGCTGTACTGGCAAAGTGTTCCTCATGGGGACATAGCTTATGTTGTCAAAACTGCACTTTTACCAGCATGGTTTGTTCCAGCCCCTTTGAGAGAAATAAGCCATATTGAGAAATATGCCATTTTGCTGGAGTATCTGCATCTGTTACAGACTTTCGCTAAGTTTGAAAGGGGCAGCTGGGTTAGTCTAGTAAAGCAAAAACATCAAGGAGTCTTGTGGCACTTAGAGACTCAAAGATTTATTTATTGCATGAGCTTTCGTGGGAGAAAATCCCACTTCGTCAGACTCCTTTGATGAAGTGGGATTTTCTCCCATGAAAGCATGTGCGATAAATAAATCTGTTAGTCTTTAAGTGTCACAAGACTTTTGCTAATGGAGCTGTGTCAGTCACAGATTACATCTTTGTATCCCTGACTGACGTAGCTATGCTGGCAGATGTTTGTATTGTAGACCTGGCCTCACTCTTAATTTTCCCATCTTCTTGCCATCGCATCCTAGCATACATGCGAGTGGTGTTTCTTCTAGACCAGTGGTTCCCAACCTGGGGTCCAGAGACCCCCAGGGGTCCGTGGACATGCTGCAGGGGGTCCACAGAGCCTCTCCCTACCGGGACTGGAATCCAGCTACAGCCTTGATGCTCCCCTCCGGTGGCTGGATCCTGGCAGGGGGATGGGGTTGTGGCGGCTCCTTGGCAGGGGCAAGGGCCAGGAGCCACAGCCGCCACTGCTCAGCTGCCCAGAGGCACAGGCCATGGCTGTGGTGCTGCTTGCTAGCTGTACGAGCGGCGCTGCCAGAGTGGTGCGGGCCAGATTACATAATCAGTTGGGGGGGGCCACAAAGATTTTGTTGTTAAAAAGGGGTCCCCAGCCTGAAAAAGGCTGGGAACCACTGTCCTAGACTATTGACCCATCTATACTGTCTTCAAGTGGTATGACCTACTGCATGTGTAAGTGGACTGGTGTCAGGAGGTCAGAGCTTTATTCTTGGCTCTGTTGTGGATTGGTTGTGTGACCGTAGGCAAGTCAGTCAAGCTCTGCTGCTCAATTCCCCCATTTGTAAAAATAGGATAATAAAGATTAATATTGTTTGTACAGAAATGGAAGATAAGGTGAAAAGTGCTATGTTTCCAATATTATATTTCATTAACTTGCCATATTGAGAATTTCTTTGAATCATTTTGTAAATGTTACCATTTTGATTAGCTTTCTTTTTTCTCTTTATAAATTATATATTGGTTCTGAGTAACGGTATGGTGAAAAATTGTAGCATTCTGCTAGTCTAATTAAACTTATATTTTGCTTCTGAAGGAAGTCCATATATATAATTTAGAAAGGTTTAACTATAAAATTCCTTCAAACTCAATCTAATACTGCTTTAGTGATCAGAAATGAACACAGTAATCTTGGTGAGAGCATACCACTAATTTATACAGTGCCATAACAACATTTTCCATATTAAAAATGAGTCCTGTGACACCTTAAAGACTAACAGATTATTTAAGCTTTCGTGGGCTCCAATGCATTTTGTCAGATGAATGAAATAACTACATTTGAGAGGTATACAGAGGCAGCTTTAGGCAGTTGGGGGCCTAGGTGAAAGCCCTTTCTGGGGCCCCCATTAGGGCCTTGATGCCACCCCCACAGGGCCCCTGGACCCTTACTGCTGCCCTAACCGCCCCCCTCCTCCCCCACAGTCCCAACTCCCACAGGGGAGTAAGTGCGGAGCCGCGGACTGCCTGCCTGCCTGGCCTCTCTGCAGTGGGGTCGGAGCAGTGCTGCCTGCCTACCCACAGCCAGCTGTGCTTCCCCAGGAGGAGGGAAGAGAATGCCGGCATGGAGCTGCAGCTTGCGGGGGCAGGGCCCTGGAGGGTCCCGCTCTGAAGAGCTCGGGCTGCTTCACCCTGGCCACCCCAGGCCTGAATAGGGCCTGGAGGCAAAGCAGCCTCTGGATCAGGCCCATTCCGGCCTGGGATGGCTGGAGGTGACGTGGCCTGAACTCTCTGGGGCAGGCTGCTCCTGGGGGTCCCACTCCTGGCAAGCTGTAGCTCCGTGCCAGCTGCTCTTCTCCTTCCCCTTGGGGAGGTGTGGCCGGCTGCGGGTAGGTGGGGAGTGCTCCCTAGCCCCGCTGCATAGGCGCTGGGTGGGTGGTGCAGCTTCTTCTGGCCCTGGTGGTCCGTGGCCCCCTGCAAACGCTAGGGTTAAGTGAAGCAGGTGACCATTTGCTTTACTTACCCTAAAAGCCACCTCTGGAGGTGTATATATACATGTGCCAGGATATAGGAAGGCAAGTGTTAGTGGAGTCAATTCAGAGGGCAGATGGGCCTTATTCACACCAGTTGATTAAAGGGAGAGAATGTGTGAACAGGGACAATCATTTCTTGTAATGCGCTAACCATTCCAGGTCCCTACTGGGACTCAGTCTGATTGTGTCAAGCTTGCAAATCAGCTCCAGCTCTGCAGTTTCATGCTGAAGTCTGTTTTTGAAGGTTTTTTTGTTGAAGCATGGGAAATTTCATGTCTGCTACAGAGTGTCCACGGAGATTGATGTGTTCTCCTACTGGTTTGTGGATATTGTCATTTTTGATGTCTGATTTGTGTCCATTTATGCTTTTGTGCAAGGGTAGGTTGGTATGGCCAATGTATATGGCAGAGGGGTACTGCTGGCACATGATGGCATCTTCCACATTAGTGGATATGCAGATGAATGACCCCTGATGGCGTGGCTGGTATGGTTGGTCTGTTAGTCTTTAAGGTGCCCAAGGATTCTTGTTCTCTTTGCTGTACACAGACTAACACACCTAGCCTTCTGGAAATATTCCATATTGTCTGTCCTATTTCTTATTCTTGTTAATAGTTTTGTTTGACTGCTTCTGCATGTTAAGCATAGGTCTTCAATAAGTTGGCCACAGTGATCTTGGTCCAGGGGTCTACAACCTGCGGCTCTGGAGCTGCATGCTACTCTTTAGCTGTCCCCTTGTGGATCTGGGTTCCAGGCCCACTTGTGCCATCGGGGGACCCTGCAGGTGACCTGCTTCAGGCTCCAGAGTCCCCTGCCATTAGGTGACCCTGTGGGGGACTTGCTCCTTGTCCAGGCTCCCCCATCTCCTCTAGGGGACCCTGCTCTGCGGCACACTCTTAAAACACTTGATTATTGAAGGAATTTTTTTAGAAGATGGCTCTTCTTATCTTTTGGGTTGGTGACCCCTATACCTTGTCCTTTCTTTTGAGATGGCACAGTTAGCCTGGAACAGGGGTGTCAAATTTGTGGCCCATGGGCCAGATGTGGCTTGCCAAGGGCATTGATCTGTCCTGTGGAGCAGCTGCCTTGGAGCTCTTCATAGCGGCAGTGAACAACAAACACAGGCTGTCATCAGGAGCAGGGTTAAGCATGCTTTTGACTCGGATCATGGGAGTGAGTCAGAGCACAGGGGAACAAAGGAAGTGCTCCAGCCAGTCCCAGCTCAGCTATTCTGTTATCTGCCAACCAGTCAGAGTCTTAGTCCCAGCAGGCTGTGCCAGCTCCCAGAGAACACTGCATCATCCATCACCTCAACTGTTCCCTGTCAGTCTATTGGCATGCTAATCTGACCGACTGCACATTGCCAGAATCATAAATAAAAAAAGGAAAAAGTGGCTGTGGCCCATGTGGGAACAATCCACTCAAAGGCCAGCCAGGACTGAGCCAACCAAAGGCCACCATGCTGAATGACTGACAGTAAGTGGGTGGGGACAGAGGAAGCAGGAGCCCAGCTTGCCTGTGTCTGTGACTGAGACTGCCTGCTGCCAGCATGGTAGGAGAAGTAGAAAGGGAAGGAGAAGGGGGAGGTCTGGGAGCAGGCAAGCAGAGAAGGAGGTCCGGGGCCTGCACAAGAGAAGGGGGTCAGGGAGCCAGTATGGCAAAGGGGAACCCACAGGGTAAGGAAAAGGGAAGGTGTGGGAGGGCGGGGGGTGGGGGGAGCATGTGCAGGCACATGATCCACATTAGGTGTCCTGCTTTCCAGTGTAGCCGCCCCACCTTGAATGAGCGTAATACGCCTAGTCTAGAACCTTGTAAGGAGTATGAGTAAAACATTTTCCACTAAAATATATTTCTTTCAGTACTCTTAAAACTCTGATTTCAGTTAAGTTTTGGGTGGAGTAGCTCTGCCTGTGTCTGCTACATTGTCTTGCATTTTTGGTATACATTTGGTTCTTTTGTTGCTTTGCCAAGTGAATCCTATTTCTTTTAAATAGTAGGGGAAGAAGAACCTGCCATTCCTGTCCTCCTTGTGAAGGTTTCTTTTGTCAGTCAATCTGTTCTGTTTCCCAAGATGTGTACAAAAGACACGAATGAAAGGTGTGGAAGAGTGGACTTGCATTGGTTGGGTGGTTAGTTATGGGACTACTAGTCCTGGCTCTGTAGCTGAGATTGGCTCAAGTATGCGTAGCAAAACAAAAAGTATTGTGGCACTTTTAAAGATTGTCAAATTTATTTTCTGCCTACACTTTTGTGGGTGAAGATGCCAGAGTGGAGTGTGTTTGTAACTCATAACTCCTTTCTAAAAAAATTTCAGTAGTTAGACCTTGTTTCCAAGATTCAGACTTGTGGAGGAAATGCTGCTGTAGTGGGATAGAATATGCTTTTATTGAATAAATAAATAACCAACCGCAAGCCCCTTCATTCACAGCTGAATGTGATTTCAGTCTGAAGGATGAGTGTGTAAGATGAAGCTTTACTTGATTCAGATCTGACACACGTAGTCAGAGTCACATTTTCTGACTGATGACAGCAAGTTACACCTTTTTGCTCCTTTCAGGCTTATGGGTAACACATTTAGGACAGAGTGAGGTGCTTTCTCATCTGTCTCATGCATCACCGTCAAAATAGTTTGATAAATTTACAAAACCCATTGAAGACAAAGGTCCTTTGTAATCCCACTGACAGCATAATTTGGCCTGCTGTGCAGAATCTTTATTAACTGATTGTTAGCATGGAAAGACCACAGTTTGAGTTCAGACAGAGTTTGAAGAAAATCAGAAAGTTTTAGTACAACCTTTTTCTTATTAATGGAGTACATTTGAACTGGAAAGTGATGAAACACAGTAATTTTAGTCACTTTTCAAGTAGAAATGCATTTTAGGGTTTTAACTTCTAAGTTAAAATTGGCATGTCCTAGTTCAGAGTAGAACAATATTTTGCAGCAGGGTGATTCTGGAACTTGTTACTGTATATTTGGGATAATGAGAGTCACTTGGATGCCCCAGTTCTGGTCTTGATGCCTCTGGAGGAATTTTTAATGGTCTTAGTGACAACGATTTCCACAGGGTTGTTTTCCTGTGAGATAGGTTGAAATTAGAATGGATCTTCATTTTGTGTACAGATATTTTTTTCCCCTTTAACTTCAGTATAATTTTATAGCTTGAAAAATGAGTACCTGCAGTTCACTTGGAGCTTGATTCAAAGCTCACCAAAGTCATTGGGAGTTTTTACTGACTTTAGTGCATTTTGGATTAGGATTTTACTGTCCAGCTACGGTTGCCTATAGCTGACTTCAGCTTTTGAGGTTGGTTATATGGTAAACTTACTTAAATAAAGTAATTAAATAATTAAGTAAATATAGTGAACATCATTAAAATTACCAGTGTTTATTTTATCTGTGGTAACTTTCCATAGGTTCTTACAGCAAAACCCATTTAAACAGTGGATTCTGTACACTATCAAAATGTAGAGATGAGGCAATATATAATACATAAGCTAGAATACATGCTCTATAGACTTTTTGCATGCTATGACATGGACATTTGCTCTTCTGAAGCTAAAACAACAAACGTAAGCTAATGTATTTCATCCTTCTAGGCAGTTGTTAGTCAGAAAATGCAAGTCTAAAATTGATTAAAGTTGCAACTAAATTAGTAAAAATACTGTAGAGAAAAGAGTATGAGCTAGTGAGACCACAAGGTTGTGCTACAAAAAAAACCTTTCTTTTTTTCTGATTGCATCATACAGCCTACCTTTCCAAAAAAATTGAAACATTTAGGTTTTGTTTTCATCACTGTTAGATTATAAGGAAAAAAAAAATACCACAGTAGTTATTGGTAGCTTTTTCCTTTCCTAAATTGGTATGAGCATTACTGAGGATAAACCTTCCTCTTTGTCTGTAATGATGCAAATTATTTCTTTTGTAAATATTGTTCATTTGTATTTTAGAAGTCCAGTAACTTGAATTTTTAGGAGTTGCTAAAGATCCATGAATTTTTGTCAGATGCTATACATTTAACCATATGTATTTCTTGTTGCAGAAAATAAAACTACCTAAGAAAGTATCCAGACGTTATACAGCCTATGAGCTCTATCTCTACGGAGAAGGGAATTATGCCGAAGAAAACAAGAATCTGATATTAACAGGGATTCCAGTTCTCTTCCTTCCTGGTAATGCTGGGAGTTACAAACAAGGTAAGAATATAGTAAAGTGAATTTTGCAAGTTGTACAAGCGGAGTTGTCTGTTTCAGTTTAGTTTTAATTTTAGGATTTAGTCTCTGTGTAATATTACCAAAGAAAGACACTGTTAGTGGTTAAATCTGCTATCAGAATGCAATGCAGATGCCTCACTGATAGTCCTTTAAGAGTAAATAGTGAAGAATGTTCCTTATGCATGGTGTCCAGGAGATACGGGGCCATATTCTCAGCTGGTGTAAATTGGTGTGGCTCAGTTAAATGCAGTGAAGCCATACTGACATTCACCAGTAAAGAACCCAGTCAAAGGTATGTACCTGGAAGGAGACTTCACAGTTTTTGAACACCATAAAGCTGCTAACATATCTGCTCGACTGTTGATGGCTTTTCATTGGGGATTGGTGGGGGAGTCTATCTGTAGAGGAATTAGATTTAAAAAATGCAGGAGGTTGTTTTTGTTGAAAGATCACATGCTGATTACATATCCAGTGAAATAGACAAAGGATAAAATGATATTTAAATATTTGTTTTCCTTTTATTCAGTATTCAAAGTATATTCACCTGCCCAACAAAAGCACACTTGTCTGTTTTTAATACTAATTCTTGATAGGTGTGTGATCTGTTAAAAATGTGTAATCAGACATTTCAGTCAAAATAATAAAATCACTAGGAATGACATGTCATAGAAAGTTCCTTGTTAAAAATGTTAGACAGCGGATGACTGTGTTCCTGTGTAATGTCTCTGTAAATAGAAGCTGTTGTAATTATTATTTTTTTAAAATAATACTTAAATATTTTATTTAAATAGTATTTGTGGCAAGGATTTATAACCCTGCTAATACTTCATAAATAAACAAAAAGTAAAGCAAAGAAATAGCATAACTTTATATTACTTGACTCAATAAAATATATTATTTAACTTATTAAAATTACAGATTTAATTCTGGGCTCGATTCCCTGCAGCATTATGCTAGGTTTACTACAGTGTAACTCAATTGAAATCAACTTGATTTCACTTAAAACTGAAGTAGTGCTATCAGTCACGTGGTATGTAAGACAAATGTATATTATCTATCCATTAATTTCTCTAAAGATTTTTACACAGCTCTATGAGAGGCTAGTTGTCTACAGATAAGATGACTTAATTGTGTTATGTTTCTTTCGCATTACCATTGGCTTGGGGCCAAGGTGGGTGTGGTAGCTGTAGCCAGGGGCATTTCTGGGGCCCGAAGTGGAACAGCAGTTAGGGCAAGGAGCTGAGGCTGGAAGTGGAGCTGGGGCAGAGGTTGAGAGCAGAGCCGCAGCTACGCCAGGCCTGGGGGCCAGGGCCAGGGCCTCGGCTGGGGCTGGGTTGGGCTACCCTACCATTCCAGCTGTGGCCTCCAGCTGCAGCCTGAGCTCCAGCTGTGGCCCCACTCTTGTCCCCTGCTCCTGGGTGGGGTAGTTGGTGCAGACAGGTAACAGGGGGTATGATATAAAAAGTTTGGAGACTCTGAGTCAGAGATGAGACCAATGCTGGGAGAGGGACTATGGTCAGAGCTAAGGCTGGAAAGTGGGGCTGTGGCTGGGCTGGGAGTCAGGGGCTGCATCTGGCGGCAGGTCTAGAGAAGTGGTAAAGTGGAACTACAGCCAGGCCAAGGCTGGGGCTTGTGTCTGGGACCTGCAGCTGTAGCCAGGGCCAGTGCTGGGGCTGGGGCTACAGCTGGGAGTGGAGTGGGGCTGGGTGATATGTCCTCCCCTTTCTCCGGGGGTGGGAGTGGGGCTGGCCTGGGCCACACTACACCCCCTAAACAGTCCTCCTCATCCTGCAGTTTGGGACCATCTCTAACACACAACTTCACTATTGCTGCTGCTTTGAGGGCTCCTTTGGTGAGTTATGGGTCCTCTTTTCACTATTATGGATACATGCAAAAAGGCACTTGTGCTTCAGGAATCCAGCATCTCAGTATGATCTCTACAGGGATCGTTCTCTAATTATTCTTTCTCTAATCTAGCCAGGAAAAATCCACAGGCTGCTGTTTGGACTAGGTCTGTTGTATTAAATGAGTACTGGCAGGCTGCAGAAATCCAAATGATTTTAATTTGAATAGTGTTTTAGAACAGTCGTACTGAATAAAAATACAGTTGAATTAGAACAACAGAGAAAAATTGTCAGGCCTTGATATAAAATCTAGTTTTAGATACCTTTAAAAATAATTCCCAACTTTGCTCATTTATTAAAGCCATTTTTGGTTCCCCTGCTAGTTACCTGATGAGAGAGTGGCTTCACCATGGCATGTTGTTCCAACTCTTCATTTAGCCTGTTTCTTCATTCTGTGTAAATTCATTATCCCCTGGGGTACGTGATTCCATTCAGAGACTGGAAGTAATAGTTATATATGCATAGAGGAAAATTAAAGTTATTTAAATAGTTTGCAGTTATGTAGTGCTTTATGGTTTTGAAAGTGCTGTACAACATTAACTTATTAAATATAACATAATTAGTTTTATTCTGAAGACAGTCCTTCTTCATTAGACCATTATTCCTGTTTTACAGAAAAGGGCTTGGATACAGAATTACTCAGAGCTCTAATGGTTATATTAATAAAAGTTGTGCTTTTGTAAACAAATTAGTATGTGCCCTAAAATAGTTTGTCAAATATTATTTTTAAAAACCTGAGTAAGTAAGCACTTACCCAGTGAGTTAATTGTGCTGGACTTTTTAACCCTCAAAGGTGCTTTGTGAATTCTTTTGACTGAGATGTATGCATACTTTGTCATAATGACATAGTAATATTTTATAGTGTTAAAAATATATTTAAAGGCATGTGGGGTCAGTTGTGTCCTAAGAAGATTACTGAAATAATCATCACAAAAGGTGCCACATGGGCTCTTGTAATTATGTTTAAAGTAGTAAAAATCCCGTTGTGAACTAATTAGATCTTTCTGACAACACAGCTGAGTAGGAAAGTGACCATTTTGAAATTAAATGTAAACATATAGAGTGATGTGGATCACTTGGTAATCTGGGCCAACTTGAACAAATATATGTTACTGCAGCCAAACTGAAGGTCATGTATGTAGGAACAATTAATGGAGTCTGTATCTACAGATTAGCAGACTGCATCTTTGAAAGTTATGACTGAGAAGGGTTTAGGGATCCAGCTGACAGATGTGAGCTCCCAGGCTAATGCAATGCTGGGATGTGTAAACAGATGAACAGTGAGGTGATTTTACTACTATGTATGGTGTTTGCGAGACTGAGAAGAAACCATTGCATCCACTTCTGGTATCCTGTTTTAAAAAGAATAATGAAAAATTGGAGAGAGAAGAGCCACAAAAATTTTTTGAGAGCTGCAAAAGTGTCTTGCAGTGAGGAACTTGAGAGCTAAATCAAGTAAGTTTTATAAAAAAGATCAGGAGGAGACTTGATTATTGTGTTCAAGTACCTTTATGGGGAGAAAATACCTGGTACTAAAAATCTTTCTAATTTGGGGGAAAGAGGCATAACAAAGATCTTCCATAGTGGCTGGAAGGTAAAGGCAGGGAAATTTGAATTAGAAATAAGGTACAAAGCTTACAGTGAGGTTGATTAACTGTTGGAAGAAACTACCAAGGAAAGTGATGGATATCTGTCTCTGGAAGTCTTCAGTTCAAGACTGGATTCCTTTCTGGAAGATAGGCTTTAGCCAGGCATAAATTGTTGGGCTCAGTAAAGGAGTAACTGGATGAAATTTTGTGGCCTCTGTTATGCAGGTGGTCAGATTAAATGATTTATAGTCCTTTATCGTAAAAATATACCTATTTTATGGAAGTACTTTTGGGAATTTAATATCTGTGCAGTGTTTTGTTTAGCTTTTTCAGCAGGCTGTTGGCTGCTTGAATCTCTCTGGTGACAGGATATTCCCGGGAGTGAACAAAGAAAAAGCAGGATCTAGAGCTCCAAAAACAAAGCTGTTTAGGAGTGTAGTGATCACCTACCGGAAGACATTGTCATGCATCAGTTTAGGGTGGGCAGAGGAATGGCAGGCCCCCAAAAGCCTGAACCAAGTAAAGTTATGCTGAGCTGCCAGCTGAAACTGCAAATTGCCAGCCTTCCCTGGAAAAAGATCAAGTCGCTAAATACAAGCGGCAGCTTCCCCCCCTCGTGCCCACCATGTTCAGAGGGAGTATATATCTGGCTCAAGTGGCAGGCTTGTTCTGCTTTTGGCTTTTGCTCTTTAGTAACCCCAGCTTGTTTGTATCAGGATATAAAAGGGAAGCCACTAGAAAGGAGGGGCGAGAGTTTCTCTTGGGTCTGAAGATGCCGAGAGTTGGGGGTCTTGGTCCGTTTGAAGAGGGCCACTCACCCTGAGGTGGAGGTGTAGCCACTCACGCCAGGACGCGGCTCTCCCCTGGGTTACGTGGTGGTGAGTGTTAGGGTTTAATTTGGCTGTAATCCAATAAAGTCTGTAGTCTGCTTCATTCCTGACTCAGGTGTTGTCTTCATGCGGAATCTGGGAACCTGCCTTGGGGCCTGCTTGAGACAAGGAGAGACTTGCCTTTTGACCTCAGATAGAAGTTTCCCCCAGACCCGTGTGTTATTCTTTGCAGCCTTTATGCTGTCTTCACAAACTAGTCATTTCCAGCCTGGGAATACATCCCCTGTCTTTCTGCTGTGCAGTTTCTAAGATCTGTATCTGTAACCACTATGGATAGCAGTTTCCTCTCTATTTGCTCATATCTCAATAGTAACAATGGCAGCGCTGCAGTGAGAGGGGTTGTGTTCAATAGCAGCCATGACTGGGCAGGAAAAGCAGATCACGTGCATGGTGTTGCAGAGAGAAGATTTTGTCTCTGCAGGGCTGAAGATTTGGGAAAGGAACAGGTGGCATAATCGCCTCTACTGGTGTGGTGAGAACAAATATGTGCTTTGAAAGTCAAGCTGTTCACATCCAGCGTTCTGCAGAGGACTATTTGGTAGAATTTAATAATGGCACTGTGTCTAGTGTAAGTCTAGTATAGACTTGCTAGGTTGTTGTATTGATGGGTAATAAAGGGGAAGCCAGTTCTGAGGCAGAATGCACACCTTTGGTGCAACCTGATGCTCTTGATATGTGTGTATAATCCAAACAAACTTTTTTCAGTGGTCATGGAGGTTTGTGAGATGAATAATCCATTTAACCTTGCAATGAGCTTGGTAATTCGTTGCAGTTAACTATCTGTAAACTTTCCTCCTTTTTATCAAATTTTGGGTTTTGTGTGTTCTTTTGTAGGTTTTTTTAATATGAAACTTCCAGTATTCTTTGCTGTGCCACAGGAACATTAAAAAAAATTATGTTCATGGTTATCACATGTTTACCTTTCTTTTTGATTGATATTTTAAATTCTAATTTCTTATGTATGTGTGTCTTAAAACAAGGTAGATAAACTTATAGACAGATGGAAGAGGAAAGATTTGCTCTTCTTTTGATGCATACAAAAGACTTGCAGGAAGTGAACACTGGTCAGGTTTAAAGAGCTTGAATAACCAGTGGGAGAAAGAGTGTTTGTTTTTGACCAGATCTATAGTTAATAATTTGTACTGAAGACTCCAGCTGAGAATAGTAGCATTAACAACAATTGGAAGAAAGATGTTTCCATAATTAACTAATGCAATTTCTTTTCCTAGTACGTTCTCTTGGCTCTATAGCACTTAGAAAAGCAGAAGACATTGACTTCAAATACCATTTCAATTTCTTCACTATCAATTTTAATGAGGAGCTGGTTGCACTGTATGGTGGTAGTCTGCAAAAACAAACCAGATTTGTGCATGAGTGCATTAAAGTAATTCTTAATCTATACAAGGTAAGAAGTGAAGTGAAGTATGCCAATGAATAGTATTTTGAGGGCTTTTTTTTTCTCCTAAGAAACTGAGGATGGGGATTTTTGTTCAATGGTAAATTGTGGGGTCGAAATATTAAATTATAATAGAAATATTGGCTAATAATTGCATGGTGAGGGTGCAAGAGAAAAAAATACCCTTATTGTAGTCTTGATTTCATTTTTTCAAAAAATCTGTGTTGTGTTTACTTATGACAAGGATGCCCAAAACTTTGGACAATTTTATACTGTTTTTAAATAATAATAATAAACTACCATGTAAAATGTAAATTTCTCTTTTATAGAAATGCATTAGGTTCATTTATGAATTCCAAAGAGGTAGCCATGTCAGTTCAGCAAAACAAATATGGAGTCTTGTGGCACTTTTAAAGACTAACAAGTTTATTTATCGCAGATCGTGCAATAAATAAATTTGTTAGCCTTTAAAAATGCCACAAGACTCTTTTTGTAGGTTTATTTGTGTTTCTGAATTGTTTGCAGGGGCATCGCTGGCACCAGGCTTATGGGGCTCAAGCCCCGAGTCCTGGTACCAGAGCCTCAGGTCTGCTGCAGCGGTGCGTGTACAGTGCCTGAGTCCCAGGTCTTTTCCCAGGCCAGAGGCCCTCCTGATTGATATAGAATTTTTAAAACATTCGTCTGCCTAAAAGTTTATGCGTTGGCCTGCTTCCTGTAGGTTCTCAAACATGGTAGCATGAGCTATAAATTAGAGTTTCTGAAGTACAGCCACTTCTGCATTCTGACTTTCCCTTGTGATGAGCCCCTAACCTCCCATGCTGACTTAGTGATATTGGAAGACTATAGCATCTAAATTATAGATCTGTTAGTAACAGCTTGTCAAACAATTAAAACAAACGTCTCTTTTAGCAATGTGATTCATTTCAGAGAAATGTACAATTGCTAACTATATGATGGGCTAATGTCCAGGTTTCATGTTTGTTGAAATGAATGTTTTCAAATTCTGGCTGAGTGATTGCTCTTTCCTTTTTCTAAAGGATCACGATTTCACACCAACCAGTGTTGCAATAGTAGGTCATTCAATGGGTGGTCTTATTGCAAGAGCATTGCTCACTCTAAAGAATTTTAAGCCTGAACTTATAAACCTCCTCATTACACAAGCCACACCTCATGTTGCACCTGTAATGCCTTTAGACAAGTACCTTACTGGTAAGTTTACATCAGTTAAGATTATCATCTTGCATTGGGCACTAACTGCTTTTCTTAATGATTATGAGCATGTGTGGATAAGAATTTGCTGTATTACTGTGGCCTGAAAACTCATTGTTAAGGAAAAAGAGAGATCCTCTGATTTTTCTACTCCCTTGCCTTTATTTGACAGAACTTGAATACTAGAAGAAAATCAGTCTATATCACACAAATATCAAAATATTGCCTTGCAGCTTTTAACTTGGCCTTTTGTGTAGTAGGTGCAGCACTTAATTTCCAGCACCTTAAACAGAAAATTGAAGTGATTTGGAAACCTTAAAATTATAGGTCAGAATGATTTGTGTTCCCTGTAAGCAAGTGCTGCTTTATTAAATCTTCATGTTCAAGATCACCTTCTCTTCTGACTAACTGTGTACTTATTCTGTAACTTTGTATGCAGTTTGCCAAGTTTCATCCCTATCCTTTGAAGGCACTCAAAAGGCATTTGGGGGAAGGCGTGAGATTATTAAATACAAATATTGATGTTAATTAAAATTAAATATTTGCAGCTAGCATAAAACATACAAATCTGCAGAACACGAAAGTAAGAGAATTAGTGTGTTGATGTTGTATCAATATTGTTTTAATTTTTACGATGCTAGACTTGGTAAGAATACAGATTTCAAAACTTAAGAATCTGTCCTGTGCAGTAGAGTGTTTTATTTTGCTGCTATATGTTGAATTTTTTTGTATTGTATTCCTTTTGCTTGTATTTTCAGTTAGCCAAGCATGGTTGATCAGTATCCCCTTGATTTTGTCACTGCTGCCTTTCTATTAATTTCAGCTTCTACTATTGATTGGTGTTCCATATGTATGTTTCCTTCTGGTCTTCCTCATCCATCACTGTTGCAATACTATGAAGAGTCCATGACGCTGTTTTGTAGTGTATTGCAGTTGATGCCTTACCCTTTCAGACATAAGAATGAATATTTTGAAATGCATCCTCAGCTGGTGTAAAAAAGCATAGCTCCATCTGATTTGCTTGAGTGCCCTTGGATTGGGTACAGAAGTACAGTAATGTTTTCTAAAACAAGACTCACAAATGGAAACAGAAACTTGACTGCTGGCAGCATGCTCACAAAAAACTTTTACTAAATGCTATGAAAAATTTTCTTCTGTTTCTTTGTATAAAATGAACTTAAATCTATTTTCAATTTTTAAAAGATTTTTATGCAGCTGTAAACAATCATTGGATTTTAAAGGCCCAAGATGTAAGAAATCTGACTACCCTTTCTGTGGCGGGAGGATTCAGAGATTACCAGGTTCATTCAGGACTTGCTTTTCTACCAAGATTAATTCAACATAGCAGTGCCTTATTTGTTGTGGTAAAATATTTTCTAAAAATTATCTTCTAATGGTATTATGTTAACAACTCGTGGCATGTATGTACTTGTGTCTGAATACAATATATGTAACATTATAATAAATTCTTAGTGCAGTATTGCTAGGTTTGAAAGAGCATGTCTGATAAGATGTGCTGTATACAAACTTCACTTTGGAGCACAAGAATGAGGTGTAGAAAATAGTTCATTTTGCAGTTATTTTCCACTCTGCTTCATAATCCTCAGATATGGTGGATTTAAAGAATTTGCATCACTAGTAATAAATACATAAGTGGAAATTTGACTTCAACTTGCTTTGTAACATAACGCAGTTTGCTAGTAATGAAGGGAGATCACAAGTGGTAGTACTGGACAGTGGTAATTTTCAGCTAATGCTTTTCATGTGCTGTTCCATAGTGTTGGTCTTGTGTATGTATGCTGAGCCAGGGGGTGTCTTGGGGTTAACAACATGTATATTGAAGAGTGTAGATACATGGGGTGTGGATGCAGATATGAGTGGTCAGTGGATAGATGGGAGTGTGTAAGAATCCGTTTAAATAATTTGAAAAAGTTTGCTTTAAAAAAATTAAGGAAGAGAACCTTAACTTTTGGGAAAATGGTATAGTTTCCTTTAAAATATGTAATTACCATGAGAATTCAAAGTATATCCTATCTTAAGGATAGCTGAACTATTGTCTGATAATTTTATAAAACCCCATCTATGAACAAATAGTAAAACATAAATTAGAAATTAACTATCTTGTTTTCAAATTTCTAATGTTTAAAGGTTGTATCCCAAAAAAGCTTATAGATTCTTCCTTCCACCCCAAACAGAGCTCAGCAGTGCCTAAAACTTGGGCCTCAACAGACCACCTCTCCATAGTATGGTAAGCAAGTAGAATAAAGAAGTTCTCACTTTCTTTGTCTTTTACTTTCATCACCTTTTATAACTTCATTTAGGCTCAGAGTGTAATATTCTTAACTTCTAGCCTCTACACTTTTGTTGGTTTTTTTTTTCTAGGTGTAAAGAATTGATCTTGGCTACTATTAGGGCATTTTTTGATCTGATTGATGAAAACACTAAACAGGTTTGTAGCTTTCATCTCCTTTATACTCATAAATACTGAGAAGTGGGGATAGTGATGACTTTTTCTGCCCAACAATGATGTTTTAGCCACCATTGTAATAATCAGGATAAATACTTTATATTACTCGTAATAATTCTGTATTATATTGAAAAATTGCTGACTTTTCGATGTCTAGTGCTCCAGAATATTGTCTTGGGTTCTGTGAAGAATGTGACAGTGATGATAAAGTTCAGTTTTTGCTGCTGGCTGAGTTGATGAGTAGCTGGGGTAAAACCCTGACTTTCTCACCATGACAGAATGGGTTAAATAGGCCAGGGTCTTTGTGATTCTGTACAAATCTGCTCAGCTATACTGTGATAAGGTATATAAATTTGTATACCTACAGTCTTTCTGCAAATTATTATAACGAGAAAACCCCAAACCTCAACGTAAATTTGGAATGCTTACTTAAAGGAAATCAAGATAAAAGCTGATGAGTTTACTCCTTTTCTTTCTTGTTTTTACTACCTCTCTGCCTCATTTTAATTCCATGCCTGCCTAAAATGTTATATTGCCACTATATTTACTATTCAACAAATTATTTGAAGAACCTTTCACCATATATCTTCCTATTCCTGGACCTTTGTATAGTTTTTCATCAATAAAAATGAAGAACTGGGAGTAAAGCTGAGAGTTTGAGTAATTTTTTGAGAGCGTCACTGGTTTCTGAAGCTTGTTCAGTTGAACATTTCAATATGGCTATAGGGTAGGGTAGGTGGCAGGTTGTCTGGGGGTAGAATTTTTAAGAACTCATTGGGCAATGACCATAATACTCACAAGTTGCAAAGCTATGTCTGCCGAAAATAGGAGAGAACTTACTTTGGCAGATTGATTTAAGGGAGGGGAAAAAAAGGAAAGAAAAGAAAGAAATGGCATAGTTTCAAAGTACTCAGACATTTGAAGTGTAGAAGCTATGCCCAAGAAGTTGGATTAATGGTCACAAGCAAGTGAATTGGTTAAAAATGCTTGAAAAATTAACTTGTCACAGGGCTCTGCAGTTAATCACAAAGATACCACATTGTGTGAATATCTCAGATGGACTGTCTCTGTATTGTATTATATAAATACAGGTAAAACTTTTTGATTTTACATATACGTGTTGGCTTTTTGTATAGCTTGAACAGTTGCAATTTGCAAACATCAGTAATTGAATATTGATTGATAGACTATTAGCTGTAACTGAGACTGGAAACCATATCCTGTCTTTTTAGAACTTTTACTGTAAATAAAGCTGCATTGCTGGCTTAGTGAGTTGATAATTCTTGTTGATCACACGCAATTCTAAGTAGATTTTTAACAAGTTGTCTGGTATCTTTTTAGATAACCAAGGATCCGGTGAAGAGAATGTCCGTATTGAATCACCACTTTGTCAGGCACCCAGCTAAGTTCTTTGAAGAACATCCTGAAATGCTTACTGATTTTAAAGGTTTGCAACTCTTGCTAATTGCTGTGATGTGGAGTGTATTTAATGTGTGAGCCCCCACCCCCATCATGTTTTCCTCTCTCTCCATCCTCTCTTGATGCTTCGCTAAATTTATTCATAGTGAATCCATTAAGTTCTTTGGAGTTACATAAGGGTGAATTTGAGCCTATGTGATTTGTGTGTCAAATAAATCTGTTTGTTACTCCTCCCCCTTCATTTGTATTTCTTTCTGCTTACGCTTTCTTCTTATTGGTAATCTTCTGTTCCTGATTCTGTTTTCTGCATTTGTGCTTTTTGTGTTTTTCTTTTGAGACTGAAAGTATGGCAGAGCTAAAGTAATGGGCTTTGCTGCTGTATTTCCATGCTCCGTTGCCTGTATTTAGCCTCTGTACTGACACTGACACACACCAGACACTATGGCTATTTTTTCTTTGACATCCTTTATTTTAAGAGCACTTGTTGATAAATTTTGCGAGTAGAATAATGTTTTAATGGCATCACCTGGTTTGGTGTGCTGTATAGACAGTTGATTGTAGACATTTTATGCAATTCTGAACAGTAGACATAAGTATTAGATTATATATTTAAATCTTCACATGTCTAACTTCTGCAGCTATGAACAAGGATTTGATAAAATATGACTGATATAGCAGAATACTTGTGTTTTGTGAAGGTCTGCTGAAGATTACTGTTCTACATTGTAGGCAGTTCCTGCAGTAACACAAAAATAGAATTTAAAATGTCCTATGGCACAGAAGTGAGTAAAATAAAACCATGTTATTTTCTCCTAGGAGCCTTGATTTGGACTAAAATTGAAAACTTAAAATGGACCTATACAGTTTACAATGTAAGTAGTGTTAATTTCTTTCTAATTTAATTTTGTCATTTCTGAATGTTTTCTAATAAGCAATATTTTTTTCTCTTAAGGAATCTGATGGAAAATACTTCTTGTTTCCACTTTCAAACCACAGAAAAACCCACAGTCATATCCACTGTCAAAACAGTATGTTGGTGAGAAAATACATGGTTTCCATATTTCTGTAAATATATCTGTTGTTACTTGATTTTAGCATGCATGCTAAGGCCTGATCTACCTGAATAATTAGCTTGCAGCAACTGAATCCACCCCACATTAGCCTTCTGAAGTCTTTCAGTCCATGTGTACACTGAAGCATCTTAGTCGTGTAACCCCCCTCCCTTTTCTCCGGAGTTACATGGGAGAATGCAACACTTGCATGCGCACAGACACCTAAATTTGATGACGGAGATCCTGAGTTTCCCAGTGGTGATGTTGGAACAGTTGGAATCCTCTATCCACTCCTCTGATGCAGTCCCTTTGCTTTACAGGAAATTAAACTTGGCGGTGCCTCCACCTGGCTGGATCCTGTGTACCAGGGATCTCAAATATGTGGCCTGTGGGCCGCATGTGGCCCCTAAAGCTATTTCCTGTAGTCTGCAATGATGTGATCTTTACTGATAATTGCAATATCATTGTATGGAAAGGTTTCAGTGGTGTGGCCCTCGGGCTAATGTACTAATCCTCATGCGGTTCTCTACTAGTCCTCATGTGGCCCTTGTGGCGATTTGAGTTTGGGACCCCTGCTGTAAACGCTCAGTGTCACGTCTTGGGAGGCTCCAGGAATCTGTGACATGAGTCTAATCCAAACTTCCTAACTGTATATACAATATATTCAAGGTGCTTAAATTGCAGATAACAAATCTTTACTTAACAAAGAAACTTATAACCGGATGGAATTGAATATTACCACTAATTTAAATACATAGGGACAAAGAAATGAATTGGTGAACAGACACAGAATACCATTTAAAGGATGGCTGGCTAACTGGCATTTACACAGCTCTTTTACCCCACCTCCAGAGTCCAGAATCCCGATCCCTTGCTTGCGTGGGTGCGCTTGAAGGACTGTCAAAGGAAACAAGGCAGCACTCTGCTGGTTCAGTTTATTTGTTCAGAACCATGCTGAAGATCTGGAGTGAGCCCAACCAAATGTCAGTAGTCCAGGCCCTGGTTCAAATGGACTGCTACTTTGCCTCTTTTCAGGCCCAGTGAGTCTTTCTATAGACTCCCTTGCTTTATAAGCCCTGCTCCAAAATGGAGGGGGGGGACAGACAGACACACCCTCACTGCAAGTCCAGATCAGCCAGCTGTAGACCCAGACCCTGCTTTGGGCTGAGTAAGGACACCAAGCTCTGAAGCTCCCAGCTTGAGTAAGCCTCGAGCAGTCTCAGGCACCATAGGAGTAGTCACCAGCAGCTTCCAGAATCAGCTATGTGCTCACTTCCCAAAATGGAGATGACTTTGTCTCTCTGTGGCCCCTGGAGGAGCAAGAAGCGTTTCTCTCCCTTTTCCCAAGAGATCATGGGAGTTGTAGTCTCTCAGTGGAAGAACTTAGGAATTGCTTAAATGTTAACCTCCTACAGAAGTTCAAAGGGCCCTAAAGTACAGGGTGCCTCCAGTAGTTTGTTAGAATTTTTTAGGCTCTTAATGAACTGTAAATGCATGTCAGCAGGGGCAAATGGATGAGCAGACTGTAACAGGCTAGTGTGGAGGTGGATTCACCCTTCAGTCTTTTGTGGTCTAATTGTTTATGAAGACAAGTTCTATGACGATCTGCCCACATAGCAACCACTGCTTATTTAGGTGATTTTATTATGTCTCAGAGAGCTCTTTCCCACTGATGTTTTTATCAGCTATGCTCATGGCAGCAAAAGTTATAGCTCAAAGGAGGGGGGAAGGAGGCATGTTTTTTCACACCCCTGGATGATGAGGTTTTGCTGGCATTAACTGCTGGTGTAGACGAATGTTAAAGTTGCACATAGTAGATTTTGCAATTCACCCTTCCAAACTTCAGCAGCTTTGCTGCTGTTTCCAAATTGTATCCCCTGTTGTCATAACTTGACTTTAGTCGTCATGTAAATAGTGGTATGAAAATAGTCAGCCATTTATATCTCCTCCATTAAGCCACCCTACATTCCATTGATCCTGGTTCTCTTTTGTGTTCTCTGATGTTGACTGCATTATCCTTAAGAGGTAGTGCAGCTATTTCAGTGAGTTGTGAATGGAGAGTGGGTCACTGATGTTTCAAAGTCCGATCTTATGTCTTCATTCAGGAAAGTCTGAATTTTTGATGATGTTGAGTAGTGATGCTGTACCAAAATAAGCTTTAGTAAAAGCCTTAATGAACAAGAAGCTAGTAGAACATACAGTGTACCACTGGTTGATGTGTTCTTAGTCATCTTGCTCACTGAGGAGCTATGCAACTGCACTACTATGTCCTATACATTTAGTGTATGTTTTTTCCACTTTCAGCCTCAAACACATGGATTACTTTGGCTAACATCTTTTGAGAGAAAAGAATGTAGTTTTTAAACTGGAAGTGGAAGAATGCATTTCTCACCACTGTTAATACATTGTATTTGAGATTAGTGAAGAGTCCCTTAATACTCCAAGATTTCATACAACCTTGGTGAATGGAGGATAGACACATTTAGAGGAAGAAGAGGTCATTGTTTTGATTAGCTCCTCTAATTATTCCCTCTTCTCACCAGCATCACTTCAGACTTACTTGGGTTCATTTTGACCAAGTTGCCCTTAAATGTTCTGATCTTTTACATTTGTTGTGATGAGTGCATGCAGAGAAGGGAGCTACCTGGGTGTCATCAGTAGAGCCTTTTAGGAATTTTGCAACAAAGTGGGTTTTTTTCAGGCAATGAAAGGTCGTCCAAATGGAAATGTTTCACAGAAACGCATCTGGTTTGAACTTCTAACAAAACATATGATGGTCTAATAGAGCCCTGCCTGGCTTGCTGTGCTGCTTGAGAGCCTGAGCTTTCAGGGTCCATGGCTCTGAGACAGCTATGATGTGCAGACTACCTCACATCTGGGGACCCAGGAGCCTGGAAACATTGAGGATCTAGCTGGAGGAAAATGGCAGCTGTGGAAACACTGGAAGATTCAGCCTGAGCTTGGGGCTCTAAAGGCTTCTAGTGTTCCTGTGTGGAACCAGGTATCTGAAAGCCTTGGCTCCCAAGCATAGAGTCTTCTGACTTAACCATGGCTTCCAGTCCCTCTGCACTGGGAGAGCTTTCTGCTCTGGGAACTGCACCTGGTCCAGAGGCTTCAAAATTTGGGCTCCCAGACTCAATTTCATTTCAAAGGGATTTTTTTTTTTTGTTAACCACTTTTTAATTATTTCAAAATGATTTTTCCTATAGTGGGTCCCTTCTGTACGAAATTTTGGAAATGCTACTTTCTGTTCCAAAACAGACACCATTCTTTTTTTTATTTTTGGAATTTTCTACCAAAGAGAAATCTGGCTTTTGAATAGCTTTAATCGGCAGTTGTGTTGTATCTTATTCTTGCATCAGAATAAGATTTTCTTTATAACATGTAAACAAATGAAGTTCTTTAAATCGAATCAAATGCAAATGAAACATGAGGGATTGTTAAGAACATAAATTTTACTTTGGTTGTTTGGGTATCTTGGAACAATTGTATCTGCTATAAAAGACTTACTTTCTAGTTAAGATGAATTTTTGCATCACATTTATAAGGTGTATTAATTGCGTACAGAAATTTTGACCAAAACAATTGCTAAGTGCAAGAAAAAAATGTATTGTTTGCAATAAAATATTCACTGTTTGCAATACTGTATAGTAACAGTACATTTTCAATAACTGTTTTTCATAACAGTCCTTAGTCTAAAATTCTTCATCACACAATTAGATAAGTTATACTTTGTATTTGTGTAGCATCTGTCATCATCATCATCTTGTCTGAGGCTCTAATGCATTTCAAACAAATTGCTTTGCAATTCACTTGTAAAGTTGGTGAAGAATATAGAGGGAACACTTCTTCCACTTGTGGGATATTCTTCCACGAAAGCTCATGCAATAAATAAATTTGTTAGTCTTTAAGTGCCACGGGACTTCTTGTTTGTTCAGTTGGTTAATAAATTCAGTACTGCATTTTTGTTTTGCTTCAATGTATGAAGTCCCTCTTATGGGTGCTTGGTACTGTTGGGTGATGGCCTCTATGCAAGTATATGATAGCTAAAGATAGAGAAATGAAGATGGAAGTCTGCTCTTTCTAATATACCTTGCTTGTATTTAAATATCACAGGAGGTTTAGAACAGTGGGTGATGTCTGGTGAGGTGTCAAAGTTAGGCAAGTATAAGTTGAGTGGCTTGTTGGTACTAACACCAAGTTTCTTTGGAGTGAAGTTCAATATTTGTATGTATATTAACTCGTACTTAAAATTTAAAGTAATAATGCACATTTTAATTTGGTATTAATTTAACAGGATACAAGTAGCTGGATTTATGGCTGTTTAAACAGTAGTTCATCAGTGTGGTGAGTATAAAGGCTTCATGGATTTTATTTTATTGGTGCTGTAAAATCAGTTTTTAGGTGTTCAGTCATGCACGTAATAGAGTAATTTGGGAGGAAGAACTATGGGAGTTGAGGAGGATTCCTGCTGTTAACTATTCTTTGTTATCTGGTATCATGTACACAATCAACTTCCCCAAACATTTAAATAAATTCAGAACAATATTACGAGACCTACTATTTAAAAGGGAAAAGACTGCCATGAAAGTTAAGTGTCGGTTTAACTTGCTTTGTTCCTAACTTGTGAGTAGCTTATCTGTGTAATATCACCTTAATGTAATACATGTTCTGTCACAGGCCCGAGTCTTTTGTATGCAAAGGGTGGACTGAATGGCCATCTTTTTCCCTAACTTTTACTGACTTCATTGTCACTTCAGGACATTTGGAAATGAATGTGCTTGTTTTAGTAGCTTTTTTTTTAGTAAATTAGATTGTTAGGTTTAATGCAAATTTTAAACTATTTTAGGGCAGATTTACTAGACTTTGGAAGTCTGCTTTCTTGCAGTCTAAAACTTCAAAGCTGGCTTAAAACATATGTAGTATACTGCTTGGGTTGGGGGAATCCCTTGGTGGCATAGGACAAATGTAGTGGCCCTATTCATCCTGTATCATGGTCCTGAAGTAGGAAAGCTTGGCCAGGGAGTTTATGTTCACCTGTTACCCAACACTAAAACTACCTAGAGTGCCCCCCCTTTTTTGTGAGCTAAGTCTGTATAGCCAAACAGCATAATTTAAAGGGATCTGGAACAATTTCAGAAGTAGTCATGGATTCTCAATCACTGACAATTTATAGATCGAGATTGTATGTTCTTTGAAAAGGTTTGCTTGAGGAATTAGTTTGGGAAAGTTCTACGGACTGTGTTCCACAGGAGATCAGACTGATGATCAGAGTGGTGCTATCTGTCCTTAGAATCTATGAATCATGTTCTTAAAGTGCATCTTTTGAAATGTCTGGGATTTTGTTTCAAATATATGTAGCTGACCTAGAGTAAACTCATTTAAAAAAAAATAGAGGTTCAATATGCTTTGAACTGCTAGTATGAAAGGTTTGCACCAATAAGCAGAGCTGGTGTTGCATAGGGTACACTTTTACAAGTTCTCTGAGGCTGAGGCCCTTTTTGTATATGTATTTTAAGGACTCTGATGAAACTGTGCGTTACTTCAGTGCAAATGTTGATTTCAGTTTATGAAATGTTTTCATTACATTTCAAAAAGTTGAGGCTAATAGCAGCCAGATCTTGTGCATGAAGAGATATGAATACCTATTCAGTATAGCTCTATCAGTTACCTGAAGTCAGATTTGCAACATCTCTGCTTATATGAGTTGTAAACTATTTTAGACTGTTAAATTATGATGTGTGGTATATGGACAATCATTTAGTTAGCTGCAGTAGACGTGGACCTGGATCCTGCTTTAACTTTGTTTATTTCTGTAGGGGAGGGAGTGGCTGGTGCACTGACACTATTATTGTGTAGCTACAGTGCTTAATTTGTAATGAAAGAAGTGCTGGGACTCGAGCAAAATTCTTACATTCGTATCTGATGCTGCAAGCCCAGAAGTGCTGAGGCTAAGAACTGCAAGCCCAGGCACAAGTTAAGTACTGCATAGCTACCTTCATAATGACTATGTGCATTTTTTATATTCATACCTTTAAGTATTTTAACATTTACAGCCTGGAAGGTTTTGATTTGTCCTGGAAAGCTGAGTTACTGCCAACCATTAAGGTAAACTGCACTATATATTTTTCTTTGCGTGTTGCAACAAAAGTGGAATGAGCATAATACATAAAGATGCTTTGCTTTGTGTGAGTTTATGTATAAGTTAATAAATTCACTTGTGTGGAACTGACATGATATCTAAACCAGGTTTTCTCTTGGGGTATATGCTAATGGGGGAAATAGGAAACCATCTTAATTAAAAATTGTTTTCTTCCCCTGTTTTTGAGGCCATATGAAAGTGATATTTATTTTGACAGTAAATTCTTTTAGGCTGGAATTTAGGCTAAAAGTCCTTGTCAATGACTTGGTTGTCAGAGGTTCAGCTAGAAAACTGATGTTTTCAAAAACAAATATTAAACAATGAACCAATTGATCATTAAGACTATTGAAAACTTAAAAGAACATAGTAGTTGAATAAAACTACACTGATATAATAGTGAGGTAAATTATGTTAAAACTAATCTTAGGTCTAGATATC
The DNA here is from genome assembly GCA_007922195.1 of Podocnemis expansa. Taxonomy (NCBI): domain Eukaryota; kingdom Metazoa; phylum Chordata; order Testudines; family Podocnemididae; genus Podocnemis; species Podocnemis expansa. The sequence goes on along the minus strand of ML681988.1, from coordinate 2,643,871 downwards.
AAAGATTAAAAGACACTGAGTTGTATTTGAGTGTTAAGTTGTAGAATGCGACTTGACTTGTCTGTTACTACTGTCAAATCAATAGTTTCTTCTGTCATTCTACTCTTGGAAGATTTCCATTCATTCTCTTTCTTCTAACTGAAGGGGTCTGATTCCTTTCCTGTACCACCTTGGGGCCTCTCGTCATCCCTCCCAGCCCTGCATTGCCACCCCAGGCCCAATCCCACTCTACTCCTCCTCCCCAGCACCTTCCCTGGTGTACATTGGGCCCTGCACAATCCCTTGACCCCATGTCCTGGCCGCACATCACCTCCTTGGCCCGCAACACATCCCGTCTTCAGGGCCTGATCCCAGCCTGGCACCACACTGCATCCCCGGCTCCTTCCCTGGACCATGTTGCATCCAACTTTGCACCACCTCTTTGGCCACCCCTGCACCACCCCCCTGCCCCTGCAACACCTCTCCGGCCGGGTCCCAGCCCCCTCCACTCTGCACCACCTCCCTGGCACCTTCCCTGGCTGCCCTGATCCAGCCTTGCACCTCCTCCCCAACCGAGTCTCCGGATCCCTGAATCCTTCTTCCTCTCCACTGCTGTCTGATCTCCCCATCACTGCAACACACTCACCCATCCACCTACTGTAGCTTGCTCAAAGGGACTGCATTGGTCCCCCAGAGTTGCTCCTGGGCCCTAGCCAGGTCTCTCACCCTGGGCCATGTATATGGGTTACACAGGGCAGAAGATTTAAAAAGGCCCTGGCCAGGCCCCAGCTACCAGTGCAGTGATCTGCGGGCTGAATAACAGCCCTTGGTGGACTGGAGTCCAGACAAGTATGTTTTACTGTAATTTCTGTTTTGCCTCTTTTAGGTTGTAACACTGAAACTTCAGGATTATCCTTCTTTGTCTGATCTTGTAGTTTATGTCCCAGCTGTTAATGGCAATAAGGTAAAAAAGATGAGACAACAGTTTATTCAGCATCTGCTCAAGATAACCAAATACTATGTTTTGACATTATTGGTTGCAAGGCAAATGTATTAGATACCCATTAAATATCTTCAACAAATGGTAGTTCTGTTGTACAATGTATGATGAGAAGTTAGTTTTCATTAATTTAAGATCTAGTCTATGGAAGGTAGCTCTAACTGCTAACATGAGTTACAGCTTGTATATACATAAAAGTGAAAGAGCAGTGATCTCAAACTGGTGCTTGCTTGTGGTTCTAGCTCTCTTCCTTGTATCTATCTACTACTTTTTCAGTTAAGTATACACAACTGTGTTCCTAGTACTGCATTTCACGTAAGCAGCTGCAGTAACTCTGACAAAGCTATTTTGTGATTTAGAAGGTGAGAGTAGGGTGTCTGCAGTCATGAATAAGAAGGGAAATTGTTTTACAGAGAGGTCATCTTTCTGTGAACTTAATATAGTGCATACTATCAACAGCTTGAAAATCACTTTTGTAAAGGAGATTTGGAAATAGTGTTGGTTTTTTTTAAGGTGAGAAAATAGTTTCAAATTAACTAAATATATTTTATAGATTGTGTACAAGATTCTAAGCCTAGCCCATATGTGCTGCTCTAATGACTCAAAGCATAATTAAAGCTAGGATAATTGACGAACTAAGTATTCTTTTGTGGGGGGGGGGGGATCCTCAAGAGCCCATCCAGGCCTATTTTACACTTTTGTGCCCAGAGTAGGAAGCATTGATTTGGAGATGGCAGTGCTCTGACCATGAAGCAGCACTCTTGAAAATCAGAGCAGACTACTCAAAAGCTGTTCTAGTTTGTGCTGTCAGCTTTACCTAGTGCTGGCCAGTCACTATAAATAAAGCATAGTAGCGTGACTTGCAGCACTCTTGTGTGGTGTTCTTTGCTTGAGGTTCTGAAGAGAGCATGGCCAAACCTAATTCTCTAGCTTTATGTTCATTTCAGAGTGATGCAATAAAATATTATTTCTATATTGCAGTTTACTTTGGATTGTGAATTAGTTAAAGAGGATTCCCGAACAGTACAACTTCCTGTGACGCATCTTTTTTCTTTTGGTAGGTATAATACACTGCTATTGCAAAAATTGAAAACTGCATTTGTTGACATATTTTGAGTAATAAATTTGGCTTTAAAGAACCCCAAAGATCAAACTCTTAGTAAGTGTAAAGATAACTTCCTACAAAGCAAGCCTTATTTCACCTTCTTACTGTCAGGGATTTCATAAGTATCATATATTGGATCTACATATAAAGTATCTGAGCTTCCTAGAAAAATCTTAGCTGTAGTGAAACTTTCAAGCAAATCAGTCCCTAGTCCTTTGCCTTTCTAGATTGACTATTTGGAAATAACATTGGGTCATCATTTCTACAGGGTTTTCTTCAAGCAAAATTGTGTTAAATTCAACTGGTCTGACTTACAATATACAGCTCCTGCACTTTGGCCAGGTAAAAATACTGAATTGCAACAAAATTGAGATTAACTAAATTGTTCCTTTGGAAATGCAAGTGAATAAATGTTTCTTGAATTTTTTGTTTTTGTTTAGATATACCAAGCTTTTAAAATCTATATTGAGAGCCACTGCCACTCTCACAAAGGTAAATTCATTGTGTTCCTGAAGCATACGTAAATTGTTACAGTAAAATGTACAATAGGAAAAAAAGCCTGTCAACTATCTCTGCTTCCCAGCTCTCTTGTGTTCAGTACTGTATTGTGGTTGCTGTTGAGTTCTTATTTTTGTACAATTTTTTTGCCCTAAAATTTAAGCTTCATGAAAGTTGCCAGATGGAGCACCCTAGAGACTAAAATCCTCTGTGCTGTCCAGTGATCAAATAAAATATGGGCAGCATCTGTGCAAGCTTCCCAACCCTGTCCTGCCAGTATGCTTCACCTCTCTTTCTAGAAGGACCATTGTAAAAGGGAGAGAGAAAGTAGTTGGGTTTCTTTAACCGTACTGTCCTTGGTTTCTCTGCAGAGCGAGGTGTCACTTGCATTAGTGGGCTTTTGTGGTTCGACAGTGTCTCACAGGATCTGGACTGTGAGTTCTAGAGTTGTATAGCAAGGTCTTTCAGTTGCTATTGAGTGGAATTAAATCTGAATGGTTGACTTGGGGATGAGAAGCTCTGTATCTTATTACTGCTTTCCTAAATCATTTGGACTCTTAGTTCTGTGTGGAAGATCTTTCTGGCTTTTAAAAATTAACCCAAAATATCTATGCACTGGTCTCAGTGTGTTCAACATTACTTTTAAACAAAAACTGGAAAAATCGTGTTGTGAATAATACATTTATAAAAGATAAATGCGGGTAGTTTGCAATGTTCCCTCTAATTACTGGTAGACTGTGTGCGCAAAAACATTTCTTTGTGAGCACCAATATTAGCACTATTGAATCTTTTTGTGCGCACTTTATTTTGTTGTGTGCGGAGGCTTCATGACCTTTGTGCGTGCGCACACGCACACAGCTTAGAGGGAAAAGTGGTAGTTTGGATATTAATGCACTTCTTTTTTTCCCCCTAAAACTTCAGTAAAAATACATGTGGGTCCCGTTGTTAGCTCGGTAACTCAAAATAATGGGACTATCTTCTTTCATTCTGCCTTTGAATGTTAGCTTCTTAGTTTCATGTGCAAAAGAGCTGTTGTCATGCCAGGTCCTATTACAGCTTTAATTTTCTACCTGCAGATACAATCTATTTTTGGGGGTGGAGGGTGAGGGGAATGGTTCTAAAAGGAAAATAATTAGCAAGGAGATATCTAGGTTCCTGAGGGAACCATGTACTGTGGAAGATCTTACAGCCTGGTCTGTAGTCCTGGCATCTTATGCCCAACACTGGAAAAGCCTGTGATTGTGGTGGAAGGACACAAAAGGGTGTAGGCACAGTGGGGTGCATGTTACGCTTTCCTAGTTTGTTTATTGGAAGACAGTTGACACATTTCGCGCTAACAATATTTTATATGTATGTATCACAATCTCAAACACGCTATTCCAAACATTATATTGTCACCCAACTGTTCACTCAATACATAATTAAATGTCTTTCAATTTAGATTTTTCCTTACATATTGATATATAGTCTATATTTGCCATTTAATCTTATCTTGCAAAGTATAATTAATGATTTTTAAAGTGCAAACTGTAACTGTTGTTGCAGATATTTGAAATGTAGAAACAATCCAATAGTTATCTTACTCATTCTGTTGAATTACAGTAATTCTAACCTAGTACAATAAAATTTCATAATTTGTTTACTTCTCTTCCTTTTCAGAAAGGAAAACAAGTGTTTACAGACTCCATATACCATGGTCACATGAAGACTCAATAACTGTCTCTCAGTAAGGAGTTTTTAGATTCTGTTTTTCCTTGCTATCTTTCAATCTTGTACTATCCCAGGCTATTAAAAGAGTGAGCTTTCTGGAATAGAATTTCTCCCCCAGTTGTAGACATTTGGTCTGTATCTCTTCCTGTAAATGTGAGAGGTAGTTCAGGCTTGTCCGTGAAATTAAGGGGATATGCCCACGAAAGCTCATGCAAAAAATAAATCTGTTAGTCTTAAAGTGCCACACAACTGCTTGTTGTTTTTTTACTGGACTAGACTAACACGGCTATCCCTTTGGAAATTCACTTCTTGCACCACATTCTCTAAATCCACTGATGAAGACATATTGGTAGTTCAGCACTTTCTTCTTGTACATTGCAAGTCTCTGCTTGTAAAGCTGATTTAGGGGAGCTGCAAACGATCTTTACTCCTCATCCTTAAGGGGCCAACATTTCCAGTGGTATTCTTTCACGCTGTGTGCTCTCCCTTCTGCTTTCAATGTGGACAGATCATACTCTTGCAGTACTCTGAAGTTCAGTAGATGTATCTGTGGAAGAAAATATTCCAGAACCTGTAGAAGGGATGCTAACCTTCATGCTGCCTAGGGCTGGGGCTTGAGAGCTTCAAGAGCTTGTTATGGCCACTCTGGATTTGTGTGTGCACACACTCTCTCTGTGTTCTTTGCCATTAGTACTCAGACCTTGGAGCTTGGCAGAGGGGTCCCTCCTTACTGACTGACTGGTTTTACAGCAGTAAATCTGAAATGTCAGACAAATATGCTTTAAATGGATAATTGAGGCATTTGGTAAGAAATATAGCATCTTAACAAATGACTCAGTTATCTGCTTAAAGAACATGTAGTTCTCTTGCACATGCATTTTAATCCTGTCCTTTGGCTGAAGATAGAGATCTGGGCTCTACTGGATTTTCTTCTCACTTCCTTCTAGCTTTATTTCAGAGGGTGAAGAGTAAGTAACAGGGCTCAAAACCCTGAGGTGAAGCCTCAAAGAGAGCACTAGACAAGGAGGAGACTCTCCTTCTAACAGTGCCCTCACAAATCCTCCAGAAGGAAAAACTGACCCAAAAAGGTCAAAACCCACAGGGGTCAAAAAGCCAAAAAAATTCAGCTCTTCATTTTTAGAGCAAGGGGCAAATATCTGTCTTCAAGTACTTGCTCATGTTGATTCCAAGGAGGTGTGAGTGCATGCTGTGTGCACAGTCACTGGAAGGCTTTTTCCCCAGTGATGCCTGTCAGATCAGGTCTGGTGCCCTCTCAAGGCACTGTGTATATATCCCTGCTGGAATCCCACCCCACCCCTGCATTTTCACTTCTTTCTTACTGCCTGTGACAGTTGCTGGAACATTGGTTCTCTCTTGCTTCAGCGGGTGTTTCTCAGCAACCTTTTCTCTTCTAGCTGAAATAGTTATAAGAGTTAGTATTAGTGTATAGATTATTACTTAGAATAGCTAGGACCCAAATTACCAGCGTCACCCCTTTTTACCCAGGACCAGGGCATGCCTCAGTCCTACGGGTTCAAACTGTGTAGGACTTGCAACAAGCCTGTGCCCAGAAACAATCCCCACATGACTTATTTGAAGTGTTCCGGAGAATCCCATCAGAGGGACCGCTGCAAAATTTAACCGGGATTCCACTCTGGAATGAAGAAGGAGCAAGACCAAAGACTCAAGTTCCTTCTGATGGAGGCAGCCAGCCCTCCATCTGCACTCTGAGCCAAGCCCAACTGAACTGGTTCTCAGCATGTTGACTTCAGTGTGAAACATGCTAGTGGAAACAAGAGTGTCTAAAGGACTGTGATGAAAGGTGCTTGGCACTAGCGGGGATCCTTGAAAAGAGAAGTAGAACACAAATCCCAGTCCCTGGTGCCATGAAAAAAACAAAAGAGGAATGAAAAGAGGCACTTACATACTGCAAAACAACCAGGGCATAAGGGCTTGAGTGTGACCTGTGCCAACCATTTAAGCACCATGTTGACTCTAGCACCAAGGAGGGGTCTGGTGAGTCCAGTACCACCAGATTCCACTCCCAGAGAGAGGGAGTAGACTTTAGAGCTTTCTTCTACATCAGAGAGATTCAGGATGGCAGGGGAGTGATAGAACTTAGGGCATCCCGGCAAGTGGGAGTGGGCATCAAACCTTGACCAGCAACAGAAGGATAGGTGCCATCTAGTTTTGAGCTGGAGATGATCCCACACCAGTCTTTTTTTTCCCCCTCAGCACCATCTGGCACCACACCGCTCTACTCGCCTTAGAGTGAGACTTTGCCCACCAAATCTGAACAAGAGTCATACTTTTTGAGAAGGAGCAGACGCCGGTCACAGAAGTGGCATCTGGTAACCAACCCCAATGACACAACTTGCACATGTCCTGGCCAGGGCAGTGGCAAATGCCAGTCCAAAGGCTGTTTTGGGGCTCAGGGATCCTACTTTGGGGGAATCATTTTCAGTGTCCTTAGGTAGATGGGTGCCTCCTCCATCATCACTTCTGCAAGAATAGCTGCCTGGTCCAGGGTCTGAACTAGAAAAACTGGAACTGCATGATCTTTCAGGGCAGAAGGACAAGAATAAGGCCCTGTGCCAACTAGCTTATCACCATCCTTGTCTCCAGACAGAGCCACAGTGGGGACTTCTGTGGCACTGGTCTTGCATGACAGCAGGACTCATCAGCAGTTCCTGAAAAAGATGGCACAAAACCTCAGGCTACAGATGGAAGAGAGACTGGAAAATATGGACCCCATATTAGACATTCTGACTCTTGCTGGACCATTCAGTATTGCCTTGCCTCTGATAAAAACCATTTAGGAAGCAACAAAAACTGTGGCAAACACCAGCCTCTCTGCCCTTCACAGACAAAAGGTCAGAGCAAATGTACTGTGGTATGCTGCCCTTAACTTGAAGGTCATGTACTTTAACGTTGCTATTATCCCAAGCCACACAAGATTTCTTCACTTCAGAGCAAACCATACCCACTGCCAATTGACAGTATTCTACTCTGGCCTGTCTGTGGTTCCTCAGGTGTTCACCAAAGGCATAGTAGTCATTGAGGTGTTCCTCAGAAGACAGAAGGTTCAGACATAACCATACCTCAGCAGATGGCTGGTGAAAGGGTCACTTGAGGGGAGAGGTGGAGGTGGATGTGAACTTGATAAGAGCAACCTGGATCTGCTAATAAACATCCAGAATATGACTCATTCTGACTCACAGGATGGAGCTCATAGAAGTAGTACTGGACTTGAATCAAGCCAGAGGATTCCCCCCGGAGTTCTGTTTCCAGGCTACATGACGGCGTAAGGCAGTAACTCACCCCCACAGCACTGAATTGCCTGGAGCTGATAGAGCAGGAGGCTGCAGGCACATATGTTGTTCAGTATCAAGACTCTGGCTCGAGCCTCTGGAGGCTTGGCTAGCCTTAGTGTACTGCCCAACCTGAGACTGCTTAGAGTGGTCTCACTCCCCACTTAGTGATCAGAACTCTTCCCTGGTGGCTAAAGCCACAGTCTGTCTGTGCAGAGGATCTCTTTTCCAAGTCTTATCTTTTGCTGTCACTAGTCACAGATGTGTCAGTGATGGGGTGGAGGCCCATTCAGAAGGGCTTGGAACACCATGCCCCAAGAATTTTCACCACGGAAAGGAAAGGCCATATTCTATCTTCTCTGTGCTTCTAAAGGTGAACAGATGAGTCAGAGTGAGGCAGGCATCTAGCTGTAGTGTATCCATGGAGTTTTTGAAGTAAATAGAGAGGTGACAGCACAAAAAACCATGGACAAGTTTGAACTGTCTCCAGTATTGCAAGACAAGAAGTCTAGCCCAGTATTCTCAGAGTGGAGAGGTCAACCCCTGAACATCGGTTAACATGTTACATTTGTTTATGACATACACTATGGTCGTGCTTATGGTGCTTTAAAGAAATAACCTGTCATTGATTCTTTCATTCTTGCATACAAAACAAATTCCAAAAATCATATTTAATGGTTAGGAATAACCTAATTACAATTATACCTTTATGCTCTTAGGCATGTACCTATTTAAAAATAATGTGTATAATTTGTTCTAGTGGCTCTCATAAATAATAAGCTGCCTCTGACCAACATCAGACATTTGTTGGGTGTGAGGCTAGAACATAAAATGGGTTTGAAATAGGATTAATTGTAATGCATTGCAGGTTACAATTAGATTTAATGTTTTGAAAATAGTGAACATTTCAGGTGGTATAGTCTTCCCTGTCTATTTCAGAGCTATGAGGATTCTTACTTTCCTTTTTTTGCAAATATTCACTCTCCCCAGCTCTTGAAGGCTGAAGTTTCAATTGACAGTTATTTGCTGGGGGCTGAGTTGGTTGAATATTTTTCAGTCCATTAGGGCCCATCCCTTACTTAGCTCACTAAGGAGTCTTATGAGCCCTCCTCCTAGGGGATTGAGCTTGCATTTTTCTTACATTAGTACCCTGGCCCTTGCCAGCTCATAGTAAGAAACTTGGACTGAAAATGTAACCCAGCTCTTTAGGATGGTATAACTAACCACTGCTGTGCCATCAGACTGGTCTTTGCTATAATGCTTTTATATCTGGCTTATGTTTTGCAGCTCTGGGGACTGAACATTCTATAATATTTCAGTAACTTTTTTTTTTTTTTTTACTATAACTAGAACATTTACTAATTGTTTTCATTTCAGAGTTCCATCTTTCACTGAGATTTCTGCAAAACTACATATTGGACAACCTGAAAATGACAGCACTGTTGCCGTATTAAATATTTATTCATCTTCAGATTGTCAATATGAAGTAAGTAACAGGAGTTAATTTCTTTACTATTTATAATTTACATTACTGGTTAACTATTGGTTTCTAGTTAGTTTTGAGGGATTGTTGGGTTTTTTTTTGCTCATCAAATCTGAAGGTGTTTAATATTCTCTATTTATGTAGTGGAGATAAAAGTAGTTTGAAGCAGGTGAAAGTTCAGCTGATATCTTCAGACAAATAAACCCTTTTAAAATGTTGTTTGCACTTTCTCTATATGAGCGTGAGAAGACCATTTCAACTATTGAGCTGCTGCTGATAGAGAATTTTTTTTCTTTTTTCCAGGAAGCTAAAATGTGAAATACAGTGTAAATTTTCTAATTTTTGTGCTTATTACTCAAAAGGTTCATCACCTAACAGTTGTATTCAACAAAATAAAGTTCTTTTTAATGTGTGTGTTCAACTAGGTAACCATCAAGACCTCATTCTCACAAGTTCTTGGGCAAGTAAGGAAACCTCTTTAATATTTGTTTTGTGTATCACCAGTATGCTTGTTGGTTGGCTGACTTGGCTAAAGACAAACATAAATGAAAACACACATACACTGAGTACTGTTTGATTTAATTATAATGTAAGTCTGTCATGTATCTGAGAACCTATGTGAACTATAAAAGCAGTTTTTAAAGAGTACTGTATGGAACCCAAAGTTTTGCCAAAATTAGTACTTAAGTGTATATTTTTTCTTTTAAATGTGTATATGCTCTTTTAAAATTAGTTATTTGATTGTCCTTCTCAGATTCTCTCATGATAGAACGTGTGTGTGGCTGAGAGATTATCATTCAATATTAGATTAAAGTATTTCTACTCAGCAAGTCAGTGTTCCAGAATAGATTTGGCCTTAAATTTGTTTAAAAAATTAAGTGTTCTAGTTTCTCTCATATCTGTGCAGATTTTTATATTTGTGGGTTAGAATATACTTTGGTCTAATTCTGTCCTGGCAAGTTTTATTAAAAATTGTAATGGTTTTTAATACTAGCCAGTGGTTGTTACTAGAATTAATAATTTGATTAGCTGTGACTGTAGGGTGATCAACAAAGTAAACAGAGGTGGTGTTTTGCTGTGTAGTCATTCACTCAAGGCTAGTCTTGGTTGAGTGGAGCAACTCGAGCTAATTGTTGCACTGAAGACAAACCCTTTGTATTTTCATCGGTTCGGAAGAGGTAGAGAGACATACAAGGAATCTTTTATGTACTGCAGACCTAACTGTGTTCTGCCCAAAAGTAGGGCCCAATCAGGGGACCCAGAAAGGTTCTGAGCAGGTCTAGACAATATGGGTGCCGGAGCAAAAGTGGCCATCAGAGTCTGGCAGACTTCAACATTTGGAGACTTTACAGGGAAGAAGCCAATGTAGATGAGGCTAAAATGCAGATAAGGAGCCAAAGAAACTCCCAGGGGTGTTTGTTTTTAAGTGAAACACAATGCCTCCAGGTGTACCTGTGGAGGACCCAGTGATGGTCTGAGTCTTAATAGCATAATGCAGCACAGAACAAAAAGTCTCATACTACACATCACTGCCACATGATGATGATGGATTTGCATGTAAGCAGGAATTTCTCATTTCCAAATGAATGATAATACTCTATGGGTGAGTCCTCAGTCACATATTTAGAATTAAACTTATCAAAAGGGTTGTGCTATATGTGTTCTTAATCTTGCCTTCAGGCAGGGCCATAACTAGGGCAGAGTGACCAGGGCAAAGCCCTGGGCACATATCTAGTGGCTCCATTCACTGTGCTATTTGAGGGCATGCATTCCCTGCTGCTTGCTCTGGTCACCAAAATACCTAGTTCCGGCTCTGCCTTCGGGCACTTGTCTTGTTCCATTTAATACATGGAAATGTTGTTGATATTCAACATAACTCATTCTAGTGGCAAAAAAAAAAAAAAAATTCTAGTCACAGTTGTCAGCTATTTCTTCAGCAGACTTTGTCATACAGGAAGGAAGTGTTTCCAGTAGAAATAGACTGGTCATGTGAAGCTTCATGTACCAAAGTATCAGTAACCAGGAATGTAGTTTGCAAGCGTCCATCCAAAATGTATATGTCACCCTACAATATTTCTGCTTTTATAGCCTCCCAGAAGAGCTTTCATACTATCTTTATTTTACAGTGTAAATTTTAAAAAAATTATTAGCTGTCATTTTGATATCTGTCATACAGATTTGGCAAAATAATACTGCCTTGTGCCATGAAATACTGGTTCATTCGGAGTTTTACTATGGTGTCTTTGAATTATATTCTCATGTTATCCTAGTTTTTTTAATTAAATTCTGATCACCTGTTAATGAAAAAGAAATACCAGTAAAATATTCACTGAACAGTCAGACCTGCCAGTTTTTTCTCACGGTTATTTCCTGTTTGTCACTTGTTACAAGCACTTTTTTGTTTCTACTAATTCTAGCTAATGTCTGAAACTGTGATTTGAAAAACTCTTTGGCTATAAACTTATTTCGTTTCATACCAGTGATGATCTCAAACTGATTTCTAAGTTCAGTTAAATATGTTTAGCTTCATCAGTGAAAAATGATTTAGATACTACTTTATTTCTTCAGTGCTTATCCTGACTTCAGAATACTATATTTGAAATAGGTGATTTAGGATTTGATTTTTGTCACCAAACATAATCAGAGTGGCTATTCAGGAGTTTGATGGGTATTTAGCAGATATAACTTTTATTGCTACGGGGATTTATTGAAGCGCACACACATCAAGGGGAGAGCAGAACTTATACCCAGAAGCACCACTGGTCCAAGAAAAGCAGCAGACCCGGGGCTCGGGTGCTGGGACTTGGGGCTTGAGCCCCGTAAGCCTGGCACCACCAACGCCCCTGCCTGTACATCCTGAAAACAATTCCATGATGGTAGCATGAGGTAACCTGTGTTAATTTTTTTATTACTTTTTAGCATGCTCAAGTTAACCTTATAACTTCCTTGGTTTCCAGATAATAAGATTCCACAGTGGTTCCCTTCCTGTGTATGTTATTTCTAATATGCTACTTGCATATGGAGGACAATTAAACACCTTCATTTCAACAGGTAACATTGAGTAAAAAGATTTTTGTTAGCTTTTTCTTGGTACGGTAATCATACCTTGAGACATTGTGAATTTAGAAATCACTGTATAAGTATTCTTGTTGTATAAATACATCCTTGTAGTTTTTTTTCTGTGGCTTATGATCAAATTAGTCCTTCGGAATTAAAATAGTTTTATTTTTTAGTTGGGCTATGATACCAAACACACAAAAAAGCACAGTGCTTTTTCTCCATTAGTGTTCTCTTCAAGCAACATTCTGCCCTTGTCAGAAGTTTAAGAAAAAAAAATAGTTCTTGGGTACAACTTGTTTTGAAAGCATTTAAAAAAATAAACTGTTATGTATGCAGGAGACTGATTATCTCTGGTCAGTAAAAGCATCTTAATTAGGCTTAGGGGATGTTGGTATTGCTCACAGCTTTTTTTTTATCATGATTGTCTAAAGCTGTTGTCCTATGACATCTGTGTCTTAGTAATCAGCTGATCAATGTGGATGGTTTGAGGAAGCCTTGGCTGTTGCGCAGCAATAGTGTTAGTTTATCATTGTTGTTTTCACTTTTGAAGCTTTACATTTAGTTTCACTTTCTGGTTTTGAGCTTTGTGGTGAGTATTAATTGTGTCTTTTATAATGTTTTGGTTTTTCTTAGGTCAGTGTTCAGATTTTGTTCTTGCACTGGCTAGAGCAGCCAGACCCTACAAAGTGGACCCCATTGTGAACATTATTAAATTTTTATTGGGGTAGGTTATTTTCTGTTAATTGGCTTTAATTTTGTGTATCAGTTTCCACAGTATGAAAGTTTTATTAATACAGTTTTAAAAACAAAGTAGTAGTTTGTTTTATTTGTGATTTTTTGATTCAGAGGTGCCTTTTGCCGCGTGATGTTGATCTAAAAATTGTAGTATCAGGAATAATTGTCTGTTTTGTGAAACAGTAATCAGAAAAGACAACTAATACTTGTTTAATATTTTTGGCAGGTTTAAATGGTTTAAACACATATGGAATGTACTGTTTCTGCCAGAGCTGGATGCTGTCATACTGAATAAGCAAGATACGTGGCTCCCCCTTGTGTCCCTGATTCTGTTTCTTTTTGGGACAGGAATTGCCTATTGGGGTGGCATATTCTTCTCTTCATTTCTATGGCTTTTGTCTTCTTTGTGGTTAGCTTTGACAAGGTAAAACTATAACATTATCTTCCTGTAAATGACAGTAATAAGTAAATTAGAGGAACCTAACATACTGTAAGATTGGGAATACTTGGCTGAATGAGATCCTACAATCCAATTTCAAGAAACTCCTTTTTTTTGATCATCAGGATTTACCACCAGCACATACAAATGCAATATATAAGGGGCCAGACTGTATTCTGTACTGTATCTCTCCAATTAATGGGGTATTAAGGTGCCCTCTTTCTTGTGCTGGCTAACTATACTGCCTTTTTGATTTGTGAAAACTGGTGGTTTGACTGTGACTATAAGAGGGTTCAAAAAAGAACTAGATAAGATCATGGAAGGTAGGTCCTTCAGTGGCTGTTAGCCAGGAAGGACAAGGATTGCTGTTTTGCGTGAAGATGGGAACGTGTGATGGAATGGAGCACTTGATGTTAACTGTTCTGGTTATTCACTTTGAAGCCGCTGTTATTGGCCACCGTTGGAAGACAGGAGGCTATGCTAGATGGACCACTGGTCTGACCCACTATGGCTGGTTCATATTTTTTATGACTGTATTCACAGAAATGTTCTTTAATCAACTACATGTGTGACTCATTAAGAAATTAATTGTGTTTTAGTTCTAGAAGCTCAGTCTTTCTAAGAGCAAAGAGCAGATCTACCAGATGAACCTTTTCTACACATTTGTATTTTAGATATTCCATCAAATAAATGGCAATAATACATACAGTGGACATGCAACCTGTCACATGTCAACCTAGTAACTTTTAAAGTTAATAGCATTAACTTAAGTGATGATGCCACTACTTTTTCAATTTGGGAATATTTTAATTAAAATCCTGCTACAGAAAGATTTCTTTTAAGGTGCCCAGTTCTTGTTCTGTCTTCGTTAAACAATGTGACTGCATTTTGATACTAAGAGTGCTCAGGGTAGGGTAAAAAAAATTAATACCTACCCTTCACAGTTTCCACTGGCTATCAGTAAATCAATGGATTCCATTCAGAATTTTGGTGGATTTTTTTTAAGCCCAGACTAACCTAGTCCTCAGGTTTTTAAACAATTGTATCAGTGTGTGATTTCTCCCAAAAAACTCATGTGATAAATAAATTCATTAGTTCTTAAAAATTTGTTTTGCTGAAGTAGGCTAACATGAGTACCCCAAAAGAAACTTGTGATGAAGTTGTCTTCTAAGGCCAACGTCATGGTTCAGGGGCTTTCTGTATAATTCTTTCTCTAGTATTGTCAGCCAGGGTCCCTGTGCTGTGCAGTGCAGTTCAGTTCAGTTGTACATCATTTCAGACCTCTTAAACAGCAGAGAGAGCTTTTTATTTCTGTTTTTAGTTTCCATTCTAAAGTTAATATTTTTAACATTTGAAAATCCACAGTATGTCCACAAAGAACATACTTTTCATTAGAATTCTTGGTTTTCCACTTATTTTGTTGCTGAAATATTTCCCCTCTGCTGGTTTTAGTAATCTCAAAAACTAATTCTTAGTGATAGCAGTTGAATGTCCAAAGAATCAGGATACTTGCTCCTGTTTTTCTGAGGAAAATGCATGTTGCAAAACAAAGCTATTTTTAGCACTCCTTATGGCTTCTGTTCTGGCATGTAACACAACACTGCTAACAGAAAGCAACATTGTGTATTGATCTAGAACTACAGTAATAATGAGATAGAAATATGGAAATATTGAACTGGAAGGGACCTCAAGTGGTCGTCTATAGAGAGCCCTGCAAATATGTGGATATCTGCATTATATCCAGATCCGCAGACACATAACACGGATGTCTGCGGATCATATCTTGTGGATGCAGCTTGGATACACATGTTAGGTCCACATATTTTTATCTTCAGAGTTAGAGCCCTGCAACTATGCAGATATCCTCATTATACCCATGTCCATGGATACAACACGGATATCCACAGACCATTCCTTGCGGATGCAGATCCACATATTTGTATCTGTGTAGGGCTCTAGTCCAGCCCTGGAGTGAGATAGGATCAAGTAGATCTACATCATCCTTGACAGGCATTAGTCTAATCTGGTCTTTAAAACTTCAATGACAGGACCTCCCTTGGAACACATTTCAGTACTTTTTCGCAGCTATGCATATTGTTGGCTCATATTCAATTTATGATCCGCTGTAATACCTAAGTCCTCTTCTGCAGGACTGCAGTTTAGCCAGTTACTGGCTTCTCCTGATGAGAAGATGTAGATTTAATGACTAATGCCAAACTTAGGCCAGTGTTTAAAAAAAACAAAAACAAAAAAAACCCCAAACACACTTCGATTTTCATTCACAAGTTAGAGTATGAATTATTCATTATAAATAGTCTCAGGAGCTTAAAAGGGCATGAGTTTATTAACTGAAAAACCTGATGGTCTTGAAAAAATGGAAGCATTAGGTAGCAAATTGACAGCTGAAGAGTATTTCAAGCACAGTAATTTGTATGTGATTTGATTGGTTAACAATGTTCTAAATTTGATTGTGGACCTCTGAAAGGGTAAGCGTTAGCTGTCTCCTAACTTATTACATAATTGATTTAAGCTATTCATGAACTAGAAACATTTTTCCTTCTGTACAATTGTGAATTTTTTGTCTGTGTTCTAATAGATAGTAATTTTGTCATTGTAGACCCTCTGGACTTCCTAAAGATTGCAAGTTGATGACACCAAGAAGAGCATTTGTGGTCATTCTTCTGGTTGTTGTTAGCTGGACCACTTGTGGGGCATTTGCTATATTAATGATCTATCTTCACTATATGTTCAAGGTATTAACACAATAAATAGTGTCTATCTGAATTAAATGCCTTAGTTATTGTAATACTAAATGAATATCAAGGAAAATATAGAACAGTTCATCATTTTCAGAATTTTATAAATGCTCTAATATATGCACGTGCAGAATCTTTTAAAATGTATACTTATCTGGTATGCCAGTGATATTTTTCAAATATTTTACTCATCTGAGCATGTCCTCTTGAAGGGACTACAGATTTAATCTTCATCTCTGTATTGTATTGATCTTATGCACAAGTGTCTAATATGATGTGTCTTGTAAATAGTCTCTTTTTTTAAAGTTTTCAAACCCAGGTTATAAAGCCAAGGGCCTGATCATGTGCTTTCATAGAAAGTTGAGTAGTGGAAGGAGCCTTGATAGGGAAATTCTGCAAAGATTCTGCAAATATCATGTGACTGACTTTTCCTAAAAGTTTTGTGAGATGAAGGATGAGAGGGGACATGTGAATGCAGACTGTCAAATGAGTGGCACTCTGGTCTCCAAACTCTCTGGATTCTCTGTGAGCCACAGTCTAGGGCCATCTCCATGCTGACATCCTCTCAGCACATGCACACTTTTTTGACCACAGCAGATTCTCTGAAAATGGGCATGTCTTGTGCATTTTGTTGAGGGATTCTGATGAAGCCAAAGTGGAAGTAAAGGGCAGGGAATATGTAGTTTCTCCTGTCCTCTGTAGCTCCAGTGGGGAAAACAGAGAAACAAATACACCTTCTATTCTGAGAACTTTTCTTTGAAAAGGTGTCCTAGGACGTTACTGGGGAAGTCCTTTTCATTACTGTTTCAATTGAGTTGTACTTTCCAAGAGACAAAATGTGGGGACAGAAGACTCTAGAGACAGCACAGAGTTTTTTATTTAGGCATGGTAGCTGCTGTATGTAGAACCAATGTAAAAAGTAAACATGTCTGTCCTCTCATAGGTTATTAAGCTACATTCAAATGTGAGACTGGAGCAAAATGTTCTTAATATGGTAAGTCTATTTAATACTACAAATAATAGAAAACATTGAGTACCCCCCTAAAGGTGTGTGTGTTTATCATGTGTCAAATGTCAGGTGGCGAGCAGTATTTGAGAGCTGTGAACCCAGACTCGGTAGTCTTAAAATGGAAATAACTTTAGTTAGTGGGTTGGTGACTAGAAGGGTCTATAACACTGAAGCTAATGGCTTACCTGATTCATTGGAGTAGAAAAGGAAAAAGCAGAGACCATTGACTAGCCTGTGTCATCACTTATGTCTGTATTTGATTTTTTCATTCTTGAAATTACTTAGGTGATAACCTGAAATATTTTGCTATTGATAAGAAGTCTTTAATTTTAGGAGAAATTAGAAACAGTAATTATTTTTCTAGCTAATTATTTTTGGTTTTTTCTGTGTTCCTGGTGTATAATAGGGAGAAAATGTTCTTTCTTGCTTCTAATTGTGTAGGTGGTGTTAACCTGTGCTACCTATAAATACTTAGCTGAGGCAATTTTTTAACCATGGTGGGGCACAAGAAGAGATATAGTAGGAGTCAGCAACTAAACACTTGAGATGGGAATGTAGACTAAAAATTTTGATGACTGTTAAGGATGAATGGAAAATTAAATGTTAGACCAGTTTCATGCAGGGGGGGGCATTTAAATTATTTTCTGCTTTTTCCTCCAATTACTTATCAGTAGAATCTAGGGTAATTAATATATGTGCTCAGAGTAGCTATCTGTCACTTTTCATGTTTAGAATGTCAGGGAAATGAAATGAAATACCTCAATTTACTAACCTAAAAGTTGTACTATTTTGTTGCTTTTTCAGTTTTTTCTTGTCTTATTTTTTTCTTCCATCTTGATTTCATGCTGTCCCTTTTCATGAAATTCTCATTTGTCCTTTCTTTTATTATTCTCTTCTTTGAAAATGGGTATCCCCTTTCTTTATCTTTCATCTTTCACTACTGCTGCCTATGTCCAACTTTGCTTGTGGTGTCCTCCTTTCTCTCTGCTTCATCTTGGGTCTACATCCAGGCTCTTTACTGTTCCCTGTATTCTGCAGGTTCCCTTCCCACCTCCCCTCCAGTAAGCAACTCCCTGAGGTCTCCTCATGGTATCTTCTGGAGCCACTGCTCTAGAAGGATAAATGGGGGTTGAATTAGAAGCTTAAAAAGTGAATGTTTCTTTTAAAAATGGCTTTTCCAGGGAATCTCAAGATGGCAGTCCTTCAGCCTTGACTAATACTGGGTAAATTGCAAACCTGCTTCTTTTCCTGCATCAGAAATGGCATGTTACTATTATCTTAATAGGTTTTTAATGTTTAATTTCATTAGTCCTCTCTATTCTGTACCAATATTTTGGGGTTTTTCTTCACAGGATCCAAAGCACTCAAAAGAAACTTCAAATAATTCCAATAAAGAGATAGTAAAGAACTGCGATTCAACAGAGACCACTGCAGAAGGAGCAACAGCATCACTCACTACAAGCACAGCCATTGACAATGTTGTAAACAGTCTTAAGATGCATATTACAATCATCCATTTACTCACATGGATTGTGCTACTCAGTTTACCGTCTTTAATTTATTGGTTTAAAAATCTCAGGTAACATTTAAACTGCCAGCTTTAAAAAAAAAAAAAAAAAAAAAAAAGAGAGAGAGAGAGAAAAGAAAAATCTGCATTATAGTTTACTCAGTACTAATTTCCCAAACAGCTGCTGATTCAAAATTGGAAAGAATTCTGTGATTGTTAATATTAGTTTATAGTAGCACCCCAGGGCTCTAACTGAATGATTTTACATAGCAGGTGTCTGTACACATGAATCCTGTGTAATGGTTTATGGTTATCCCTTATATAAATCAAATTATATGATGAAGAGTCTTGTTTCATAAGGGATTTAGAGGTTGTTCTGAATCTTAGCCCTCTATGATTTACACTGAAAACACTCCCACCTTAATTGCTCATGTGGGATTAGCTGAACATGTGTTTCCAGGCTGCCCTTTTGATTGTGTAACTTCAGTGTGGGTTTATAGTGGTTAATTTTATTTTATTTTTTTTAATAATGTGCTCTCTTTGCACAATTTGGTTTTCTTGTAGGTACAAGATTAGACTTGATCCTGATCCTTGTAGGAGTATGGCTATTATTCTTGTATCCACTTTGGGAATTCTCATGAATGCAAGTACTACTAAAGTAAAATCAAGGTACGCTAGCAACTCCTCAGTTCTTCATTATTTCCAGTTGTCTTTTAGACCCTACAGTATATCTGTCTTCATGCTTACTTCTTATTCTTGAGTCCTTTTCCATGTCTGTGGTTCAAGTTGTGAGGTGTAAACATTTAACTGTTAAGCTGTTCTTAACATTCAACTGTTTTATTAAATCTTGAAATGTAAGATGTCAGATGTAATATTGATCTGACACATAATCAATCTGTGCATCACAAATCAAATATTGATGTGGTACATCAACAATCTGATCAAGAACTTCTTACTTTTTAGCTTTACATTCACACCTTATTAACTCCTTCAGAGCTTTATTCTTAACAGCTGTGAATGTTGGCCTTTGTGTACATAGGAAAGTTGTTTTCTATATAAGGTAAGATGTGAATAAAAACTTCCACAGTTGCACTGTGATAATTCCCTGAATGTACACTTACTCTGAAATAAGTCTTTTTCTAATTTACTTTATATTGGATTGGAAACTATTCAAGTTAAGCTGGAAAAAAAATGTGTTCTTATTCCAGAATTAGGGTCTCCACATGAGGGAGTTACACTATATAATTTAGGACAGTATAACTAGAAAATTTCCCATCTAGGCAAGCCCTTAATCAAATTTAATGAAAATCTTACTGCACATGAATCTTCTGCTTCTAAATTAAAATACTTTACCTTGTTGCATAAAATAGTAGTGTGAATAATCAATCTAACCTTCCACTACAGAATGCAGCCTTTCTCATCCCCATTGCCCCCTCCCCTCCCCGGTAGTTTTATTGACAGTGATAGTATAGAATAGAATAGAATCATAGGGTTGGAAGGGACATCATGAGATCATCGAGTCCAACCCCCTGGGGCTTGAACCCAGGACCTTCTGCATATTACGCAGAGGTGCTAGCCACTACATAGAAGACCTTTTTATTTTTCCATAGTACAGGTTCGGCACAGTGAGCCACAACACAATATTTTCCAGATTCATCTTCAAATGCTTGCTCATGTCAATTGCAAGTAGATGTGCATAGTTTGCCAGAAGGCTTTCCTTCAGAAGTATCAGCAGAGTTGGATCTGGTGTCCCTTGGAGTCACGCCACTACAGCGTTTTATGCAGGGACTTGTGAACACTCCACCTCCTTACCTCCTCCTTACCTCCTGTGACCGTTACTGGAACTTTGCTGCTCTTGCTGAGCAAGTTCTTCCCTCGTGTTATGTTTTCTTGACTATTTGTAAATAGTTTGAATAGTTCATTTACGTAGGAGAGTTGATTAGTGTAGTTGGATTAAGAACACCATTTAGAGAGTTGTTAGCTCTGTTCTGTCAGGGACAGGTCATCTTTGGTTTCAAGTTCTACAGCTCTTCGTTGAAGCCTGTGCCCAGCGATGGCTTGCGTTAGGCCTTTTTGAGATGTCTTGAGGAGTCTCATCTAAAAGAGAAGTGCAAGATCTGCAGAAGCTTCAAGTCTAGGACCCAAAAGGAATGCAGTCAGCATTTAAAGTTCCTGTTAATGGAGGCCACCTTTCGACCTGCAAAATAGAGAGCAGACTTATTGGGGAGGAGTGCTCCAGCAACTACAAAAGAGCTTGTGGCAAGAAAGGAAATGGTGTTGAAGGAACCGCGGCACTGGCAGGCTTCCATGGCACTGACAAACCTCTTCTCATTACTGAAGGATCCAGCAGGGTCTGAGAAGCGGCACCGGTCCCATTGTCTAGAGCCACAGAAGAGGAGCAGGGACAGAGGGTGCTCTCTGATACCCAAGTGTAGGACTGGTGGCTGTCAGGGTGTGATCAGTACTAGGACACCTCAGCACCCAGTCCTTGGCCTTGGCATTTCTAATTCTGGGCAAGAAAAGTGTCCTTGTTGAGTCTGGTACCAGGAGGACATCCAGCTTCCCTCCACCTCAGAGGCATTTTAGGCTGTCAGAGAGCTTAGCAAAGAGATGACCCTACAACCATCTACTCTCCTCCTCTGCCCCCAACCCCTCTCAAGCATGGTCTGGGACCAAAGAGACTGCAGTGCCCTTTGGGCCAAACCAGCCATGATGGCTAGGTTGAGTCCTCTTCAGTACTGCCTCTCCATGGCCACAGAAGAGAGAGCAGCTCTCATCTGAGTCACAGGCAGTCATACACCTCCCAGAAGAGCTGGCACTGTAGCAGGCATCCCAGACAGGAGACAGCCCTTGGTAGTACTGTGGGCCCTGCAGGAGCATTTGCCCTCTCAGTGCCCTTTTTGGACACCATGGTTGTACCATCAGACCCAGGTGTCCTAGTCACCAAGATGCCATTTGCTTTCATCAGGGGCAAGAGAACAATGTTCTCACTCTGGCAAATGCAGCACACAGTGCCATAGAGAGCTCAGACCCTGGCATTGGTGCTGACAACATACCTGATCCCAACACTAAGGATGAAGAGCCAGGACTGAGCCATCTTTTGGGATCACAGGATCTAGGTGTCGGAGCATCATTCTCCTAATCACCAGATGAGGAGGTGGCGGAACCCCCACTTGCCCCAGTTCCAGACAACAGCAGAGCGCGTTAGGAGATGCTTCATTGGGTCATGTGGCACATGTGGCTGCAGGCTGAGGAGGTGGTTGAGAAGATGAGACCCCATGGTGGATATAGTAGTACTTGATGGTCCTTCTAGGGTAGCATTCGTTCTAATAAAGACAATCAAGCACAATGCCATGGCCCTGTGGCAAACACCTGCCTTTCTGTCCCTAACAGCCAGAATACCAGTGGAGGAGAAATAAGTTTTTCCATGAAGTGGCATGAGCACCTTTATACAAACTTGTTGCAGGGTTGCTTCTAGTAGCAGCCACTAATGAGAAGGAACATCAGTGGCAGTAAGGTCCCACGCTGAAATAAAAAGAGGCAAGAAATTGGACCTCAGAAAGTATATTCCTCCGGGGGCTCCAGCTGGAGATAGCTAACCAGCAGGCTATTTGAAGCAGGTACACCTTCAACTCATGACTGTCTCTGTAAACATTTGCAGACTCACTGTCTCCCGGATCTGAGAGACAGTTTGTAGGACAGGTTAAACAGGGTAACATGGTGTTAAAAGCTTTACTGCAGGCAGTTCTGGACAGTGCAGATTGAGCTGTGAGAGCAGTCTCATCAGGGGGTGGCAGTGAGATGGAGCTCTTCACTCGAGGCTTAGCAGCTCCTGTATGAAGTGGAGGTCACCATCCAGGACCTACCATTTGGAAGGTCACCCTATTTTTTCCTCACAGGCTGAAAAGTCTGAAGGACTCTTGAGCCACTCTAAAATCCGTGGGGCTTCATACACCAGCTCCACAGACACAAGCGTTCAGGCCACAACCTATGCTTCACTTCTGCCAGGGCTCATCAGACAGGATTCAAGTTGTTGAAAGGGTAGAAGCAGTAACAGATGAAGGCCCTAAAATTCCCCATCCAGCAAGAGCTCCGGTGAACTGAGGCAGTCCCTGGGGGACATCCCCTTCCCTCTTCTGAGATCTCTCGCATGAGCAACTCCCTCAGAAGACAAAACGATGGAGGAAGTCCCCCAGGGTCTCAGAGGGAGGGGGTATTTCCTAATCAAAAGACAAGGGGGCGATCCACCCTGTCTTCAGCCTCCAAAACCTCAACAAGTACATGAAGAAGTTGAGATTTTGAATGGTTACCCTGGCCTTTATTATCCTGTCCCTGGATCCAGGTGATTGGTATGCTGCCCTTGAGTTGAAGGATGTGTATTTCTATCTGGCCATCTTTCTGGGTCACAGGAAATTCCTTTGGTTTATTGTCGGTCAAGTGTACCGTCAATTTACAGTCCTTTCCTTCAGCCTCTCAGCAGGTCCCTACATTTTCATCAAGTGTATGGTGGTAGTAGTAGCATTCTTTAGGGATGGAGGAGTGTAGGTGTTTTCCCACCTCGATGACTGGTTAATTGAGAGCCGAAAGGTTTCAGACACAGACAGACATAAGGTTCATCATGACCACGTTTGACTGATTGGGACTTATCCTTTATTGTACAAAAGTCAACATTGATTCCCACCAGGTGAATAGAGTTTATTGAAGCATGTTGAATGTAGATGTAGCCAGAGCATCCCCACCAAAATCTTGCTTTTATGGTTGGTGGACACAGGACCTGAGACTATCTGCACACGATGGCTTGGAACTGCCTGAAATTGTTAGGGCACTTAGTGGCATGTATTTATATGGTATTGCACTCAAGACTGCATCTCAGACCCCTGCAGAGCTGTTCAGTGACAGCGTACCTGTGATAGGGAGCTTTGCGGAAGATGTTTTTGACAGACAGTGTAGGGATGCTTGCAGCCTTTCCCCTGGGAATGACCTTCTCATGAGCTGTTTTCTGGGCTGTCTGCCCAGAAAGATTGTGCCAGGATCTGCCTACGTTTTTGGTCTAACAGGTGTTTGGGCCTGTTTTTGCTCATTGTATGTTATTTTGTGCTTTTGCATTTTTGTGCCCTTCAGAGCCAGCTTGGCTGGTCCAACTCTGTTCAAGGAGGGTGGGCCCAATCCCCCCACCTCCTCTGAATTGTGCTATATGTTAGCACAGCCCCAGTGATTGCTGGACCTTGCAGAATGGACCTTATGAAAAAGATGCCTTGGAAACCTCCTTGGGGTTGTCTGCTGCCATACAAGGGGTCCCCAGCTGCTGAAGGGACATAAGCTCTTGCCACTTTATATTTTGCTTTGCTTAGGTTGACTTATTCAGTATACTTTGATTTAATAATCATCAACCTTCTTTTAAGTGGTCTTTGTGTGTGTCTGTTGAATCCACAAATGAACCTCCCCTTTTGGGACACAGTACCAGACAGCCTGTCACAACTTAGGCAGTATAGTTTTCCCCCTTTCATCAGTGCAGGAATCCCTGACCTAGTGGTGTGACCAGTGTTCCTTCTAGACTGCACGTGTGCTCAGGAGCCCTGACTACCCAGTGCACTCCTCACTGCTGGCCATGCAGGGCTTGCTGCTGTGGCTCCTTGCTGGCCCCAAGCACACATTCTTTCAGCTGGCAGGGAGCTGTTCCAGGAAGTATAAAATCTCCCATGAACATACTCAGGGCAGGAGATCTTAAACGTTCCTGCACAGCTTCCCACTGCCCAGAAGAATGGCGGCAGCGAGGCGCATGCTCCACCTGGGAGTGGCTCTTGGCAGCTGGGGGAGTGGCCTGAGAGAGCCAGGGGAAGGCGTGCCAGGGGTCTCGGGGAGGGAGGCTGGCTGGAGGGTGCGTGGAGAAAGCTCACAGCTGTGTAACTCAAGAAGCTCCCTCCCCCACCCTGGCCACTAGGAAAGTGCTCAGGAGGAGCAAGCAGCTTCCCCAGGACAAGGGTTGCCAGACGTCTGTCAAAAGGAGGACATGTCCTCTATCCAGCAGGCGTTCTACAAATAGGTGATTTTTTTTTCCTGCTGCTTACTTTTTATGAGTAGAAGGTTTATTTAAAAAAACACGCCCAATACAGGGCTCCATCCCGTGAGCTTGAGAGTCTGCTGTACACACAGAGAACAAAAGAACCTGCAGCAAAATCAAGGGGAAGTGGAATATATCATTTCCCTTATCCTTAGAGGCTTCTGTGACAACAGTTTCTGTGGTTCAGTTGGCTGAGCAAATGACTTTCAATATCTGGGATGTGGGTTTGAGCACAGTGCTGGGCACTTTGGTTTTTTTGGATGCTTGCTCCCTACAAAAGGGCTAAATTGGAAAAATATATAGCAACCCCTAATAAAATGAAGGAAAATAATAAATACTGTGAATAAAATTACTACAAGGGACAAATTAAGTAAAGCAAATAAAGGGGCACATTTGAATTGGTTAGAAACAATATAGGACTTTTTTTAAATTGTAAAACAGGCTGCTGTGGAAAATGAAAAAGCAACAATGGACTAACTCTTCCAAGTAGCAATGTTTCCTCTAAGCTGGTGATGTAGTTGAGCAAGTTATGGATATGATTGGGGCGGTTAGCAGAGAGCGGGGAAGGGGCCTGATATAGGTTGAAGAACTTGCTTAGCTGCATCATCACCTTAGAGGGAACATTGGGTGTGACCCAAACAATGTATGTGTTGGAGTCCCCTTTTTGGCACCTCAGCCATTGGTATGTCTTGTGACAGATGGGGAACCCACAAAGGGCACTTAAGTATGCAAGGTCTTGGGTCCTAGTGTTGATCAATACATCTGGAGGCTTCATACTGCCAGGAGCTCAGAACACATTGGCAGACAAACTCAGCAGGTCTGTTCTCGCATATGACTGGTTCATCCATCCAGAGGTGTTGAAGACTATTTTCCAGAGACAGGGAATTCCCCAGCTAGACCTGTTTGCCATAAGGCCTAACAGCAAGTATCTTCGACTTTGCTTCTTTCAGAAGCACAGCCCAGGGTTGCAAGTGGATGCCTCTGTCATCCTGTGGACAGATCAGATGTTCTACACTTCTTCATTTAGCTTGCTCATTCTCAGGGTTTTGTGGAAGATCAGGCTGGATGGAGAATCAGTGATCGTGATAGCCCCAGTCAGGCCATGGCATCAGTAGTACACCTCGCTGCTCAACCTTTCCGTAGGCAACCTAGTCACCATTCCACTGGTACTAGATCTTATTGTGCAGGATCATGGGACACTTTTCCACTCCAGTCACGGATCCCTTCACTTCATGGGCTGAAAGCTCCATGGCTAAATCTTCTGGAGGTTTCATGTTGGAACCAGTGAAGGAGGTGCTCTCAGGCAGTAGGAAGCCTTCCACAAGGACTACCTATTTGGCTAAATGGGAAAGGATCTCTTTATGGGCTGCCCAAAGGGGTATCCAAATTCAGTCATTTCCAGTTCCTGCGGTCCTAAATTACTTGTTACACCTCAAACAGCTGGTCCTAGTGCATCCATCAATTAAGGTATGCCTGGTGGTGATCTTAGCTTTCTATCTGGGATAGCAGGCTGCTTGGTTTTTGCTAATGTGATGGTATTGTGGCTCCTGAAAGGCCTAGGCAGACTGTATCCTCCCATTCACAAACTAGTTCCTCCATAGGATCTCAGTCTTGTTCTCTCACAATTGATGGGATGTCCATTTTAGCTTCTCACATCATGCTCCCTTTTGTATTTATCATGGAAAGTGGCATTCCTAATAGATATCACTTCAACTAGGAGAGTTTCCAGAGTCATGACACTCATGTAACCACCATATGCTGTTTTTTGATGACAGAGTTCAACTTTGTCTACACCCAGTGTTGCTGCTGAAGGTAGTACCCCAGTTTCACGTAAACCAGGATACCTTCCTTCCAGTCTTCTCTCTGAAGCTGCATGCAACCATTGGGAATGTAGACTAAATTCTCTGGACTTCAGGAGTGCATTAGCCTTCTCTGTAGTGAGAACCAAACTCTTCAGAAAGACCATCCAGCTTTTTATGGTGGTGTCACAAAAAGCATGAAAGGTTTTCTGGTGTCTTTCTAGAGAATTTTCTCATGAATTGCCTCATGCATTAGGACCTGTTATGATTTTGCCAGAGTGCTGGCTCCTAAGTTGATGGCCCGTTCAGCCAGAGTCCAGGCTTTGTTGGCAACTCCTCTGGCCCAGGTTCTATTCAGGACATTTGCAGAACAGGCACATGGTCCACCAGCCATACATTAGCTGCTCATTGCATGATCACTCAACAAGCCAGAGGTGACACTGCAATCAGTAGAGCAGTGGTCCAGTCTGCCATTCTCTAAGCTCCAGCCCCGCTTCCTTGGTCTTGATTGGGAATCACCTACATAGCATTGAGATGAGCAAGTACTTGAAGAAGAAGAGTTACTTACTTGTAACTGATGTTCTTCGACATGTGTTGCTCATATCCATTCCAAGATCCACTTGCCTATCCCTCTGTCATAGCTGGCCACCAAGAAGGAACTGAGGAGACAGAGGGTCAGAAGACCCCTGGATAGCACACTATAGCAGCTTGGCTCCAGGGGGCACCAGAGCTGTTATTTCCAAGGAAAAACTTCCTGAAAAAGTGAATGCAGTGCATGCACACCTACTTAGAACGGACATAAGCAACATATTTTGAAGACCACCAGTTACAAGTAAGTATAACCATTTTTTACACATTATACATTAAATCAGTACATTCATCTTAAAAACCAGTTCACTGATATGTTTGCACACACTTGCAATTACAAAAATGCCAAACTGTTTTTCTCTCTTCTTGCAGTAAACTGTTGAAAATTGCAGCGCAACTTCCTCTTCCTCTGTCTGTAGCTGTGGTGGCCTTTGGACCAATGCATTTATACAGAGTACCGTACTTCATAATCTTTTCTTTTCTTCTACATGTATTGTGTTGCATTGTGTAAACCTTTAATTTTCCAAATGGAATTGGAATATCAGCATGGCCCAGAAATGGATGCTAGAAGATAGTGTGAAATTGAACAAAACTGTCCACACCAATGCAATAGTTTATCAACATCATTAGGAGAAGGCGATAGAAATGCAAACACTTCTTGTGAAAATTGGGGTGTTTGGGAAATCTTTAGAAACTTTCTAGTAGCATTCGCCTACTAATTTGAAAAACTGATGGGAGAATTTGCAATATTTCTCTGGATGCAAAAATCTTTTCTTATTAGCATAACATTTCAGTGTTCTAGATTTACATAGACATCTTTCTGTATCCACAGTACAGATATTTTTATATTTCTGTTTACACTTGGTTTTCTGTCGAAGCACATTTTATCCTACATTGTGCTTATATTGAATTTTTATCTTTTTCTTGAGTTCTAAAATGTGATTTGTATAATTCACAAATGATTGAAAGAGCACTGTATCACTAAAATGAAAAAGCCAAGAATACTTTTAATCTTTTTATGCCACACTAACAAGCTGTCACAATTTTTTTCTTTTGTCTATACAAACTAGAATGTATTGTTTACTGAACTGTTATTTCTACAGACATTTTATCAGTCTGTGGCATATTCATCTGATTATTGAAGATGGTGGTGGTTTATAAACTTTACCTTTTGTCAGAGTGGTGCTAGAATTACATATATTGTATGTCATTTCTATTCAGAAAGCATACCATAGATTCAAACACAAATTTTGTGATGTTTTAAAACATTGACACATTCTGGAAAAAATGGGCAAATTCTGAACCTGTGCCAGATTCTCAGTAATAGTGGGAGATACTGTCCATAATAATCATCTCTGTAAAGTATCATCTAATTGCTCTGATCCTATAATGACTGATATTATTAAAATACCTAAGGCAGATACCTTTAATGGATGGAAAATCTCTTCTAAGACAGATATCCTTAATGAATGTGAAATCCTTGGTGCAAGTGTTTTAAAACAAAAAAAACAATGTATTCATTATGCTGAAATGATCTATAATCATTGTATATCTGATTGGTTGATTCCAAGCAGCGATGGATCAGCTACTCGTTACTGTGCATCTTTTGTATCTTTGGTATTTCTGAGACACCTATAACCTTAATATCAAAGCACTGATTCTATCTGATAGCTCTCTTTCTCTCTGACCTTGTCTTCTTATGACTAGTGTGAGGAAATCCAGTATCTATAAATGGTCAAGTTACAGCATACATTCCCTGCAGCAGTAGAACCTAACCCATTTCTTTTTAGTGTATTGCATCATTCTTGCCTGAAGTGCCTCAGTTAATTTGAGTTTGTGTTTTTAAGAGGCATTTAGTTGAGCTAGTGAAGACTGGAAGGTTTTACACAATGAATTTCCAAACTGGAAGTGTGAGGTGACATGAGAAATAGTACTACCTTGCTATCTGTCAGCTTATAAACCAGTGGTTCAGGTGATCACTGCACCCTTAAGACTGCTTTAAACAGGAATAAGATAATCAGTAGCTTACTGTATCAGCTGGTTTTCTAATCTTAACATTTCTGTAATGCTAGGTTTTCATAGTTTTTGTAATCCAGAAAAGGCCTTTGAACAAATTGCACCTTGGAATTTGATTTCTACCCAAATGGTTGCTACAATATGTATGTATATGACACATACAGTTTGAGGTGCATGTCTGTTTGAAACCAAATTCTGCAGTCCTTTAGCCTAAAACCTTGTATTCAAGTACTGTATAGAGTAAAGTAATAATATTTCTAGTTTAGGATGTCTGTGTTACTTGAGAGAGAGAGAGAGAGTTTTCTATAAGCCATTCCAATTTAGTGAAAGCTATTTATCCTAGGATTTGTCTTCCTTACTGTATATTGTATTGCATTTCTAGCATAGGACCTGATTTTTGCTACCCTGGTTAACGCTGAGTATTACCTTATTCTGCAAGTATAGCCATTGATTTTACATTCACGTAGTGGTTTGATACCCTCCCTCACTCTTAAGTATTTGCCTCCTGTTTGAACTTTGCCAGTTTACCTTCCAGCCACTGACTTTTTATGTCCTTATCTGTTAAATAAGACCTCTTATTATCAGAGTTGTGTGAAAGTACTTGCAGACTGATTAAATTGACACTAGACTTTCTTTTGAAGAAGATCAGTAAATTGAGCTTATGTACCCTCTTACTGTAAAATGAGTTTTCCAAGTCACAGATCATTCTTGTTGCTCTTCTTCAAACCCCTTCTAGTTTTTTTGACACCCTTTAAAAAGCATGGACACCAGAACTGGACACTGTATTTCAGCAGTGGTCTCACCAGTGCCTTATGCTGAGGTCAAATCATCCCCCTTCTTATTCATAAAACACTTCCTGTGAATGAGGAGAATAAAACCTCTCTTTAGGCTTATTTTTATTGATTGTGACCTTTTGCAGAAGTATATGAAATTCACATTAAAATAAAGTGTTACATTATGTTAAGTAAACTGTTAATTAAATAGCAAATACAGAAATGTATATTTACTGATTTGTAGAAGCTAGTACACCATTGCCTCAAAATGAGAATTTATAGAAGTCAAATCCAGAATATTACTATGTTTTTCCTAAGACAAACATCTGAGTTTTTGCTATCCCAAACCATGATCACAGGGTATGGAGAGAACACATTTCATGTTATGGAGAAATTACACAACCCATCTTCATTTATTAATGGCATGGTTTATATAGCAGTGTTAGTTTAGCCATGTTGGTTTCAGAGATTAGAGGGACAAGGTGGTGAAGTAATATCTTTTATTGGACCAACTTCTGTTGGTGGAAGAAACAAGTTTCACAGCTAAATCAGCTGAGCCATTGTGTGCTTTTCCCAGATCTGAAGAAGAGGTCTTTGTAGTCCAGTAGAAAGACATTATCTCACCCACAGTCTCTAGTTTATATAGAGCAATATTTTTTTTCAAAAGAAGCAAACAAGGAGACTAGTGGCACTTGTAAAAACTAACAAATTTATTTATCACATGAGCTTTCATGGGGGAAAAATCACACTTTGGGATCTATTCTCCCATGAAAGCTCATGAGATAGATAAATTTGTTAATCTTTTAAAAGTGTCACTAGACTCCAGGTTTATTTTGCTGAACTAGACTAACAAGGCTACCCCTTTGGGAAAGTGTGTTTCTCAAATGAGATACAGGTGCTTTTAGAATTCTCATACTGCAGTCTCAGATTGAGTGTTTTGCAGATTTGTTAAACCTTTCATCTAGATTTTCAGAGAGACCAGTGACTTTGGGATGATTAACTTGGAATTTCTTTTAGCGACTTAATTTTTCAGACAGTGCTAAGCACAGACCCTCTAAAAATCAAGCGCCTTTAGAAATGTGTACATATATATGCTTGTTTCTATTAATAGAAAATTGTGCTTGCTTCTGTTTTCTTAAAAGACAATGTTTCCTAAATTATAAAGAATACACTTTTTATAAATACAGTGATCACATTCCTGTTTCTTTTAAAGAGCCTATGACTTGAAGAGTCCCTATATTTAAAATGGGCAATAGGGGTAGAATCAATAGTCTTTCAAACCAGCACAAATTTCAGTGCACCCACTGTAGGGTAATCAAGTTGACTCTGTGAAAAATGGCAAACATAATTATGATATTAATATACTGTTTGAATATTTATAAAATAATTCTTCACTTGTATATGGAATGTTTTTAAAGTTTTCATTGGATTTATTTCCCACTTTATTCTTGTAATTTAGGGTTGTAATTCTCCTCTCCTATGGAAGGATAAGAGATAGCAGTCTGAAAACTAAGTTACTTTGTGATATTTTAGAGGCACTCTCCCCCTCAAAGTGAAGATGGCGTTTGGCATGTAGGGGAATTAGGGCCAAGGAGTTAGCCCACCATAGGAAGATTGTCCTGCAAATTTAATAAGCTAAGGATTCTCATCCCCTTTGAAAGCAGATCACGTAGGATCCATGCTGTCTTCTAATTCTCCTGTTTCTCATCCCTGAAAGGAAGGTATTAATATTGTAATATTATTTGTTTGCACATTTCTAAATGATCTGTCAGATATAGATGGGTGCATGCCAAGAATGGAGCAAATGTTCCTTACCCGTACCTCAAAATCCATTCAATATAAGAATTCATAGTGTACTTTTTGGCTAGTTCTTACAAGCTTTCAGAAATAGACTCAAAACCAGAATATAGTAACAAAATAAAAATCTTTAGTTAAAATACAGTAGAATAAATATTTTGCGTATGAGAAATAACTAGAACTTTTTAATGAGGTGCCCCCAGAGTGAAGTCCGGTATCCACAGCTGTTCCTGACTTGATCTGTGGTGTTTTTCCTAACAGTGTGACTAGGCATGCAGTTTTTTCTTCGGTCTTGTCACCCTGCAGTAGAAGGTTCCAATTCCTCATGTAGTCATATTGTGTGGTGACAGAAAGGAGAGCTCTCACCCCCTGTTATTAGTTGGGACTTTTCTAATCAGTGTACCTGAAAACTGAATGAATATTGACCAGAAGTGGAATTATCATTTTTACCCAAAACAAAACTGTATTTCCACAAGTTGGATGTCAGTATCATCTTAAATAGGGCTTGGGGTTGTGGGGGTGTCTGACATTGTTTTAAGAATAATTGTGGTAACTGGAGTTTAATTTAGAATTATTTTGAATATTATATTTAATATTCTTTTTAATACTTAATATTAATTTGTATTATTTAGGGAGCTGACTCAGATAGCAAGCTATTACACAGTGCAAGTGAAGGGTATAGTGAAATGGCTGAGAAATGAATTGAAAAAAATACAACACACAGTAGTAGAAATTGAGAGTGCTGTCTGTGTGATTTATATATAAAGGAGTATCTACATGGAACAGAATAAATGTAAGTTAACCCAGGGAGGCTACAGATGACCAGTCGTATCAAAATTTGCTGTAGAACAAATATCATAGTCTTGACAATAACATGAATCAGATTGATATTATGGATTTTAGTTAAAGCTTTAAAAAGTTAATGCTTTCATCAGTACCACACTTTATACAAAGTCTATTTTTCTGTCTCATTGCCAGTAATAAATGTTTCAGACGCCAACAGACAATTGAACTATTATTATGTTCAATATTTGGTATAGCTTTCTCAATTTTAGCATAAAAGAATAATTACAATTCTAGTATGTCTAAACAATTCAAGCACTTGCAAAGAATTTGCTTGATCAGTTGTCATTCAGTAAGATGATGAGAGATTACTTGCATATTTGGATCTCATTCTTGGTAATTGTGAGAGAAAAGAGGCTAGCCATATTATAAACATGAAATTCTTCCACTTAATAAAGCTGTGGTGTGCTTTTTTGAGTGTAATCAATAATGCTACTGTTGCTGTTATAAATTGTCAAAGTGCTAGAGAACTGTTAACTACAGAACAGCCTAAAATATTTAGGTTCATTTTATATTTCATGTTAAATGTTAGATATTTGTTCGGTTTTATTGTTAGACTTTTTACATCCTGTTTTTGGAAAATAAGTGAGCTAGTTTTTGTAATATTGTAAGTGGTTTTTAAAAGTTCATTATATTAGCAAAACATGCACATTTGCTATCAAACCTACAGAACTCTTTTTTTATATACCTCTGGATATTTGTGCTGCTCATCTACATGTTAACAAATCTATACTGGACTAAATAAAAATCAAGTTTTTCTATTTTTTTCAAAAGCTGGAATTTTAAGCTAGAGTCTAAATAAAGAAATATATATAATCTATACAAATTTATTTGAAAGCCTATTCAAATGCTAGTACTTTGATACATTTTCTTGGTAACTGAATTCAACCAAAGTTCTTAATTTAAGGATTTCTGTGTACTTTAAAGCCTAAATTCAAATAAAATATATAAATTTGTACCCTGGGAAAACCCGTATTCTGTGTTTTCTAATAATTTGTAAATGTCTTTAGAAAAAATTCAGCAGCCTTTAGTCATGCAAATCAGCCTAAGGGCTCAGTTCTTCAAGATACTTAAGCATGTGCCTACCGGAATCAAGGCCTGAGTGAGAATTGTAATATTTGGCCCTTTATTTAAACTTGGATTTGGGGTTTGAACCTGCAAACCCTTAATAGGTAGTCTGACTTGTGAGTAATCCCACTTTACACACTAATCTTGCAAGCATATCTGCAAGGGCACAAGGCCTGACTGTGTGGAGCTTCTTGCAGGATCAGAACCCATGGTATGTAAGGGTTTGTGTCAGTAACGGTTTGCTGTGTCATTCCCCTAAGGCAGGGGTCTCAAAACACATGGCCCGTGGGCCACATGCGGCCCCTAAAGCTATTTCCTGTGGCCCACAATGACACAATTGTTACTGATAGCTGCAATATCTTTGTATGGAAAGGTTTCAGTGGTGTGGCCCTCTGGCTCCTGTACTAATCCTCATGCGGCTGTTGCGATGATTTGAGTTTGAGACCCCTGCCCTAAGGCATAATCGTGCAAACGTTGTCAAGCTTTGTGCTCACAATCCTAAGTGCTGTAACTAGTATCTTAAATGTATGCAAGATCATTTTATTAAATTGAGTGTGTTGAAGCTTTGTGTGTTCATCAAAATATCAACTTGAATTTCTTTCCATTTTCTTAATTCGAACAATTTTTTGTATTTATGGTAGATCTGAAAAATGTATAAAGCATTTTTAAGCTTATTTCTATTGCAATATTTGACTATTAACTTTTATTTTGGTGGAAATTTACACTTTAATTTATTATGTTAATGTATGTTCATGTATATGTTTGTTTACATCTGATTTGTTATGTAACCGCAGTATGAGAATAACTTTGGAGATATTGCAGTAATTGACAACTGTAACAGTACAACATTCTTCAAGGAATAACAATGTCATAATCAGAGTGCCAGACCAAAATGAATGACGTATTTTCTCATTAAAACAAACAGAGTCCTGTCACGCTTAAAGATTAAGCAATTTATTTATTGCATGAGAGTGGGAGAAAATCCCGCTTCATCATATGCTTTTTCTTACAAGTGTCTGAAGTTGAGTTTTTCTCCCATGAAATCTCATGCAATAAATAAATTTGTTAGTCTTTGAGTGCCACAGAACTCCTTGTTAGTTTTGCTGAACTAGACTAACACAGCTACCTACCCATTTGGAACTTGGTGATATTTTTCTCACTGTGATTTTAAAATTGTATTTTTATGGGACAAAACACTGTGCCTTAAACAACTCCATGAATACATCACAGTTCTCAATCATAAACTTCTGTAGCCTTCAATTCCATTGTTAAAGTCTATATGAAATTGGCCAAACAATTTTTTTTGAGCATGGATCATAACCACAACTTTATTGGGTGATGGAGGAGAAGAGGGAGTTTATTTTGTACTCTCTGTGCCTTAGCTGGGGCATTCATGGGGGGCTTCCACTATTTTTAAATACAACTACATTTTCTTTACATTGGGTTGCTTTGACTCTAGACCTTAAGTCAGGAAATTCATATTTACATTAACACCTGAACTCTTTCCATGGGACACATTTCTCCCCCACTCCCCCAAAAAATCCCCTCCAAGAACAAAAGTGTAAGCCTAAGGCTTTTGTAGCTTTTTGTGTCACAATCCTAATTTTCTGTAGAAGTTAAATGTCATTAGATTAAGCATGTGTTTTTCCCCTAGAAGCCTTAAAGCTGTAAAGAGCACAGAAAAGACTCTTTAATAGTGAATAGCTAATATCTGGACCTGTTTAAAAACAAAAAAAAAGTATCATACTGTAGTGGCCCAATAAACATTGTATGGTAAATTATATTTCTGAAAAAAAAATTACATATAACCTGAAGAGGAATTTAAAAAAACAGAACAAAAAGACTTGTGCCCTTTTTAATTCTTTCTGATACATTAAAGCCTTTCAGGTCCTCTTTTGCTGTTGGTAATTTTGTATTTTAAAACTTTTTTTTCTGTTTTTCTTTTTAATAATATGAGGACAGTCAGCTGTGACTTTTCTGGCTCTTGCTATAGGACTTTTTGAATATTAGAAGATTAGCCCTCACTGTTTAACTGGAGGGGCAGAGATGTTTATTCTAGAACAGGGGTGTCAAATATGTGGCCTGCAGGCCAAATACAGCCTGCAAACCTCTCTGCCCCTGATGGCACTTGGTGGGATCAAACTCTTTTCCTAACAGGGAGAAAGAGAGAGAAAGCAGTCTCACATACCCAGTGCTCCACAATGTTGTGAGAGTGTCAGGTCTCACAACATCAGGGAGTGCTGGGTATGCAAGATAGCTCTGTGAGATCACACACAGTCCCTGAGAAGGAGAGAGGGGTATTACAGAGTGCAGTTTTGCATAAACCACATTCTGTGATGCCACAAGAATGCTCCAGTATTTTGCTTTATGGTATGTGTGGCCCACTAGAAGTACATTTCAGTCAAGTCTGGCCCATCACAGCACACAAGTTAGATACCCCTGTTCTAGAACAAAGATGCCTTTTCTTTAAAATGTTAAGTAGTCACTGGACTTCAAAACTTTTGTTGTTGAATCCTGTTTAAAAGGTCTGATTTTTGGGGAGGGGGAAAAAAAACCTTCTCATCAATCACTCAGCTTTTCATTCTTTGATATTTATATTGTCATTTTGCTAATTCTGGTCACTGTTCCTTAAAAAATCAAACTAAACAAAAATAAAACAAAAACAACCCCCCACCACTACGAGCTTTGAGACCTTTATACTTCATAATTTAAAAAACTTGTACAAGCCCAGTATTTTTTCTTTGCAGCTCACTTTTTAATTTCTCCTACAACTGCCCAGATGGACTAATATCCAGGCAAAATATCAGTTTGTATTGTTCTAAAGTAATTTCAAAAACTCTTAAAAATGTTGTAAACCACAGTTTTGAAACTTTTACAAAAGTCAATTAGACTTTTAAATTATAAAAGAATGTTGTTACAGTTTGTGATCTTGTATGGTCAGTTTAAACTCGATGTGAATGTTTTTTGTGGAATTAACCTGATTAACCTGAACAGTTACATGTTGACAGGGTCTTAGCTATAGTTGTGTGAATGTTCAGGCTATAATCAGTTGTTCTTTATGAAACTGATTTGTAATTAAGTTCCCAAATACACTTTATGCAATGTATGATAAATATGAATATTTAGGACCTGATCCTGTGAAGTGATGAATACTCTTAAAGATGTTGACTGTCTTATTGAAATCAGGGAAAGATAAGAGCTCTCAGCACCCTGCTGTTTTTTTTTTGTTGTTGTTGTTTTTTTTTGAGGCCAGACCTTTTCCTATTGACATTAGTGGGAGCTTGATCTGAAAAGGAACTTTGTTTGGGACCTTCACATACTGTGTAAAGAATTTACTCTCTGGTAAAATTAAATTTTTGTTTTCCACATAAATTTATTTTTATTACCACAAAAATGTGCATGACTTCTACAGTTCTTTGTCTGGCATATGTAATGTATGAAATACACTCGTGTATAATTTTTGTAGCATTTGCATTTCCGGTTGTAATTCACAAAAAGTGCCACTTATTTGTCAAACAGTGTGTAAAGGTGGTGTTAATGTTATTGCCTGTATTTTTGTCTTACAAATAAGTTTGTGGGTAAAGTGGTGAACATTTGCCTTATGTCTTTGCTCAGGTATTAATTGTGGAGCAGTTTAATCCTTTTCATTTTAGTTTGTAATACTTGGCATTCTAAGTATTCAGAAAGTAAAAGGAAATAAAAACAGTGAGCAAAAGAACTGTGTGTGTTAATAGCTTTACTTTGGAGAATTTTTAATTGGTTTGTCTAGATCTTGCAGTAAGATCATTAGTTGGCCTACTTGAGAGGCAGCAATTATACTCCATATAGAACAGATTACAAAATATTAATTTATACTTAGTTACTAGGCATGCATCATTTGCCTAAGTCTTATTAAGAAAAAAGTATAATAACCTGAGGTGATGGTGATGCTGAAAAATATGCTTGTCTATCTTTCCCAAACTGTTACTATTTCACATAGTATTTTTGTGGAAAAACTGTAGGTTTTTTTTGTCGCCCCCCCCCCCCCCCCAGCAGCCCTGAATCTGGTCGGTAAGTTAGGTTGCCAGAATCATTCTATTGTAATTTGGCAGGTGCCCAAGGCAGGTATTTGTTCAGTAGGGGATCTGGCTCCCTGACAAATTGGAAGTGGGCTAGGAGAAGCTACTCCTAAAGAAGGTGAGGGATGGGGCAGGAGCTCCTCTCCATTGGTACAGTGGAGATATAACTCCCACTACCCCATCACCCCTTAACCTTCAGACAACAGAGAGAATTCAAATCTTAGCAGAAGTTCCAGGGTCAGATTAATGGCGCGGGAAGCTGTCTGAATCCCTTCTCATGGAATTGAGTACAGAAAAAGGATGAGTTCCTTGAGCACAATATTGCCAAATACTTCCCATGTAAATTTCAGTCTAGATAAACACCATTCCTGGTGTCTCATCTTTTTGCTTTGTCCAGAACATCACATGGTCTAGTCTTTCAGTTAACCCTGTCCCCCTTGGTCCTTGCTCAAGAACGGCTGGGGATTCATTGGTTGGCTAAACAAATATGGAAGTGACTTCAATGGGGTTAAAGGCTGATCATTTATTTTGAGAGTTGCCTTACTTTATGGCATTATCTAACTTCAGTAGACTTTAATTCAGATATTCCGTTAGTATTCATATTATGATGTACTATGTATGTAGCTAACAGTCTTCAGTTTGGCAGGGATGTATCCATTTAGGTAAATTTGCTGAAAAAAGTGGAATCTGAATTTAGACACATTTGAAGTGGCACTTTTTGATAGTTAGCTGGAAAGCATTTAGGAAACCATTCACTCTCCTCATAGGATATAATTTTGTTTAATGAGTATAATTGCACTAATATTCAATTCTGAATTTGTACTATTTATATCTGAGCTTAACTTCACTGAAAGAGCTACAGTAGAATTATCTTTCAAAAACGTGGGGTTTGGCTGTATTGGAGCCAATGCTGAATCTGTTCACACTTTATTTTGGCTCAGTAAAAAACATAATACCAGATAAAATACTACTGAATTAAAAAGAGAACCTACAACAAGCATAAAATAATTCTCAGGTTTTTGCCTACATCATTTGAGTGCATGATTTCTGTTAAACTCAGGTATATGGTGAATAGGCTTCTATAGAAACAATTTTCTTTTTAAATTCACATTAGCTTTCAGTATATTTACTAACAGAATATATTGAGAATGTGAGGAATAGCCTTTTGGAAGAAAGATTCCACCACTCTCTACTGCTTTTCCCTCCGCTTTAAAAGCGGTCTGCTCCAAGAAAGCACTGATCATGTGATTCAAGTGTAACAGAAGCAGTGACAGTCCTGTGGCACTTTATAGACTGATTTCTTCAGGCATAAGCTGCAGATACATCTGACGAAGTGGATTGGAGCCCACGAAAGCTTATGCCCAAAGAAATCCCTTAGTCTATAAGGCGTCACAGGACTGTCGCTGCTTTTGCTGTACACAGACTAACATGGCTACCGCTCTGGAAGTATAACTGAGATTCTGATCACACCTTGGTGAGTTCACCCTGGCTATTGGACTCCTAGTTTCTTTGAAGGGGATATTGTGCTCCAGTACAAAAAAGTCAACCTCTTGACAGATTTTTGCATCTTATTTAGGATTTCTTTATTTACTCAGGCAGAACCTGATTTCATATCAAAAGTGCTATATGCTAAGGCAGAGTCAGAAGAAATGCATCATCGCTTTCCTTCCAGTAGTTCCAGTAGCTGTTTTATTCATTTAACTACAGAGCTGTATGTCCTATTGCGAGAGTGTCATACAATAGTATATACAAGAACAGTAGGTTGCAAGTAAGTAGACTCAAAGGCTAAGGTTAAAACATTATTGGCGACTTCCTTCTCCGAACTGAAAAACAAATCAAAATTTAATTTACATTCCTATGGAACACAACTTACTCTTTGAAATTTAGCAGCGTAGATCAAGTTTAAATTGTATGATTTGCTTTTTTATAATGCAGAACTTGACTCTGTTTTGTATTTTATAATGTACATTAAACTGATTACATTCAACATACTTCTTGAACTGTCCATAGAATAAGCAGTCTGTTCAGTAACACATACCTCCTACCAAACCCAGTGTATCCCAGATTATTAACCCACCTCTTACCACAATTTCAAAGGGGAAAATAGTGACAAGTATGCAAAATCTTCATGCTTCAAAATATTTCTCAGTGCAGGCATAAAATCATAGAAGGATAGGACTGGAAGGGACCTTACTAGGTCATCCATCCTTAGAGGCTAACAAGAACAATTTTTATCCATCCCTCTTGTAACAACCTTTATGTACTTGAAAACTGTTATCAAGTCCCTCCTCTGTCTTCTCATCTCCAGACTACCTAAACTCATTTTTTTCAGTCTTTTTTTTTTTCATACTGATGTTAAATACCCTGGGTTGTCCTTATTCCGCTTTTTATAGATTGATACTCTATTTGCCCTCTTCCAGTCTTCTGTAATCCCTCATCATCCATGAATTTTCAAAGATAATCAATCACTAATGGCTCAGATATATCCTCAGTTAGCTCTTGGCACATTTTACATTCTGCATCTCTCTGAAATCATCCACAGTTAACCACTGTCTCTGTCATCACTGTTACTGAATGTTTATTGTAACTCTTCTAGTCTTTGGACCAGGAACACATCTGGGTTAAGATTCGGCTTGTATATACAAAATCTTTAGTTTTCTTGATATAAGTAGAATCACTCAACATCAAAGATCAAAATTAGTGGCATCCTGCATTTCTGTTCTTTATTCCTGTCACTAGGGTTCCAAGCTTCTGCGGTGGTGTCAATATTGTAGGGGGAGGAGGGGAGCTAAGAGAGGTTTCTGCAGTAATTACATTGCACACATTTTATGGAGCATGGCAAAATGCAAGGTGGTGGTCTTTTGGTGTTTTGATGTCTTCAGAGACTTTCTGTGTTTTCTATTTCATGACCACGTAACACAAAACACATATTCCCCAGCTAGACATAAAGAAAGTGAGACTATCACGGACCCCAGGCTGAGAACCATAAACTGCTAAGCTTTTTCTTTACCCTCCTCCTATGTTCCTGTGCTTTTATTTTTTTTTAAAGTGGATTCTGATGTGGTTTATACTGGGGGAGGGGGTTAAGAGTAAAATGTTCTAACACTTGTTTGGTTTCCCCTGGTTAATAATTATCTAGGTACAATTTTGGTTAAAAAAAAAAACAACAACAAATTATTGACAAGAAGCTTAAGATTCAATGAGCCTCTGCTTTTAGCTGGCTGCAGAAATAGTATTTTCTCCTGAACCAGATAAAATGAGTTTTTGAGAGATTTTTACTCTGATTATATTACTGTTCCTTGAATGAAATGATTTTTGTTCACAGGCCAACATAAATAGCAACAGCACCTATTGCTAGCAGAAAAACAGTATCTTCTTTTACTCTCCTTTTTGCCAAAATAAGCTACTGGATATCTCTGCAGATTACAGACACATGATACCTTTGGACTTGCTCCTATTGCTATTAAAGTCAGAGAGATTTGCATTGACTTGTGTAGCAATAATATCAGCTACCATCAAGGGAATGGTAGTGCAAATGTGAGGTGTTGAGTTAGAAAGCTAAATTACAGTACCAGGAGTTCATTAATGCAGAAGTTAGTGTGGGTAATTTCAGATGTTTTATTTCATAAACATCCTTTTATATAATGGATGTGGGAATCAAAAAGTTTTTTCAACATATCATTCAATTATTTTGGTAATCGTATTGCATTTAGTCTGCATCCAGTACATCATGCAGATAAGATGTCCTCATCATAAGATGATAAATGAAATACCTGAAATTGCTTCTATCCTAGATAATGTCTTTTTTCATTTTTGTTGGTGAGGATGTAGATATGAATGCAGACAGAAAACCAATAATGGCTTCTACAGAAGCAGATCCTAAAAGAAAGGAAATGAACTAAATATATTTAGTTTTTGGAACATATCAGAAATGGTTTTATTTTTCCATATTACTTTAGATTATTTTTTCTCACTTGTTTATATTTAAAGAAATATTATTTGTATGACAGTAGTGCTTAGAGGACTCAACAGAGATGAGGGCTTTGTAGTAGGTAGAGTGTAGATGCCTAGAGAGAGACAGTCCTTGCCCAAAGCCCCTGCAATGTAAATAGAAAAAGACAATCCCCATTTTATAGATAAAGAAATGAGTCACAAAGATTTACTTCACCATGATCACACAGGAAGCCAACAGCAGAGCTAGACATTCAATCCAGTATGCCAGTTCAGTGATCTCTTATTCAAGGTGCTAAAGTTGTGGGTTTTTTTGTTTAGTGCAAGGTGGACAGTTAACTTTTTTGACAGCTGGTTCTATGGGGTGTAAGTAAATAGCAAAGGCAAAATTGTTGGGTCTATTTTTGTTCTTTCAGATTTCATTAAAATCTGCAGAACCCCTTAGGATAAACAGTCTATTCGGTGTCTAAAATGAGAGAGAAAAGAAAACAAGGAGTTGTGTGGCACTTTAAGACTAACAGATTTATTTTTCACATGAGCTTTCATGGGAGAAAATTCCACTTTGTCAGATGCTTCGAAGTTCACCCAGCTTCGAAGCATCTGACGAAGTGGAATTTTTCTCCCACGAAAGCTCATGCGAAAAAAAATGTTAGTCTTAAAGTGCCACACAACTCCTTGTTCTTTTTTGCTGGACTAGATTTACACGGCTATCCCTTTGGAAATTGATAAAATGAGAGAAACTCCACAAACAGAATTGCTGGAGGAAAGCTTGGTGAATGTCCTGGAATTGGCATGAAACCAGAAGTCCTCCCCAGTAGGGGATTCTAAGGTCCTTCCCACTTTTCACCTGCCTTTATATGAGAAGCATCTCCTTAACCAATTTATGAAGTGCATGTGGGTGAATGCAAGTAGATGATTCTGTCAGACTGATTAATTTAAAATAGACAGGCCCTATGCAGTTGACTCAATTGTCTCTAATTCATACTGTTTGTCCTGTTGTTGCTGTCCCTGGTGCTGATCTGGAAGCTGCATATTTCTTGAATTCAGTGTCTGCAAGCCTCC
Source organism: Podocnemis expansa (assembly GCA_007922195.1). NCBI lineage: Eukaryota > Metazoa > Chordata > Testudines > Podocnemididae > Podocnemis > Podocnemis expansa. Next base: position 2,601,263 of record ML681988.1, on the reverse strand, counting down.
CACATATAACAAAAAAACAAATTTAAAACAATCTAAATACTGCAATAGCTCCTCATACAACCTTATAAAATTTATATGCAAGATAAACACATTACTATAGATTTCAAAATAATGCTGCTAGAATTTTGTGTTACTGATGTCAAGTTGGGATCCATAGATTGTCTTTAAAAAGTTTAAATTTTAATAATTAAAGAGGATATATAACTAGTGGTATGGTATTCATACAGATCTTTAAACATAAGAGTCAGGGAGTGGTGCTAAAAGGAATGACCAAAATTTCCAACTAGAAAGGTGCCAGTTTGGTTTTTGGTTCTCTAAACTGCTGTAACTAAAAGTTCATTAGTTAATCATTGTAGCAGTTTTGAACTGGTACTGTTGAATAAGAAGTTAAACAATGTCTTTCTTGTTAGAATCTTTGTCTATAGTACCTTGGAATCATCTGTTCTATTATCCCCAGCAACCTGTAAATGAATGCAGATAACACCAGGCTATCAGGTCAGCAATTTCACTAAGGTGCTACGATTTTACATCTTGAAACAGACCTAACCATACAATCTTCCAGCACCAGGAAATTTCTCCATATCTAACTTACCTTGGAAATCTTTCTTTCAAATATAATTATCTGAAATACTCATTCTAAAAATATACTTGTATAAAATTGATTTAAAATATATTTTGGTAAGCTTCTACCATCCCTGCAGGACACTTATTAATTGTGCCATCCACACATTTTCAGTGATATGGCTGGATGAGGAGGGAGTAGTGTGTGCTGCAACGTTCAGTAGCAACAGGCCTTAAGAGTATCAAAGATGAGATTCTCAAGGGTTTTTGTCATGGATGGAAATGGGATCATTACTGCAATACTACTAACGTCATTGGCACCCACCCACAGGCAGTCCACTAGAAATATAAGTGGAGAGATCAGTCTGTTTTGCAGATTACAGCCAGGCTAACCAGGAAGGGGCAAGCCACAGCCTAACTTAAAGGTAAGCTTTATTTAAGGAGAGGGTGAGAGTAAATGGTTAGGTGTTTTTAGGTTGCATCAAGTTGTAAAATGTTCTGTATTTATTATTTTATGTATTTACTACATTTAGTGTTTGTCAAGCAGTTTTAAAATTGGGCTATGTGGATTTTTAATTCTATTATGTTTTCCTCCTGGCACACAGTGATTTGCTGCTGTAATTAAATGGTTATCTATTTTAGAACTATTAGATGATGGACCTAGAGAGGGAATCCAGTATCAGAGATAGCAATGGAATGAAAAGCATTTCTTTAGGACTAATCTGTTTGTCAAGATACACTAAGGGGCGAAGGGGGTAGGGGGAAAAGAGAAAAACACATGCACATTCTAAAATATTCTCCAACAGATAATCCTCCTTGTAATGGACTGATTTTGTTTTAAACCATTTATCTGGAATATTATCTGAAAGGCTTATTTCATGTGTCATTGGCACAAATTTTATAGAACTCATGCAGTCGGGTTCTTTCCCCCTTTTTTGTGCAGCTAGCTCATCTCTCCAGCATGTGGAAAGTGACACTTCTGGTTCTGTGCGCTATGCTTACTCTGAGAGGGTTTGCAAAGGGGGGTCCCCTGAGGCCAGAAGAAAAATGGAAACCTTTGGACAATCCCAGAAATCGAGATCTGGTAAGGAAACCCAGCAAGAAACAGGATAATGAAGCTCAAGGTTTGTGTGTGTGTCTCATATTTAGGAGTGATATATTGAGGTGTCTGATAACAATTTTGTACCTTTTATAGTTAAAAATTCAAAGTGAAATGGAACTGATTTAGCTAGGGTTAGTAAATCTGATGTATTTTGTGATTAGTATCAGCAGACACCTAAACATGCTTCAATCTAAATTGAAGAAACACTTTCAGCTTAATATACAGCATATGTATCTTCCTTGTATATCTATGTACAATGCACATTAATTTTACAAGAGATGAGTTTTGATCTGTGAAAATACAACTAATTTTATCCAACAGCACAGGGGTGATCTGTGTTCTCTCTTAATCCTGTTCTTGCTGACTGCAGAGACAATATTGTTTAAGTCAAATGGTAAACCAGGGTTTGAAAACAATATATTCTGACACAGCACCATGAATGGTTTTAAGATTTGAAAGCTATTTATCATTGACTGAGAATATTAAATTACAAAGGATTACTTACAAGCTCTTATGTAAAAGTTGTGAGAAACAAGGCATTGCTTATACTTGTGTGGAAGGTGATCAAATATCAATTTAAAAAAATATTAACTTAAAACTATAAATATAAAGAAATATAAGAAATAAAGTCTACTTTAAGTAACCAGATTGTAACAGAAAATCTGGAGCTTCTCTACTTTGGTTTTTGCTGCCAGCTGTCTATAATGCAGATTTCACTGTGTGACTTTTCCAAAGGTGAATGTTGGTAAACTGGGGAGCATTATACTCTAATCACAATTGTTGTAAAGATCTAGTTTATGTAATGCCTTTAAGATTCTTTTATATTTAGAACACACCAGCTTGAGGGACTTGCAGAAGTTGTAGTCTATTTAATGAGCTTCACAGTTAAGATATATTCAGTGTGTAAAAGGAATGTATTAAAAAAAATAGGATATCTATTCTATCAGCTAAAATGAATTAGACACATTATGCCTGGGGATCTGAAGAAATAATTTCAGCAATCAGATTTAGTCTTACTGACTTATGCCACCCCTTTGTTAGAGAACAAAGCTTACACATCTTTTACTAATATTATCAGTTTCCAAACTATATCCATTGTGGGGACTGGTAGTTAGCAGAGCTTTTCTTCTTAAAATTACTAGTTTGAATCAATTCAGTTCCATGGCTTGCCACTCAGTTTACCACTGACTAAGGGGATGGTGATCTTTGGACAGATATCCATATTGCAAGGCCAGATTCTGAAACCTTTCTTTATGACAGGAAGCACCTTGTTCCCCATGCAATCCCATTAATTTCAGTATCAGAATCTGGTAGCAATTGCTGTCTGTGTGGCCAGTCCTATCATAGTAGCTAATGACTGACTGGACATGGTGGATAAATATAACTAAATTGGAATGATTACACATAGCAGGATTTCTGATTTGAGGCACATTGTGAAAACAGTGGAGCAGCTTGCTCTGTTGCTGCCCATGCAGCATGTTTGTGAATAAAATATTGCTTTCATGGAAATAATTATACATACTACATTTTTGAAATGTAAAATGTCTTCAGTTTTTCAGAACACTCCAGGCTTATTTTTGGGGGAGGGGCCTTGATCTCAGAAAGTTCCTAGATAACTTCTCCACAAATAATGATAGACAGAGATCTGTAACTATCTACCTGGACCCTGCTGCTTCAGCATTTGCAGATTATGAAGAAAAGAAAAAAATGTTTCAAAACTACCTCAAAGGTTGAAGGAAGCTGCTGTCCAAGGTAAAACTGATTTATTTTTTTCCCCCTGTATGTTGTCTGTTACATGTTGTTAAGTGACAGATTTGGATTCTGGTAATTTTCATTTTGATAGGAAAAATAAAAATAATTTTCCCTTGATAACACATCAGAAATGTGTGATATCTTAACCTTCAGACAAAGCTGGTTGAAATTTAAAGAGATGTTTCTGGAGAGTTAATTTCTTCTTGGAATTACAGAAGTAATTGCATGGTAAGAAGCATTCTGAAGTTGGAAGTTTATGCACTACTTCTTTCCCTTTATTTTTTTTTTCCAGAGACAAATGTTTGAAATTTGCTGCATTAAATAGGGAACTATTTCAAGAAATCAACCTGTACAATCTAATTTTTTTTTTAAAATGGAGGCTTAGCCTTCCATGATATGTGTATATCAAGGAAGAATATAGACCCCACCAAAAAGAAAATATTACAGTAATTAAGAATAATCTGCCTTTTCAATCTCTGTAAATGTGGTCTTTTCTTATTTCTTCACTTAAAAGCGAACGTTGGATAAAATGGTGTGCAAGCTGATTCATACACCTGTATGTGTAAAATAAAATGAATCACACTCACACTACTAGTACAGCCACGGCCAAAAGTATTACTGGGAATCTGATTACTTTTCTTTTGTACATACCCATACTACAGAAATAATAATCTTATAAGACCATTCTGAGTGCAGGTATTATTTCCCCTATTGTACAAACAGTAAGGACTTCAATAGTATTTGAATCAGATCTTGAGAGACTTACCCAAGGCCCTATAAGGAGTCAATGGCAGTCAAGATCAAGGCCTAATTTACACTGTGGTGCTAAATTGAAGGGAGAGATTTAATCTGTGTGCCATTGAATGTGTATCTCTTGTTGATTTAGTTACTCTCACTTACCATGGTGTCTTTATTCAACTGCATCGATGTGCAGTGCTCTTCTTCCAGTGCAGCGTTACTTCACTTGGAGGGTTTGAGTTACAGAGTTGATGGGACAGTGCTTCGGGATTGATTGAGTAGGTCTACACAGGCTGCCCAATTGATCCCATGGATTGCTGCAATATTTCCAGTGGAGACAACCCCTAAAACTCAGGAGTTTCTGGCATTGAGTCCTGTGCTGAGTGCACCAGTCCATGGCTTTGTCTGAGCTGTGTAGCATAGAGTATATTATAGTGATAATAGTATTCACATTTTCATTTTAAACCACCTTCTGATGGGTTTATAACTTGAAAAAATCAACATCAAAATCCGTGTAAAATGGATTATAAACTGGTTTTAAAATTTTTCCTGTAGCTCAGTCAATAAGAGTTAGTTTGAAGGAATTGCTGGTTGAAAGTCTGGCTTGTGCAATACAGAAGATCAAACTAAATAATCATAGCGGTCTTTGGCTTTAAAATTTGTGAAGCTATGAAAGTTCTAAACTTGGGGGGAGGGGAATCAAATGTAATTTAAATGATCTGTAGCAACTTTTTAGAAATATAGTGTGTGAGATGGTTTTTTAACAAATTTCTGGCTGCTTGTTCATTAATTAGATTGTTTTGAGTATTCTTACAAAATAGTTTATATTTACTGTGAAATTACTAAATTACTGTGCATTTTTGTTTTTGTTTTGCTGCATCAAGCACACTGAGATAATTCAAGGTCTGAGATCCAGGGAACACAAAACAATGCTGATGTTTGACACAAACTGACAACGATCTAGAAACAGAGTTAACTGTGTTCCCCATCCTTGATTTACTCTTGTGTCTAAATATTGCATCACATAAGATCAGACTCTGGGACACCAAAATATCTGGGAATTCTGTTAACAGAACATTGAGGGGCTGAAAGTCCACATTTAAAAAAAAAAAAATAATTATAACCATTGTTTGTGTTCAGTTAATTATTGGAACTTCATAGTTTCCACATCTTATCAACCTTGCAGCTACATATGGTGGTAAACACAGTGGAAATGGTACATTTCCATTCTAGGTGGGGAGCAGACACCACCAGTTCTCAGGCGCTAGAGAGCTGTACTCTGCTGGGCTCTCTGAGCCATAAACATGCAGGGGGATGAGCAAGAATGGAAACTGTATCTGTAGCTATGCAGCCAGTGACTGATCCTGTGAAGATGAATACCCACAAACAAGCAGCCACGGTAGCTCCACTGCCACTCAGGGGTCTTGAGGAATCTGTAGCTCATCCTGACCCTTACAGATGCAATTACTTCTAGAGGGGAAAGATGATTTACTAGTTTAACAATGCTCATGCTAATAATTATGGGATTCGAGCCCACCAAAGTCAGAAGGAATGCTTCAGTTATGGTCCTTTGGCTTTGGAATAGACACTGCTTTTAAATGGTCCTGCATACTATCCTTATTTTATTACATATTTTTTTCCTTTCAGGTGGTTACGTTTGGACTTCATGTGAACAGCAAGCATACATGACAAAATGTTACTGCTTTGGGGTTTCTATTATCTGACAATTTAACATTTTCTTCTTTAAGTCTTTACATGTACAAATCTGACATCTGGCTGGAATTGCTGTACTTGCTCACTTTTCAGGTGGTGAGTTATCTATGGCAGTGAAAGTTGGTCTGACGGGATTTTAGTTGTTTGAATTTTTCCTTTATTTACATTTTATCTGAGGTAGTATGTCCACCTATAACTGTCTTTGTCAAGGAACGTAAATAAATGTTACCTTTTAAATTTACTATCTAGGTTTCAAATAACTATTTTCTTGAATGGAATTTTACTGAGTCTTTCATAACAGTGGCTTGTGTTTGGTTTGGAGATCGATGGAACTTAAAAAAACCAAAAACATCTCTTCAGTCATTATAGAAACCCATCTCTTTTATTCTCTGTACAGCAACTACCACAATGGGGTTCTGGTCCCTGACTAGGGTGCTCTCACAGTACAAATAATAATCTTTTAAAATATTTATGAAAAGGAAGTGTGCTCATCAGATATATACATCTGAGATATCAGAAGATAATAGAGTTTTCATAAATGTGGAAACAAGAAGAACTCTGAAGTCCTAAGAAACATGCATTACAGATATGTTCGAGATCCCATTCACAATAGCTATCAAAGGAGAACTTAAATGTTTTAGCTTTTATACTTTGATAGGACTCTCATAGTGAAGAAACCCTATGATTCTCACAAATTTGTAATTAAACTAATATGCTTTTATGAATAATTTATCTTATTTCTGCCCTGATCATTCTCAATGTAGCTGAACCATGACAGATTTCGTTCCAATGCCATTTTCTAAAATGGCATCAGGAAATCCTGCATTCAGGTTACCACATTTACTTCTCATTTGGAAGGTATGGTATTAATTCTGAGAAGACTTTTACATGTATGCTTAACTTTCTACATGTGAGTAGTCCTATTGACTTGAAGTTAAAGGATGAAATCCTGGACCAATTAAAGTCAATGGGAAAACTTCCACTGGCTTCAGTGAGATCAGGTTTTCACCTAGCTTGAGCACATGGATAAGGGTAAGTCTGCACTGTGAATCGAGGTTGATTTAATTTCAGTCAGCATCCGGCTGCTGAACTACTGAAGTTGATAGGGCATGATCACACCATGCTCATTGCATCAGGAAAGTGCTTCCTTACCTGCCATGTTTGTATCAATGAACAGGGCAGTGCATCATGGGTATGTATCCCACAGTCCAGCTAGCCAGAGGGGCTTTTGTGAAGGGCTTTGACCTCCCATAATGCAGCCCCAGCCCCCGATATCAACAGAACCAAACCACCACTATTTCATGCCTATGTTCAAAACTGTTGCTCTGTCATGCATATGCCACTGCCCAAGAACCATGGAGCCCACCCAGCTCTGCATTCTTGGTGTGAGCATTACAAACACCTTGCGACTTACCCTGCAGTGTTTCTAGGGCTGAGGGAAGAGATGCGACATGGAAAATTTGATATTACTCAGGTAGCCCTGCTACAAGTCACAGAACAGAACAATTCCCAGTTGCTACTGGTTGTCACATAGCAGATGAATATGGTGGTGGTCTCTTTTTGGTCCTGGGAAAGAAGCACTGACTGATGGGATTGCATCATTATGATCATATGGGATGATGAGCAGTGGCTGCAGAACTTTTGAATGGATAAGACCATTTTCCAGGAACTTTGCGCACAACTTTCTCCAGCCCTGAAACACAAGAATATTAGCATGAGGCCTGCTCTGACAGGGGAGAAATGAATGGCCAGCACTCTGTAGAAGCTAGCAAAGCCAGAATACTACTGGTCAGTTGAGAATCAATTCAGAGTCAGTAAATTTACCATGAGCACTGCTGTGATATAACTGTGCAGGGCAATAATAGACTTTCTGCTAAGAAGGGTAGTGAGTTTAGGAAACACATAGGACATAGCGGATTGGCTTGATGTGATGGGGCTCCTTAAAGTGCAGTGAGGTGATAGATGACACTCGTATCCCTTTCTTAGCCCCTCCACCACCTTGCTAAATAATACATAAAAAAGGGTATTTTTCCATGGTGTTTCAAAGCACGTCATACTTTGAACTGTGCAGGGTAACAGTGAATCTGACTTATTCCTGACCAAAGCCAGAGCACATTCCCAGCATATAATAATTTCCCTAGATGTTTACATCTGACAGCTCTTCATAAGTGAAGGAATTAGACATTTGTTCTTCCTGGATACTTGCATCCATTTATTTGATCAATCTCTTCTGTAGTTAGTTCTATTCATAACCCTTCACTTGCTTTGTGTGATCAGGAGTCAGAGACTCCCTTCTAACATGATCTTTCAACCTCTTAAAACAGTGCAAGGAACAGAAGATGGCCTTTCAGCTATCATGAGGTACATTCCTGATATAAATACCATGCAAGTCAAAGTAAAGCCTTCCATGCATTTTAATGGACTTTGGATCAGGCCTAGCATAGGGGTGGGGAAATAAGCATTTATGATTAAAACAGTTGTATAAGAGAGTATTATGGGGGTTAGGAAAGATGTTGGGTGAACTGAGCCTGTGACATGCTTCCTTTCTGATTGTTTGGGAGAAGCAATAGCAATAGTCAGTACATTGACTTGCTGATTCACCCATTTTGCATACATGCAGCCAGTGTTTGTAGCTTTGCCACTCGCAGGCTCCTAGCACAGTGACACACAACCTCTTTGACTGAGCCCCTTCTAGGGAGAGCAAGACAGCAGACCTGTAACTAGAAAAGTTGGTACCAGGGGCAAGCAGCCCTGGACGCACCCTCAGCCCCATCCCTGGGGCCTGATCCAGCCTCAGCATCGGGAGTCCTCCAGCAGGGACCAATGGCAGGGGCTTTCCTTGCTGCCAGCAGGGACTCCTGAGGTTCCCAGCCAACCGGCAAGCAGAGCCCATGCTGGGCTGGAAGGTGCCTTCCCCCACTGCCTGGCAAGCGTAGCCAGCACTGGGTGGGAGAGTGCCTTTGGGGAAAGACACCCTTCTGCCTGGTGCTGACTGCGCTTGTCAGACGGTAGGGAGAGGTAACCTCCCACCTAGTGCTGACAGCGCTTGCCGGGCAGCGCAGCCAGAGCCCGGTGGGAGTTCCCTGGGGCCAGAGCAGGGCGCAGGTTCCCTTCCCTGGCTCTCTGAGAAATACCCGTTTAAGGCACGTTCCTCTTTGGGGCCAGGATCTGGTGCCCTCTCAAATTGGCACTTGAGCCTTTGCCCCGTCATAGTTATGGCCCTGCAAGACAGGCTACTGAGCTTCCTCAGCCAGTGTTGGTCAGCAGAGCTGAGCGTCCAAGCTGAGGACAAGCCCAACCCTCACGTATGACCAGTTGCTTGTCCCATGCTGCAGCTTGCTTCCCGTTCCCCCTGTAAACCCCCTTAGCACAGACTGCGGGCCACAGGGCGGAGAGAGGCCAGGGCAGCAGCAGCCTGTGCTCGGGGGGTAGGGCCCGCTTGGGTTACCAGATGTCAGGCAAAAGGAGGACATGTCCTCCTTTTTACCTTCACATCCTCCACCCAGCAAGCATTTCAAAAATACAGGATTTTGCCTGGCTTTTTACTTACAGGGGTTAAAGCATGCTGGAACACCCTGCTTTTGGGGAGAAGTGTTCCAGGGCCCCCTAAAAACAGAAGAATATGATATTAATACTACATTTTCTCCATGGGTCCTCCAATGTCTCGTTTTTGAACTTCCCCCTCCTCCTTTCCATGCTTTGGTAGCTGGTAACCCCAGGCCTGCTGCCCCCGGACCTCCCCCTTCCCTGCCAAGGAGCAGCGCCAGCGCACCTTGCCCCCACAGCCTTAGTGCGCATGCTCCGAGCTGCCGGCCGGCCGGCGCTACGTCGGAACGCTGGCGCGGCGGGTGCGAGTTGCGGCCGGTCCCTATTGAGGCGAGGACGGCGGGTCCGTGCGCGAAAACATTCCCCCGGTGCCTGCGGGGCCGCTCGCGCCAGCGGGATTGCGCGGCGGCGGCGGGGCGGGTGCGCGATGTCGGGCTTCAGCTCGGAGCTGATCGATTACCTGGAGGGGAAGATCTCCTTCGAGGAGTTCGAGCGGCGCAGGGAGGAGCGCAAGAGCCGCGAGAAGGAGGTGAGGGCGGGAAACGGCCGCGCGCGCCCGCGAGGCACGGAGGGGCTGGGGGCCGCTCGGGGGGAACGTCAGGCCCAGGGGCCAGGGCCCGCCCAGCGGTGTGTGAAGGGGAGTGGTGTGGCCTGTGCGCCTGGCCCCCGGCCCTGCTCCTTACACAAAACAGCCAGGCAGCCCTACCAGGTTTATTTATGGCTTGAGCTTTCGTGGGAGAAAATCCCCCTTTGTCTAGGGTTACCAGATACTAAAGCGTGGAAAAGAAGACAGGGAAGTACTAAAAGGAGGACATCGGAGGACACATGGAGGAAATGTAGTATTATTTATAACTGTCGTGACCATATTATGTCATGGAAAATTGTAAGGATTAATGAATGCAGCGTTCAAACCAGGGGCGTCGCTAGCTCCGGACACACGGGGCTCGTGCCCCGGGTCTCCCAGAGACTGGAGACCCAGCCACCGCCGGCCCAACACCACCTCCCTCTGGGGCCCAGGGATCCGGGGGTCGGCTGCTACCAGCCAGCCCAGGGCCGTCCCTTGTGGGGTAGGGCGCAGGGCCAGTTGGCCTATCTGGGCCTCCCCCCAGAGTGAGTCCATCCCAGGGGCGGGCTGGTGTGTGGCCGGGGCCCTGCACAGCCTGCGCTGCCCCACCCCACTCCACCCGCTGGGCCAGAACGCCGCTGTGCAGCCCAGCAAACAGTGGGCCTGAGGCGATGGCCCCACCCAAACCTATTTTGGGGACAGCGACGCCCCTACTTAAAGCTGCACAAAGTCATGTGTTTTTTAAATTATTTTAAAATAAAAAAATTACCAAAATGTTTTCTTTTATTAAAAACTGGACTTTATCAGTAAATGAAAGTTTTTCATGACCCTTTCATTAATGTTTGAGACTAAAAAAAGTTAAAAAACTAAATTTGCAAATATAAACTTGAAAAGCACCTTAAAAAGCAAAACAAAAATAACAGTTAACTTGCCTCTGTTTTTTATTTTCCACAGCAGCCCATTTTACAATTTTAAAAAAATTGTCCTAAATTGTGTCTAGTCAGTTCAAATAGGCCCCTTTGTTTGTTTTACCTAACTGGTCCCTGTTAGTAATTTTATTCATGGTATAATTTATTTTCCTTCATTTTATTAGTGTTTGCTCTATTTTCCCCCCTAATTTAGCCCTTTTTTAGGGAGCAACAGGCCAAAAATCAAAGCGCCCAATACAGGGCTCAAACCCATGAGTGACCCTGGCCACGCTTTACACTCCCTTGCTTTTATTTTCCTCCCATTCTGTAAGTTCTCCCATCTTCAAAGCATGTGACAAAGTGGGATTTTCTCCCACAAAAGCTCATGCGATAAATAAATTTGCTGGTCTTTAAGTGCCACTGGACTCCTTGGTTCTTTTGCCATAGCCCAGGACATGTTTGCATTGCAATCTCAGGATGTATGTGGCTTCAGCTTGGGTACCTCATTAGCTCTCAAGAATCAGACAGGTCATGGGTGTGCAGTACTTACCACACAAACAGCAAGGAAGCCAGGGCAGCTAGCCAAACAACCTCATCACACAGGCAGCTCAGCTTTAGGGGCAGGGGCAGGAGGGGACCAATGGCAGGAACTCACAGCCAGAGAGCCTGCCTGGGGTCGGAGGCTAAATGGCACCAGCCCCAGCAAGAGGGAACACGCTCTGTTCGCACCTCTCTGGCTGGTAGGTGTGGGACCTCCCCAGGCCAGGTTCTGTAAACGGAAGAGAGGGATTGTCGGGCTCGCTTCCGGCCACTGCAGCCCCCTGAGCTGGCAGGGGAACGTGTTCGGCTCAGCAGGCTTCTGCCTGCATCTATGTTTAGTCTGCTGCCCCGGTGTCCAGCAAACATCTGGACAAAACTGGCTTTTTTTTTTTAATGCCTGGAGGACAGAAGACAGCAGGGCAAAAAGGAGGACATATCCTTCTTTTGCCGGGCATCTGGTAGCTCTAACGTTGTCAGACGCTTTGAAGATGGAGAATGGCTGCCTCTCTGGAACATCTTCCTTCACACATCTCCCATTCCCAAGCGGTGTCTTTCTGAATGCTGTTTTTTTCTGGCAGTGTAGTGTCCTGCTGCCAAAGTGACAGGCCCCAGCCAGTGTGGCTAGGCTACTTATCAGGAGAGGATTCTTGCCATTGTCATGTTTCTTGGAAGACAACTCAGTTTTTGATGAATGGAGCCCTATGCTGTAAGGCAGTTGTTGTCACAATATTTTCCCTTGGGACCCAGCTCCAGATCCTCCGCTATGTGGCAACCCTCCACTGAAAAAAACCAGCTGCAGTCAGAAAATTGAAGAGTGTCCATGGCAGTGGGGAGGTGTGTGTGGGGGGTGGGAATCCCTCATGGCTTTCATCCTTTCTCTTGAGGCTTCCGTTGCATCTTCAAAATCTACACATCTAATCTGAGATCACCTACATGGAACATGTAGAGGGTGATCCCACATGCCATTCTACTGTTGCAAATCAGGAAGTATGGCAAGTCTCTAAAATTTCATGTAGTAGCCTGGGGCGTGTGTGTGTGAGAGCTCCTTGCAAATGGGAGGGTGACTGGGTGGAGAAATCAGATGAAAGTGCTAAGACAGGGGAAGGAGAAGAGAGCCAGTGCCAGGCTGGAAAGAAAGGCCCTGGAAGATCCTGTTTGCTGCTGAGCCTGTCCAGGTCCTGCTCCCTTCTCCACTGCCCAACCCCAGGGACTGACGCAGCCCCTCTAGGTTCCACTTTCACCTCTGCACTTCATCTGCTCCCTGAGTCTGCATGAGTTTCCATGAACACACAGTTGTCCCCAACATTGTGATTGAAGGGGTGCTAGCCTGCTCTGCTTCGTCCGTTGAGCCCTGTTGCTGTCAGTGTGCATAAAGCAGCAACATGGGGGGCTATCCGCTTCCTTTCAGACTGGGACCTTGTTATAGCTTCGCCTTCCAGCAGATCCATCCCTGAGTTGGATTTTATTCTGTTACTTAGGCTTTCTAATTGTAGAAAAAATACCATAGTTTCTAATACAGGCTCCTACTAGAACAGTTTGCTTTTCTCTTCTCTTTCTAATTATCAATCAAAAAATCTCTGGAGCTTTTATTAAAGTCTGTAACAGGGTGGCCAAAAGGGTGGCCAAACTTACAGATCTCAAGAGCTGCACAAGTTTATTATTAAACCTTTGAGAGCCACACTGAAGCGTATAACCACATATTTTTACCTACTCCAAAATTACTAAGCTTAAAATTCATTGTGCACTTTAATTTTATTGTAAAAATAGGGCAAATATCGATCCTACTAATGTCAGATTCTAATACTTTTTAAGATTACCATGAAACTGGGCCTATACAGTAAAAATTTATCTGTTGCTGGATGTAGAACACTACAGGCTTGTGGCAAGTTTTTTTTTAAAAATCTGGGCAGTAACTTGTCAATATGGTAGGTAAAAGCTCTCTCAGATGCTGATCTCTAAGTTTTGCACAATGTTCTGAATTTCATTGTGGAATATGATGCTTCACAGCAAGTTGTGCCAAAAATTAAAAGTAATCTATGTTCAGTTTTAAACTTTTCTCCTTTATATTTTCATTTCTTAGTATTCCACATCATGTTTAGGACTTGCAAAACATGATTTTATTTTAACAACAAGTAAGCTGCATTAGGGCCTATGAGAAAATCTAAACATGCTATGACTTCTCTGACCATGTCACGCTTCTCTCCCCCACCCCTGTTGCTGCTTCCCAGCCGTCTCTTACTGCGCTGCTGCTCTCCCCAACCAAGCTGCACTGCTGCCCCCACCTCACCCTGGCCCCGACCATGTCCCCGCTTCTTTGCCAACATTTCTGCCAGCAAACTTGTTCACTAAAATACTCATGGACAGTGAAGACAAAAGGTCTGAGGACTCAGACACAATTTTAAAATGAGAGTAATAGTAAGGGAAAACGCTGCTCTCATCTTAATCCTGTGAAGAGATGTGCACAGGGAAACCTTTTCAACTGTTCAGAATCACAACAGATCAATGAGAATTTAGGGAGACATAAAGTGTAAGATCAGAGCCTGTTTCAGTAAGTGCTTTGGAGTCCATGCACAGAAGATACTATAGAAAAAATCCCATAGAGTTTATTCAGTTTGGGGTCAGGCCTTGTATAAATTCTAAATATCATTATTTGGTTTTTATAATAAAAAGTAAAATCTTTATTGGTGAGAGATTTTTTTTTTCAGAAAGTTTACAACACAATTTTCCGTCCTCAGCCCTTCACAGCAATTACTCTTGTCTAATGGGCTCAGATAGCCATAGAGTCATTGATGAAGACTGCACTGAAATATAAATAGATTGTGAGTATACAGCAAAGAAGAATTAATACAAAGCTGAATGCTATTTAATCAGTAGAAGTATAGTGCTGCTGTTGAACTTTGCAGGGGATGTAAATTGTCCTGGTAATTGACTTAATTATTTTATAAGAACATTTTAATTAATAGAAATGTGCTAGGAGTTCCTTCTGCAAACAGATGACATACTGTTGTCTCAGGCACACTTGTTCAATGGACTTAAGGAATTTTTTTTTTTTCCCTAAAGCCAGTTTTTCAGTAGTGGTGGTCTAGCCTCAGTCTAAATAATCTGGCATGCTGAAAATGAACCATGATCCATAATAAGTACTTGTAACATTCTTTAAATTAATAGAGGCTTTTAAAATAACCTTTTGACAGTAGTCAGTGGCATTGGATGTAACACTTGTGTCAATTTTCAGTCATTTCTGATGCTTCTTATTAATTCCCAAAATAGAAATGCAAGAGAAATAATTTTGTATTATATTACAATATCTGGCAATGCCAGGTGATTTTTTTTTAAAAATTTACAATTGTTTTTCAGGTTTAAATTGCTAATTATCATCACTTATCTGTAGTTCACTGTAGACTTGCTCTTGATCAATTTATGTTGCCAGCTTTAAAAATATTTACCCAGGAAACAATATCAAAAAAGAAAAGCATTTAAAAAATCATGCACTCAGAAAGTCAGACTACTTCTTGCTGGTGCTACTTTAATTCTGCCTCTGTGCATCCAGTTTGTGCAATGAATGAAGCCTCTGATGATGATATCAAAGACTGTATCATAATGCATTACAGACAAGGAGGGTAGAATTGATCTTGAGTGGGTAAACTGTAAAAATCTGACATTTACGTACTTTGAGTGCTTGTCTTTGCACTTAACTGATGACGTTGCTTTTCCCTGCTGGCTCTCACAATGATGCCCCTCCCCTTCCCTCCACACCCCTTTCCTCTTGGCTCTCACCACACTGCTTTTTCCCTCCCCGCTCTCACAATGCTGCCCCTCCCCTGTGGGCTCTCACCACATTGCTTTTTCCTTCCCCGCTCTCACAATGCTGCCCCTCCCCTGGCTCTAACCACACTGCTTTTTCCTGTGGCTCTCACAATGCTGCTCCTCTGCCAGCTCTCACCATGCCACCGCCTCTCTGCTGTCCCCAACCACTGCAGATTTCTCGCCCCTGTCTCCCGCCATGCCGCTCTTCCCTGCTGCGCTCTTCTGGGGCCTGCAATTTTGCTTTAAAGAGCTGCACGCGACTCATGAGCCACACTTTGGCCACGTCTGCAATGTTCCCTCTAAGGGGAGAGGGCAGCTGAGCAACTCCGGTTGCTCGCTGCGCTCCCCCCCCCCCGCGGGGCCTGCTGCGCAGCCCCTCCCCCCACTCCTGACAGCCCCGCCCCCGCTGCTCCTGCTCAGCCCCCCCCTCCTGGCAGCCTGCCCGCTCCCGCTCGACCCCCCTCATGACAGCTCCCCTCCCGCTCGCCCCCCTCCGGACAGCCCCCCTCCCGCTCGCCCCCTCGCTGCTCCTGACAGCCCCCCCGGTCACCCCCCTCCTGACAGCCCCTCACTTGCCCCCCCCCACTTACCTTGGGGCTGGACGGGAGCCAGAGGGCCCAGCCATAACTCCCGGGCCAGAGGAGCTCTACGGAGCATGCCCAGATTTTCTGGGCATGCTCCGTTGGAGCTCCTCTGGGCGGGAGTTTTCAAAACTCCCAGCCCCAGAGGAGTTCTGTGGAGACTGCCGGCAGTGTGCTACCGGCAGCTTCCACTGCGCTGGCGGCTGTGGCGGGCTGTGCCACAGCGCGCTGGCGCAGCTTAGAGGGAACACTGGTCTGGTCTATAAGTTGTAACTTTTGTTGCAAGCAAGGGAATTCCCAACCCACTGAAAAAAGAGGCAAGTCCTAATTTGCAAAAATAACTGCAATCCCCAGATCCCAGAAATGGTGGAATAAGGGGATATTCAAAGTTTTTTTCTTTTCTTCATGGTGTCTTTTGATAAAAAACACAAAGGTTGCTTTCCAGTGATCTCAGTCCTTTTCATATGGATGAGAGAAGCCCAAAGAGATACTGACTCTGAGAGGAGGCATAGAGATCGTTTGAACAACAATTAGCACCTCATTGTTAAGTCTAAGGACTCATCTTTGTTGCAGTGCACTCTACTGAAGGCTGATACTGTGTTAAAAGAGGCTGCATGCAGTTCAGTGAGAGACAGTCACCTCCCTCCCACACCCTTTCCCCGCATCTCCCCTGCCAGCGACCCAATGCCTGAGTGTCTGTGACCCAGTACTAGATCATAACCTGAAGTTTGCCAAACACTGGCGTAAGGAGTGGCAGTTCCTTTTGCAGAGTGGGCAGGTGTCTGGCTCTGAAGAGAATCTGAGCATCAGTAGCTGGAATGTTTGTTTCCACACTGCAGAACTTGGAGGGGTTAAACTGCAGAAAATGAGCATTGTAGTCCAGGTTCCCTCAGGGACATGAAAGTGACATGCTTTTCTTTCCCCTAATAGAATCAATATAGTTTTGTATGCGTACAAGGGTTAGTTTCAATTCTTCATTTGTGGCTGTATCTTTTAACATTTGTAGATTTGCAAGCAGGGGTCCTCTTATCTTTATAAATGTGCTATTTTTGTAAGCTGAAGACTGACCTCTTTTTTTTTTCCCAGTTAAGAAGGCACTTAGATAATGCTGGAAATTTGGGACATCTGATCTCTTTTTCTTTATGTAATTTCATGATGCAGGACACAACTCCTTCAAAGATTATTAAAGTGCTCTTTTCAGCTTTTTATATTTCATTATCTCCCAACTACAGTAAATAGGAGAGCCATTGCTGTGAGGCACTGAAGTTGCTCTTCCGCAAAGAAAATGTTTTGTTACCCCAAAGGAGACCTCCTTTTTGGTCAGTAGAGCGTGTTGCCATTTTTATCCAAATTTCTCATAGGTGTACCAGATAGTTGCAAAAACTGTTGATTGCAATGTCCAAACAAGTAGTGATTTTATCATTGTGTTAGTTTTAGACAAGAGAGGCAAGTTTTTAAAAGTATTCATGATGTTTGTTTACAACTTTGTTCACTTGCATAATTATACCTCTATTTTCTGTGAGTTGTTGGCAACCATATACTCTTATTTCAGTGTATCCCATAAAAACCAGTATACTTCAGTCAAAACTGATGTAGGAAAACAGCGAACAGTCACAGTTTGAGTTCACGTTACTTTGGTGAGAATAGAAGTTTCTTGAAGTCACTCTTGGTGCCTCATTTAATGGAATAATTTAGCATCTGTTCCGTCAGCAGTGCAAAAAACCAGAAACTAATCTAAATTACAATAATTATAAATACTGGTGGAACAGTAAAATAAAATCAGCGCTAGTGTTGCAAGCTTTGTGACTAATTTTATTCATATACGTAGGATGGAGAAAATACATCAGCTGAGGAAAATGTAGAAGACCCAGATGCGCCATCTACATCTGGAAAAAGATCTGGTAAATCCCAGAATGACAGTGAAACAGAAGGTAAGTGTCAGTATGGTGGCTTAAGTGTAGAAATGTTAAAATCACTCAAAGCCAGGTGTTCTTTGATAGGTGATATTAACAAACAGTTTGCTGAATTAGAGAATGTGAGTATGAGATGGTTTTTCTTCATCCTGTCTAGGTTTGCCATTGCACCAGTGTGTGTTCTGTATCTCTAAGAGTCAGGCTCAGTCAATCCTAAAAAGGAATTGGGGCAGGGAAGATCGTGAGAAATCAGCATCAACAGTTGCAGTGCTATCTACACCACCAGCAGTATTTTAGACGTGACTTAAACATCAATAGATACTGATTCATCAGGGTGAGTTGTAAACCTGTTCTACCTCTCTTCAATCAGGAGAAACGACAGATGGGATTAGTAAATCTGTCCATCGGGTCTTTGCTTCCATGCTTGGGGAAAATGAAGAGGAGGAGGAAGAGGAGGAGGTGGAGGAAGAAGAAGAGGAAGAGGAGGAAGACGATGAAGAAACCCCTGAGCAACCCACAGCAGGAGATGTTTTTGTATTAGAGATGGCACTTAATCGAGAGACCAAGAAAATGATGAAAGCAAGTTTTGGGTTTTTGGTTTTTTTTACATTCAAAAATCTTGGGGTTGGTTTGTTGAGTTGATTTTGTATGAGTCCTTATGTTAGACCTTAGTTCCTTCTATAGCGCTAACACATTGGGCAGTTTAGTTTCTCTATTGACTACAGTAACTTGTGTGGTGTTGTTCTTCCCAGGTGATGCCAGTGCATTTAATATTGAATGTAATTGCCTTCTACAAGTTTCTCCTTGGCCTTTTTGACTTTGTTTTCCATTTGTCAGGTAACCAGTTTGATGCTTGCTTAGTATGTCTCCCAACTTCCACATAGTTTACATATTCCAACTGTCTTTGTTCTTTCATGGTATTTTCTAATGTATCTTGCTCAGTGAGCTCTTTTGCTCTCACATTACTTATTTGTCCTTCTGTGAAATGTATGGTATCTTCCTCAGCCATCTGTGATGGGAAGCCTCCAGTCTCTAGGCACTCATCAATCTTTGCTCCATACAGTACTGTGCTCATTACAATCACATAGTATAATCTAACCTTTGAGGTGACCTCTGTTTAACAGTATGTTGTTCATTCTTCCAAAAGTGGGGTTTTCATTTCTTAATCCTGTTTGAATATCTTCATCATAGCCACTTTCAAATGTCTTCCCATTTCCCAGTTAGCAGAACTCTTCTCCCTGTTCAGTTTCTCTTTCATCCATGTACACCTTTGCATCTGTTATCCTAGCTTCTTACCTTCATAATTTTGGTTTTCTCTGCATTAACTTTAATCCAGTTTTTGCTGCTTCCTGTTTTACCTTCAGTGTAAGGGCAGTTATTCCATTCCATGTCTTAGTAGGGCATTGTCATCAGCCAAGTTGCAGTCATATCAGTCCTTCCCACTAACCCATTTTACATGATCCATGGTACCTTTTGTTGCCTGCTTCTTCATCCAGTTTGTTGTTAATGCAAGAGAATTTGGTGATAAGATAAGAACATAAGTTATCTTATCTCCAATCCCAATTTTGAACCACTCACCCAGGCTCCTGTCTGATCATGAGGCATATTTCATTTCATCATACAAACACCTTACAGTGTTATGTTGATCATCTTGTCTGGTAACCCATAGCTTCTTGCAGTACTTGGCAGGGTCTCTCTGTGGACACCATCCAGTGCCATCTTAAAGTCAGTAAAGATAATTAAGATGGCATTTTGCCAAGCCATACCTTTTTCAATTATTTTTATCTGTTCACAACATAATCTTGATCAGAATCCATCCTGTTCTCACAATATTTCATCAGCTGCCTTTTTCATTGTAGTCAGCATCTTGGTAGCTACTTTGCTGTGGATTGGTAGCAACATAATCCTCCAGTTCACACTAAGAGCACCCTTTTTGGCTGTGGCATATTTATGCCACCTTTGCAGTCTTGTGGCACTTTTTTTTTTCATCTGTATTTCATTACAGAGTTCTGTGGGCTGTTCAATGAGAATTTCAATCCCTGTCTTTAGAACTTCTATTGAAGTCCATTAAACCCAGAAGTTTGAGGTCTTTGGTGGCTGTTTTGATTTCATTGGGTGTTATTCGTCCTTCTTTTTCTAACTTAGCATTGGCATTCTCTGAAATCTGTAGATGAATGTCAGGTCTAGACAGTTAAATATTTTAATGGAAAAGCTCTTTCTGTCATCTGGTTTCATGCGTTTTCAGCTCTGGTCTGTTAGACCCTGAAGGGGTCTTCCACTGTTCCATAGAGTAGTTTGAAGTTTCTCTCTGTGCTGTTGCTTCTGCATCTGCTTCTTCTCCTGGACCTAAGCATTTCTAACTCAACTGCATCTCTTCTTTATTTCTTTGTTCTTTTTTCTGTATCTTGCATCCACTTATGAGACTTCTGGCTATTTTGCACTGTGTCTGTCTTGTTTTCAGAGCTTACCACTTGTCAGTTGCTGTCCATGTTCCAGCTCTAATCGGTGCATCTTACTTTTGCCCTCTTCAGTGGCCTGCTGTTTCCTCTGCTGTCTCAACTACTATTTTCTACCCATGTGGCTATCTGTCATCCTGACTCTCATTAACCTTCTTCTGCAAAATACTGGAGCAGTCACTAAGTATAGTCTAGCATCTGACCTGCATTTCTTTGTCCTTGAATTTGTTCATTTTTGTTCATCTTACTAAAAAAAAGAGTACATCATTTTGGGAGGTATTAGCAGGAGTGCTGTGAGTAAAACACGAAAAGTAATTCTTCCGCCTTACTGACTGCTGGTAATGCTTTAAGTGGAGCATTGTTGTCAGTTCTTGGGGCCTAGTACTTTAGGAAACAGGTGGACAAATTGGAGAAGGTCCATAGAAAAGAAATAAAAATTATTAAACATCTAGAAAACATGACCTATGAGGAAAGAATGAAAAAAATGGTTTTGTTTAGTCTGTAGAGAAGACAACTTTGGAGGAACATAAGTCTTCAAATATGGAAAATGTTGTTGTAAAGAGAAGAGTGATAAGTTCTCCTTATCCAGTGAGGACAGGACAAGAAGTATGGGGCATAAATTGCAGCAGGGGAGATTTATGTTAGACATTAGGAAAAGTTTCCAAACCCTGAAGGTAGCTAACCATGGGAACAAATTATGTAGAGAGGTTGGGAAAACTCCATCACTGGAGATTTTTAAGAACAGGTTAAACAAATACCTGTCAGGGATGGTCTAGAAGAGTGTTTCACCTCAAGTACTGTGTCACTGCATCCTTTGCTGTTGCTGCAAGACTGGAATACATTGCCAAAAGATATATTTGTCAGGTCATAGGCATAAAAGACTTTTTTTCAACTGGGTCCTGAGGAAAAAAAGTTTGAAAACCACTGGTCTAGAAAGATAACACTTAGTTCTGCTTCCAGCACGGGGGAGTGGACTAGAACTAGATGATCTACTGAGCTCTGTTCCAATTCTATGTTCCTATGATTCTATTATCTTGTCTTATACTTTAAACACAAAAAGATCATGAACATGGCCACTAAATATAATCATCTGATTCTCCCAAAGAAGATGCCCATCGTTTAGGTATAGACACATGAATCTCTCTGGTGGATAGTCACATTTATCTGATGATTTACATGTGAACTTGTAAAATTCTCTTGGGCTGGAAGAGACTACCTCTTATCTTCTGGATATGTATGTGACAGAAATTCAAGAGCCATCCCCATTATCAGTTTGGATGCATTGCACTGCTGTGCCCATCACTCTTTCCCAGCCAATAGACTTGTTGCTGATTTGTGCATTGAAGTCATTTGTCATCAACTTGATATCATAGGTAGGCACACCTTCCAGTATTTGCTGTACTAGCTCATAGACTATATTCTCTTTTGCAGTTGTCTGTTGTGATAAGTATGTATATTCCATGTACCTCTTGTTATACATTTGATCATGAGAAGTCAATATGCTGAGATCTTAGCTTCCATTGAGTGTCATTAAGATTTGCTGTCGATTTTGAGCTCCACATGCACCTATCATCCTCAAGTTCTGGTTTAACTGGACTGTTTTTGCTGCAGTAAGAGTTCATCCAAATGAATAACAAATTCAGCAGCAGAGCCCTCCTCTTTAATCCTAGTTTGATGCTGTTCATATAAGGGTACTTGGTTAAAGAGTAGGGAAGTAATTCTTAGTTTTTTTCTATAATTGGCTTTAAACTTTTATAAATGGATATTGGGATGACATTGTGAGCTACCAAAATTAGTTCACACAGTTGTATCAGCACCAGTGGTACTGAAACAGATAATTTAAAATATTTTATGTTTTGTTTAACAAAAATAAATTGCAGATCTGATTGATTCCTCTTGAATTTGGGCATAATAAAATAGGATTTGGCATTTGACCATTCCAAAAATAACTGGTCAATTGACAGGTCAGGTATTGTCAACTCAAGCCAAAATTGGTCAAATATTTTAGAGCACTAATTTATTAGAACAGTAACAAAACAAAGTAAAATTTTATAATATTCAATAAGCTTAGCCTTAGATTCATGTGTCTTATCACAAAAACCAAGTTATTGAACTGAGCTATTTTAACCCGGTAAAATGCAGCTACTAATGAAATGAAGTTATTGGGGGCGGGGGGGGCATTATGATGCAATAAAAAAGGTAGGCCGCAGCTTTTATCAGGAATTTTTGCTAGACTATTTGACAGCCTTTGACTGTGCTCAAATAATAGGAGGTCAATTTGATATTATTTGACTGGGCAATTGATCAGTTTGCTAAGCCCTAGGGTATGTTTATGTATATTTCTATTGTAATCTTTCAATTTAGGAGAAAAGGCCTCGCAGTAAACTTCCTCGAGCCCTGAGAGGCCTCATGGGAGAAGCCAATATTAGGTTTGCTCGAGGGGAACATGAGGAAGCTATACTGATGTGCATGGAAATCATAAGACAAGGTACTGCATTATTTCATGGGAGTATGTGAGACTCAAATATACCAGTCATCTAAAGGAATAAGAATTATATGGAATTTATGCTATAAAAATTAGCTGTGTTGCTTCATTTGGCATCAACCACTACAGTATTGGGAACTGATCTGTTTGTAAATGGTCATATTATTAATTTAATATTAAGAGTGTTCCTAGTTCATCTTCGAGTACTCTCCTTTGTGTGTAAAAAAGAAATTAAGACCCTGATTGAACAAATATTTATGCCTTGTGCAGCTTTAAGTTCTCTTGACTTTGCTGAATTAGTGTATAAATGGCTTTGTAGAAATAGTTTGCTGTGTGGATAAAACACCATGTATGTTTTTATAGTAAGGTTTAATCAGTGCATTTAATTACATGTAAGGAAAAACTGGGAGAATGTCTGAAGTTTCTGGTTTGTTCTAAGAGATTAATTGACTATTACATATACTTCTAATGTGCATTATTTTCAGACACCTGTAATTTTATTTCAAGTTGGTTAAAAAGTGTAATACTGTAATGAGTGTTTTTGTCTTTAATAGCTCCTCTTGCTTATGAGCCATTTTCTACACTTGCCATGATCTACGAAGACCAGGGTGACATGGAGAAATCATTGCAATTTGAGTTGATTGCAGCTCATTTAAACCCTAGTGACACCGAGGAGTGGGTTAGACTAGCAGAAATGTCCCTAGAACAGGACAATATTAAACAGGCCATATTTTGCTATTCAAAAGGTAAAGAATGATATTATAATATTCCCTTGTACTGGTGGTTAATTTTATTTGATAATACAATGATAAATTTTGTTTGTTTTAGCTGTCAAATTCAGTTTTCTGTTCACTGAGATTGTGGTAACATTGTTTAAAACTGATGTGATCTCTCTCTTATAGGCACGTTTCATTCTATAAGGTCTAAGAGTTTACTATCAGACTTTCCTTACTAAAAGTGTCTGGGTGAATTAAAAATCTGAGGATGCATGAGCAACCCCTTTTGCTATGTTTTGGGATGAGATAAACTGAAAAGCATTACTTTAATAGGTACTAGATCAGGGGTCAGCAACCCCTGAGCAGCATGCAGCACTGCTCAGGCTTCCCCACTGGCCCCACCCCCAAGCATGGCTTGGAGGTTGGGATCTCAAGAGCCGGAGCAGTGCAGTGCCACTCGGGGCCTGCAGCAGCACAGTTTGGCTTGGGGGGCCAGTGTGGCACAGCTCAGTGGGGGAGCAGGGGGGCACGGTGTGGTGTAGCTTGGCTCGGTGAGGCTCAGCACAAGGGGCTGGAGTAGCATGGCGTGGCTCAGCGCAAGGGGCCGGAAAAGTGTGACTTGGGGTGTGGCGCAGCTCAGCTCAGCGCAAGTGGCAGGAGTGGCGCGGCTCCGCCCTGGGGCTGGTGCAGTGCGGGACCCAGGGTCAGTTGGCCCCACAGTGGAGGGGAGTGGGGCAGCTCAGCCCACTCCACCCTAAGAGACCTCAGTCACGCACCCCCACACACCCTGGGGCCACCTGACCCCAGGAACCTGGAGTGCCTGGCTCCGCTGAGGGTGCGGTGGGTGGGGCTGGCCTGGGGATCAGCAAAGGTTGCTGACGCTTGTACTAGATAGATAAGTCTATTCAATTTTTAATGCTATAGGAGACCTTTTCTTATGCTGCAAATATTGTTTCCTGCATTTTTTTTTTTATCTTCTAAGATGATACTGACACTTGCCAAGGGCTTTGTCGTGCATCACTTAGGTGGATAGCCAAGCAAGCATATGAACCCAGGCTAATTTGTCGAAGCCAGTGGTAGTTCTCAGCCAGGGGTACATGTACAATTCATTTAGATATTTAACTACCGTGTATCATCGTGTATAAGCTGAGAATTTTGTGCCTGAAAATTGGCTTCAAAACAGGCACTCGGCTTATATTCGGGAGAATACGGTGGACAGCCCCAGCCAGCCCTTTCCCTGACCATGCGGCAGGCCTGAGCCCCAGTGTTGCCTTGCAGCCATCTTGGGCAGTCAGCCAGGGCTGGGGCTGGAGGAAGGAAGGGAGACTGGTGTCTGGAGCAGCCAAGTAAGGGGGTCCTTGGGGGGCGTCAGCCTGGATATTGAGGGGGGGGATTCAGGGAGGCCAGGGAAGGGGCGGCGGGGACCGGGGGTTGGGAAGGGGGTCGGGGAGTTGGGGAAAGTTATGGGATGGCCAGGAGGGTTTGGGGAGGGGGGTTCAGGGAGGCCAGGGAAAGGGCGGCAGGGCTCGGGCATGGGGGGGGGGGTCGGGGAGTCCATGGAAAGTGGCAGGAGGACCCAGGGTTTTTGGGGAGCCCAGGGAAGCAGCGACAGGGACTGGGGATTGGGTGGGGGGATGCCTGGCAGGCTGGGAAGAGCAGCAGCAGGGGTTGGGGGGTGTGAAGGGGAAAGGGGTGGAAAGGGTGTTGGGGAACAGGGGAGCAAGAGCAGGGAACTGAGAAGGGAGCAGGGGGGCGGCAGTGACGAGCCAGTGGGGCAGCAATGGGGAAGGGGCGGAGCAAGGGGGCAGTAGTGAAGAGCCGGGGGGGGGAGCAGTGAGGAAAGGGCAGAGCAGGAGGGCAGCAGTGGGGAAGGCGCAGAGAAGGGTGGCAGCAGTGAGGGTGGAGGCAGAGCAGGGGGGCAGCAGTTAGGAAGGGGCAGAGCAGGAGGTAGCAGTGAGGGAAGGGTGGAGTAGGGGGTGGCAGTGAGGAGGGGGCAGTAGGAGGAGCAGAGAGCAACAGTGAGAAAGGGGCAGAGCAGGGGGCAGCAGTGAGGAAAGGGGGGAGTAGAGGGCAGCAGGAGGAGCAGGGGGGCAACAGCAGGAAACTGAGAAGTGAGCAGGGGGCAGCAGTCAGGAAAGGGCAGAGCAGGGGGCAACAGCAGGAAACTGAGAAGTGAGGAAAGGGCAGAGCAAGGGGGCAGCACGGGTGACGGCAGTGAGGAAAGGGCAGAGCAGGAGAGCAAGAGTGAGGAATGGACAGCAAGGGGGCAAGGGAAAAGCAACAGCAGAGATTTTGGGTAGGGAAGCTGTCAGAAACTCCAGAGGAAGCCAGCAGCAGTGGGTGGGTGGTTAGGGGCCAAGGCCAAAAGGGGACCTTGGCTTATACCTGGTTCACCAATTTTAGCTTCTTTTTTGGGGTCAGAACTGGGGGTCGGCTCATGCCCAGATCGGCTTATACCTGAGTATATACAGTAGTTTTACAACAGGCTGCATACAAAGCACTAGCAAAGTCAGTATAAACTAAAATTTCATATGGAATATGACTTGTTTATATTGCTCTGTATAATCCCACTAACTGTAAGTACAATATTTATATTTCAGTTGATTTATTTTACAATTGTATGGTAAAAATGAGGAAGTAAGCAATTTTTCAGTAATAGTATGTTATGACACTTTTGTATTTTTATGTCTGATTTTGTAAGCAAGTAGACTTTTAAGTGAGGTGAAACTTGAGGGTACTCAAGACTAATCAGGCTCCCGAGAGAGGCAGGCTTGTCTGGAAAGATTGAGGGCCATTGGTTTAAGCCATGTACATTACTCTGATTGCTTTTTGTTGTTGTAGCTCTGAAGTATGACCCCACCAATGTGCGTTATCTGTGGGAGAGATCGAGCTTGTATGAGCAGATGGGAGAACACAAAATGGCAATGGATGGCTATAGACGTATCTTAAATCTCCTGTCACCCTTTGATGGAGAACGGTTTATGCAATTGGCCAGGGACATGGCGAAGTAAGTTATTTTTCCCAATAGCATCAAGACTGAAAGACAACTGATTAATTTAAGCTTTGCAGGTTAGAAAAATCATTGGGTATTCCTTCTTGTGACTTCTGCAGAACCTAGTTTATGTAGAATGGAGCTGTTGCTGAGATCAGAGGCTGAAGCCTTTTCTGGGCAGTGCTGCATATCCAATAATTAGCAGTGAAATCAACAGTTCAGTTTGTTTAGCAAGTCTGTTGACTGCTCTGTGCCTCAATTTTCCAAATCTACAAAACAAGCTACATATAATCTACTTAAGCTCACAGAGGCCCAGTGAGGCTAATTCTTGAATAATTTAAAGCCCTTTGAGATTCTTGGAAGAGAGGTGGTGTTTAAGTGCAAATCAGTGTTGTAATAATTTTAGAGTTTCAGCTGAGAACACATTGTTAATGCAATAAAACCTGCAAGCTTGATTACCGAAAAATAAAAGCAGGAGAGCATTTTTTAAAAATCCCACTCAAATTCTAATACGTATATAAAACCCACTGAAATTCTAACTTAAAAGAAAAACATTATTGATTAAAAACCCGTTAGTCAAATTGTAAAAAAAAAAAAAAAAAATGCCACAGAGTTGAAAAATCTGGTCCTCTTCATCCAAATTAAAAACAAAAGAGTTCTAATAAAAATGCACATCAAGAGGAAAAGACAAATGAAAGGAGTATGGGAAAATGGTCAGAATCTGTAGGATTTTTTTTTTTTGGTGAGCCTTTTATTTGACTAGTTTTTGCATTATATGAAACATGACAATTGTCACTAATATTCAGTATCTCATACCAATTTTTATAGGAGTTATTATGAAGCTAATGATGTCACTTCTGCTATTGAGATAATGGAAGAAGCCTTTACTAAACATCAGAGCCTCATCTCCATGGAAGATATTAATATAGCTGCAGAACTATACATCTCCAACAAACAGTATGATAAAGCATTGGCGGTATGAGAATGAAATGCATTTTTGTCAGAGTTAATCATTCTGTGCCCTTTACATGGATAAATTACATTCTTGAAATTTTTAAACAATATGGTATTCACAGTTCAGCAAATCAGCTACATTAACACTGATTAATCCAGTCTGTCAATAAATTAGCTTTGAAATCAAGTTAGATTTGTTAGTTAAGAGGCAACAGAAATGAAGATTCTTTGAAACTGGACATTATATTTTGTTTTCTGTGGAAGGTTTGAAAAGAGTGATTTTCTTCTTCTTAGATATATAGAATTGGGTAGCCAGATGAAGTCAGCGAATCATGATATGTGTGTCTGGGACATAGCAGCACAGATCATTCTTAGTTTAGGGTGAGGAGGGACCATTAGATCGTCTGTGTGCCCTATAACTGCATGTTACAGGCCGTAAAATTTCACCTATTGAGTGAAATTGAGCCTGTTAAGTCATATTGAGCCCATTAAGTTATGCTTTAGTCACAGCTCCAAGAAAGGCAGCCAGGGTTAATCTGAAGACCTCAAAAGATGGAATGTTCACCATTCCCTTTTATAATTAGTTCCAATGGTTAATCACTCTGACTATAACAATATGTGCCTTATTTCTAATTTGAATTTGTTTGGCTTCAGCATCAAGCAACACATGATCAGTATACAGTCCACCCCTTTCATTCTCTCATCTCCGGCCTCTCCCAAGGGTATTCACAAAATGCAAATTAGTAGTAGCTGCTAATCTGAGAGATCAAGGTGCACAGATTTACCCTGACCTGGACAAAGGACTCATCAAGGGCAGGTCACAAGCTCAGGTCTACAGCAGTCTGGACATGGTAATCTCTACCTCTCAGCAACTGGGCTTACTGATAAACAAGTGAAAGGCCACCCTGTTCCCAGTTGAGTGAATAGAATTCATCGGAGCGGTCTTAGACTGCAGAAAGGCCAGGGCTTTTCTCCCAGAAACCTCAGTTTAAGGCTATATCACATCTCATTAGGCATGTCTAGGCTTGCCTCTCACCATGTCATGAATGTGTCTCAAGCTGTCAGGTCATATGGCAGCCTGCACTTACGTAGAACACCATGAATACCTACACCTCAGACCCCGCGGGCAGCCTGGTTGCAGGAAGACCACAGCCTCTGCATGAACATCAGAGGACTCAAGGCCATGCTGCTAGCTTGCCAGCTGTTCCTTCCCTATCTAACAGGTAGAGAAGTTCAGATTCTAACAGACAAACCCATTGCTATGTTCTATATATGTAGAACAGTGGCATGTGCTCCACAGCTGTATGTCAGAAGGCCCTCCATTTATGGAACCTCACCACATGGAACAGCTTTCTTGTCATGGCGTCTCGTCTTCTGGGCACCAGGAACATGCTCATGGACCTTCTCAGCAGGTCTTTCTCATTTCGCCATTTGTGGTCTCTCTGCCCAGAGAGCACTGTTGTAGCCTGAAGCTGGAGACTTCCCCAGTGGACCTGTTTGCATCCACCCTTTTGTACTCAGTTGCAGTCTCAGCAATGGCTCCATGTCCTATACTTTTCTTCTCATGTGAACAAGAACACTCATGTATGCTTTCCCGCTGATACTTCTGATTCATAAGGTGCTAATAAAGATCAAAGGCAACTAGGCAAATGTGATCCTAATTGCTTCGGCATAGCCACATCAACATTAATTTGGCACTCTGCCAGGGCTGTTGCCCATGCCTTTGCTCTTTCACACAACCTCCTCTCTCAGAAACATGGCTAGCTCGTGCATCCAGGCCTAGCATCCCTGCATCTGATGGCATGGTGGCTGCCTGGCTGAATGCAGAAGAACAAGAGTGTTCAGCTCAGGTACAGCGTGTATTGCTGGGTAACAGAAAATCTAGAATGACACATCTGGCCAACCGGGAGAAGTTCTCGAGCTGCTCCAGTCATCATACCTCACCCTTGAGGGTGCCAGTTCAGTCTATTCTGGACTATTTGCTGTATCTCAAACACCAAGGTTTGTCCCCTCCTGTTAAAGATCCATCTAGCAGCCTTCTCATCCATTCACCCCCTCATCCAAGGCAATTTCGTCTTTGTCCTTGATGTGACTGACAGGTTCTTGAAAGGGTTGCAGAGGCAGGGACCTGATGCCCCAAAGGGATCTGAACCTAGTACTACCAAGGCTAACAGGGCCCCTCCCCTTTGAACTTGCTGATCATCTCCAAAGTGGCCTTCTTAAGAGCAATCGCCTTAACCTAGAGGGTATCTGATATTAGAACTCTCACCGCAGATCCCCTGTATACAGTGTTCCGCAAGGACATATTTTAACCACAAACTCACCCAGCCTTTCTGTCTAAGGTGACGTCAGTTTTACAACAATCCGGACATATTTCTCCCTGTATTCTTCCTTAACCACACATTTCCACCAAGGAGTGTAGATGGTACACCATAGATGTAAAGCAGGCTTTGACCTTCTACACTGACAGAACTAAAGCCTTTTGTTAAATCATCACAGCTCTTTTTGTTGCAGTAGCACAAAGGATGAGGGGTTGATCAGTGTCTTCACGAAGGGTTTCCTCTTGGATTATCTGCTGCCTCAGGTTC
Organism: Podocnemis expansa; assembly: GCA_007922195.1. NCBI lineage: Eukaryota > Metazoa > Chordata > Testudines > Podocnemididae > Podocnemis > Podocnemis expansa. The sequence goes on along the minus strand of ML681988.1, from coordinate 2,571,349 downwards.
TGTTATGAAAAGGCAAATATTCCTCTCCTGGCAGTTGTCACAGCACATTTGTTCAGTGGTCAAGCTTCATCAACAGCCATTGTGGCCTAGTGGCAATCCAGGACATCTACAGGGATTATTGGTTCACATCTTTGCGACCTGTTATGCTGTCATCCAGCAGTCTTGAGATGATGTCAGCATCAGAAGAGCAGTGCTATTCGATGGCAGATCTTTGAACTCTGAGCCGATGTCTAGTGATACTGCTTATCTGTCACCTAAAATGGAATCAACATGAGCAGCACCGAAGGAGAAAAGACAGTTACTAACCTTCTCTAAGTGTTGTTCTTAGAGATGTTGCTCATGTCTACTACATGACCCATCTTCGCTGTCAGAGTTGATGATGATAAGGAACTGAGGGGAATGCAGGGCTTGGTGGCACCTTGCCTACCCATGCATGAGCACAGGGCTCTAGGGGGCCCTATGGATATTGCTAAGGCAAAAAAAAACAACAAAAAATAATCCAGTAACTGTGCACAGGGACACGGGCATGTATAAAATGGAATGGCCATCAACAACACATCTCAAAGAACAACAGATACGGAAGGTTACAGTCTTTAGTCTTTTTATCAATATCTTTCTTGAATTGTGGACATACAGCTGGACACACTATTCCAGTAGCAGTCACAATAGTTCCAAATTCAGAAATTAATACAAGCTGATCAATTTGATAGTTTTATTTATACACCCAAGTATCAGATTAGTTCTTTTAGCCATGGTCTCACACTGGGAACTCATGGTCAGCTGATTAGCCACCATGACCCCCAGAGTTACTGTTTCCTAATATAGAATCCCTCGTCCTTTAGGCATGGGCTGTACTGCTTTTCCTAGAAATATGTATGACCTTTGATGTGGCCTTACTGAAATACACATTGTTTGCTTGTGCCCAGTTTACCAGGCCATACAGATTGCTCTGTATCAATGTAGTCTCCTCTTCATTATTTACACACCATCAATCATTGTGTCTCCTGAAACTTTATTTATTTTTCTCCCATCATTGATAAACCTGTTAAATAGTGTTAGGTTGACGCTCTTCAACGTCAAACACACCAGCTCAATCAGGATCCCCAGTTTAGAGTTACCTCTTGAGACTTGACAGGTTGCCAGGTTTTTAATCCATTCCATGTTGATTTTTCATCTTCTAATTTATTAATCAAAATATTGTGGAGCATTAAGTCAGTGCCTTATGGATGTCTAAATATATTGCAGTCAAGACAGTCTCTGTTGAGGTGTGATCCAGACTCTGGGGAAAAAGAAAATATTGAAAAACCTTATATTAACTTTCCACTCTAGCAATAACCATGTTGTGAAGTTGTTTACCTAAAACAGCTGTTTTAAGGGGTGATTTTCTTTTTACTAACAGGACATGAATTGATTTTCCATTTTTAGGCTATTACGGATTTTTCAGGAATTGTAGTTTCAAAGAAAGTGACTGAACAAGGTCCTTCTGAGGAGAATAAAGGTAACTGGCTAACAGGAAGCTAGTAGGATATCATTGTTGCAATATATAGTACCATCTTCCTTGTAATGCATCTTCCTTTGATCTATTCAGTGCTTGTAGATTTCCCTTTAAAACTTCTTCATAGTTGTGTTGAGTCATACATGGTCCATGAAACTTTTTATAATAAATTAATTTTACTCAGGAAAATCTAGTCACTTAGATGTGGTGACTCATCAAACTTGTGGACATGCTATCTAGGATATAGTATAATAGGAGGCTAGATAAATTGTTAAAACTCCCACTTAATTTTCAGATCATACAATTTACTTCTCTTAAATAAATAGCTTTTTGCTAAACCCTCATCAATTTAATAGTGTCTTGACTCAAATATCTGTCTTTAAACTAAATGAGATAAAAGTAATTATATTTTCTATAAACCCTACCTGTGCAGTTACATATTCAAATCTCTTGGTTTATGCAGATATATAAATACTAGTTTGGGATCATGGCTTGCATTAAATGTAGCATTCTTCTGGAAATTTGCATCTATATGAAAGCCATTGGTTGGTTCTGAAAATGCTTGTCTGCCATGCTTTTAAGTGGTTTGGTAAGCTGAAAAAATGTTTTAAAAAAAGGCTAGCATAGGCTGATAGCATTTGTCTGTGGCTGATCAACTGGCATAGCAATCAAATTGAAAGGGCAAATATAAGACTTGCTCTTGCATTCCTTTTTCAGTCAAAACTCCTGAAAAAATATTTTCACTGCTAACAGTAAATGAAGAGCAAAACTATTATGAACAAAAAATACAGTTTATTATATCATGCCAAATTGCATATTTATTAAAATAAGCTATACAACCTAGTAGGAACATACTTTCCCTCTGTGATGTTCCCCTAGTGCAATCTGGACTCGTGAATCATTTTGTTGCCCAAGTCCCCCACTCTTGGAGCCTGTCTTATTCTGCTTTGCTGTGAGAACTCCCCCTTCTGGACTGTTCCCACACTGCCTCCAGCAAGCAAGTTGCTCCCAACTCAGTGAATGAGTGTTTTAGCCAGCCATACTTTGAATTATGCATACTCTGAGTCTCAGATGCAATTTTAGGAATCTCTGTCTTACACTGTCCACTGAACAATGCAAGTTCATCAGAGAGGTTTGTCAATTTAACAGAAAAAGTGATATATATCAGCCTTGTTGCTCCCAGTATAGTCTCTCACACACTTCAAACCAAATGTACTGCTTTAGATAAAAGAAAACGCATCTAACTACAGGAGGATTTTAAGTGATTATAAGTCAAAAGGTAACAAGTCAGATTTGGTCAACAGAAAACAAAAGGCAAAATACATTCTGAACTATGCTTAACACTTTCAGCAATCTTACAAAGGTAGGTGGTTCTCATCACAGGCTGGCTGTTTCCTCTTCAGCCAGGCTCTCCCCTTTGATCAGCACTTCAGTTGCTTGATGATGTTCGTAAATAGAGGTGGAGGAAAAAGAGAATGGCAGATGTCTCTGCTTTTAAAAATGTTCCTTCTCTGGGGTTTTGCCTCCCCTCCACCTGGTCAAATGACAAATAATCTCTTTACATGGACTCATACATGTCCTGAATCTGTGAGCATCACCCCTCCATGATTCCAAGCTGCCTCAGGGAAGGGTGGTGATTCATTAATACTCTCAGACTTTAAGATCAGAAGGGACCAATATGATCATTTAGTCTGACCTGTACAATGTAGGCCACAGAACCTCACCCACCCACTCCTGCAAGAAACTTCTGACTAAGTAACTGAAGTACTCAAATCATGATTTAAAGACTTTAAGGTACAGAGAATCCACCAGCAGTTGAGTCATGCCCCATGCTACAGAGGAAGGTGAAAACCCCCCAGAACCTTGCCAGTCTGCCATGGGGAGCTCAATATGGGAGTGAGTTAAACCCTGAGCATGTGTGCAAGACCTATCAGTCAGACACCCAAGAAAGAGGTCTTATTACAGAAAATTCTTTCTTGGTTGTCTTGACTGATGAGTCTTGCCCACATGCTCTGGATTTAGCTGATTGCCATGTATACCCAGGCCTGTCCTTTGCTCCCATAATTTTGAGCTGGGTTTATTCTGTACATGCCTTAATGAGGTGCAAACTGCCCCTCTGCTGAAGAGTCTTGCGTGGATATGTTTTAAGCTATGAGAACAAATCTTTGAGACTATTACATAGTGGAGCCTCACAACCATACATATAATACTGCAACAAACATATTATATAACATTAAAGCTCAGTGTGTCATTGGCATTCTAAAAACATCTTGCATGACATACTTTGCATTAAACAATACATAATTACGTTTAAAGGATGACCATGTGGGTTCAGGGTGTGTCACCCTTTTTCCAATCTCTACTTTTGAAGAGTGTTTGTCACTGTGCTACCTTTTGAAAAGATGATTTACTTTTCATAAGTTAAAAAGTTTACTAATCAGATATAGACACCAAATTAAATAGTTTGATTCACTAATAACTGCCAATGAGTTTAATTTGTATGTTGTTTCCTTTCATGTATGAACATAGTAATGGTTGTGGAAATTCAGGAGAGTCAAGTGACTACCAAGATTTACCAGCTGAATCCAACACTGTTTGTAAGAAATTTAATTCTGAACTTAATGTAAATGTGCAGCCTAATCATGGTCAGGATTCAGCTTTAGAAAGTGTAAGGAACAGTAAAAGTTTTTCATGGCAGGGATGTTGGATTCAGTCTTGAAAAGACGCTTGATCTGTCTTGCTTCCTTTGTTGAAAATTACTGCCTCTTACCCATTCCACCTTTAATTTTTAAAAACACCCAGTTTCTAGAGATAATCCACGTAAAAACTACTGTTTTAAATGATTTTAAACATTTATCAACTGTATAATGATGATTATATATAGCAGGTATATAGTGTTTAGTTGTTTCAAGAAATATATAGACTACTAATTAATCCTCATGCCTGTGATCTGTGGGGCCTGGAGCTATGTCACACGACTGTTTATATATTAGAAGTAAAAGGGAGTTTGTTGTAGATATGAGGAGTCTGAATGTGTTTGGGGTTTATGTTGATTGATGGTAAGACAAGTTAGGTTGATAACAGTAGAGAGTTTCTTGACTTCCAGACTATGTCTACATCTAACTCCTTAATTCAGACTTGCTTAGTCCAAGCTAAGCAGTTTGACCAAATGGTGTTTTTTAGTTCGAACTAACTTTTTAGTTCAAACTAAACAAGCACAGCTAGTTCAAACTAAAAAAATGTGGTTAGTTCGAACTAGCACGACTGCATCATGCTAGTTCGAATTAAAGGTTGAAATAAATTTGATTTAAGCAGTTAGTTCAAACTTACCATTTGAACTGACTAGTTCGAACTAAGCTTTGCTTAGTTTGAACTAAAAACTTTTTTAGTTTGAATTAGGCAAAGCCTACTGTAGACAGGGCTCAAATTAGTCCGAATTAAGCCTCCTCAATCCGGGCTAATTTGTTAGTGTAGATATAGCTTTAGTGATTCCATTACAGGAAATACATTTGAGCAACTGTAAACCTAAATTAATGAACTTTTAGTGTGGGATTTTTGTCAGGTTTAATTATTAATTACTGAGCATGACATCTTTGACATGTACAGTAAACTTGCTACTCTCTCCTTATTGAATTCTTTGTAGGTATTATTTAAAGAGTTCTGTACATGTGTGCTGCGTGTTTTACAAAATGCAGAAAAGTTCCAGAGGGTATTAGTTTATGTCAGCAAACAAGGAGACCTGTAGCACTTTTAAAAACTAACCGATTTATTTATTGCATAAGTTTTTGTGGGTGTAATCCCACTTCATCAGATGCAAGAAATGGAAGCTGCAATGTGTTAGGTGTATACATACATGAAGAGAAGAGTTAGTCACCAGATCAGTTCAAACAGTTCCAGAGGGGTAGTCTGTTAACAAACTGGAGCCTCCATTTCATGTCTAGTAAGCTGGGATTATATCTGTGAAAATTTATTAAATAAATATACTGGTTAGTATTTAAAAGTGCCACAGGACTCCTTGTTTAAAATACAGGAAGAGTGAGGTCCCTGTTCTGTAGGAGAATAGTTCTCAACCAGGGGGATATACTATCCTCCAGGGGGTATATTAACTCATCTAGATAATTGCCTAATTTTACAACAGGCTACATAAAAGGCACTTAGTGAAGTCAGTACAAATCAAAATTCATCCTGCTTTATATATGATACAATGAAATGTAATTACAAAATTTATGTTCTAATTGATTTATTTTATAATTATAAGATAAAAATGAGAAATTAAAGTAATGCTTAAGTAATAGCATGCTGTGACACTTTGGATTTTTATTGTGATTTTGTAAACACCTAGTTTTTAAGTAAGGTGAAACTTGGGGTATGCAAGACAAAGTATATTCGTGAAATGGATACAGTAGTCTGGAAAAGCTGAGAACCGCTGCTGTTGAGCTTGTGTGTTCTGATGGAGAAAAGTAGCTTATGCAGGACAATTCACATACTAGTAAAGGAACTGGGGATGCTGATGAGTAGGTGACTATAGGAAGGGTTTGTGAAGGAGGCAATGAAAAGATCTAAGGACTCAGTTCCCTGTGTGCTGAATATCTTCCGCAAGGTGGAGAGCACCTTCTGTTACTGCTGAAGTCCATAAAAATTAATGGGACTTCATTCTTTGCATGTTAAAGTGCTTAGGTGACAGGGAGCAAGAGTTTGCTTTAAACATCAAGAAAGGCGAAAAAAATGGATCTGCTAGGATCTGATCTAATACTCATTAAATCAATAGATTTGTTGACTTTTGTGGAGCTGATTCAGGCCCAGCGATTGGGTGTAGAGGAGAGTAATGGGCAAGAGCGTATAATAGAAAGGTGTTGAGGTTGTGATATTGTTAAAAGCTGTATGTTCAGAACTACAAATTGTCTTTTTGTAGCTGAAGAGAAAGTTAGCTGCTCTATACCTGAGGGAGTTCCGATAGACATCACAGTAAAACTGATGGTGTGTTTGGTTCACCTGAACATCCTAGAGCCACTCAATGTAAGTAGAAACTAATACATAGATAAATTGGAGTAACTGAGTTAAGTAATGTAAGGTGTTTTTAGTTCTCACCTTTTCATGTCTGAGCCCTTCAATTTGATGTTTTATTTTTTACTATTCACTTTCTAAAGATGGCCACAAAACCAGGACTGTCACCACAACACCACCACAGGAGGTATAGGTTGGATTTTAAAAATCATAATTGAAATATAGTATAAAGGCTATAACTATAGTATCAAGACTGTCATCTTCATGGAGCCCTTCACAAGGACATTTGGATGTGAAGTTTTCCTTTTCCTTAGCAGAGCCAAAAAAACATTATTCATTTTGCAACCCAACCTGAATTTCTAACCCAATTTTTTTCCCTTTGAAATCATATAAAATGAAGCATTCAGGTTTGGGGATGGACCACCCATGCACATTTGTTTCAAATGTTGAATAGAAAATGTAAATATTCCAAATGTTCCAATATAAAATGTGTTAGTACATTATGTATCTGGCTAGTCTAAGTATTTGATTTTTACTTGTTTTTTGGGAAAGCCTCTTTTGACTACTCTAGTGGAGCAAAATCCAGAGGACATGGGGGACTTATACCTAGATGTTGCAGAGGCGTTTCTGGATGTTGGAGAATACAATTCAGCTCTACCACTCTTGAGTGCCTTAGTCTGTTCTGAAAGATACAACTTGGCTGTAGTTTGGCTCCGGCATGCAGGTAACAACATTGCAAAACTGCTTACCACTTCTGACTGAACAGTAGAAACAATATTTTTTAAATGAAAAGCTAAATGTTCCTCGAAAAGCCCAGATGAAGCAATCAGTAACTTTAATAGATGCTAATAAACTTCTGGTGGCACTAGTGCTTTAAAAGCCTAGTACTGAAAGGTGCTTGTGCAGTGCTGAGCACCATCATTTCCCATTGATCTCTTAGGCCATTAGTTAAGAATGCCTGAACATCAGATAGAGAGTTCATGTGATAAATTGTCATAAGTGTCTGCCATACTGTAGTTATGATTAAAGAGTGTCACATTTATCCTTTTGCTGAAAGGTTTTCTTCTGTTATAGGCCTCCTTCAGCCATGTCCAAAAATGTTATGTTGAAATAATTTCAATGTAAAATGTTAAGTTTTAGCTAAGACTGCCGTTGTTCAACTTTCTCTTTATGCAGTGATTGCAGAAATGTGGGGGTTTTATTTCTTTTAAGATTCTGTGGATAAATAGCAGTTATTCCTCATGGCACAAAATACTGTATTGGGTCTTCCGGCTTTAGTAATATGTGCTCACTGTAATTCTGTTTGTTGTTCTGTGAGCATGACAAAAACCTGTGTGTAATACAGAATGAGTCTGACTTCTATGCAAGTAGGCACAGTCCTTCTTCTGACCTATATTCATAATGTATTTGTTGGTGTTTTATTTCTAGAGTGCCTTAAAGCCTTGGGACATATGGAACGTGCTGCAGAGAGCTATGCCAAAGTTGTTGATCTTGCCCCGTTGCATTTGGATGCAAGAATTTCACTTTCTACACTTCAGCAGCAGCTGGGCCGGCCTGAGAAAGCTCTGGAGGCTCTGGAACCAATGTATGATCCAGATACACTTGCACAAGATGCTAATGCAGCCCAGCAGGTAGATGTAAAATGGGATTTTGTTCTGCCTTGGCTCTTTTGTGTTAGTGAACATGATGCTTTCATGGCAAGAATGTAGTGTTAAATCAGTTTCTTTGGTCAGTTTCCTCCATGGCATTTAAAGTGATTTTGTGTATTCTCTAAACACGTCTTTTAATTTAAATGTTGGTAAAAAATGCCAGTTTGACAGTGCTGGAGACTGAAGTCCATTTATCTACAATGCAGGCCATAAGGAGGGTTGTGGTGAAAAGTTCCTTTCCATGCATTGCTGTGGACAGCAGGGCATCTCATTCTACATCAGGACTTGACAAATGTAGCTGTGCACTAAGTGCCAGCTTGAAAATTAAGCCCCTTCTCCCTCCTTTCCACCCCCTCAAGAAAAAAAAAAAAAAACCAATGCCCAGGGCACTTCTGGAGGTAGAGGTAGTGCTGCTGAAACTGTTGGCTCCCACAACTTTTTTTTTTTAGGCACTGGGGGACATTCCACCCCTGAAGTACCATGGCACAGCTACGTTCCATGGTATAATTTCTGGTCCCTAGGGCCACTTGGCACATGGGGTTTGTCAACCCCCACTCTACATGTCATAGAATCATAGAAACTGGAAGGGACCATGACAAGTCATCGAGTCCAGTTCCCTGCACTCATGGCAGGACCAAGTACCCCTGTTTAAACTATTCCTGACAGGTGTTTATCTAAACTGTCTATTTAATCCCTTCTCTCAGTATCCAGATTCTGACTCTGATTTTTTTGTGTGATGTATGACCACCTGTCCCCTAGAAACTGGACTAAAGACTAGTCACTTCACATCAGCTGTCCAACAGCTATCAGTTGCTAACTTTTGTCCACTACTGATCTGTATGTAGGTTCTGTATCCCATTTCCAAATAGTGCCATCAAATAAGATCTATGTGGATTTTCCTACTATATTTAAGTAATGAAGCAGAACAACTATTAACTGAGGGAAGTTTTGATTTTCCTATGCAGTCATTATGATTTTACTGCAGTTTTCTGAAGATTGTTTTCTTCTTTCTTGGTAATAATACTGTACTAGCAGCCAGAAGACGTAATGTTTGTAAAATACTAAATGTAGCTAGTGGTGGTTTGTGACTTAATTTAACTTTGCTCAATGTTATCTAGGAATTAAAGTTACTGCTTCATCGTTCAACGCTGTTGTATTCTCAAGGCAAAATGTATGGTTATGTGGACACTTTACTTACCATGCTAGCAATGCTGTTAAAGGTAAGTTAATTCTCATAGCCAGGCATGAGTGAGTGGGACAGACATGTCCTAATCAAGCTAAAGGACAAATGTACTCCCGAGTGTTATAATCTATACAAATGAGAAAATTGAATGGAAAGTAATTGTTAACTGACATTCTTTTTATAAAACATCATTGTTTAATATGCCTGCATCATTCACTGGTACATCTGAGTCTTTCAGAGGTGTCCTCATCAAAGCCAATTTTGAGAATTAGGCCATTACTTTGTAATAAAGTAATGGTCTGTTCTGTATAAAAAATTCTTATTGTATGCGTTGAACTGCTGGTGCGTCTTTTTTATTTTCTCACAGTTATCTGCATATATTACATTAAATGAGATGTACACTGTGGTCTTTAGTGGATGATTTCAAGATTGTTTCAAGTCTTGCATTATTTTTGTCTTTGCATAAAACAATCGATAGAGAATCACTTTTGTGGGAGGCAGTACAGCATTGTGCTTCATGTATAGCAACTGTAATTACAAAAAGAGCTTTCTGGAAGCAGCCGTGTAATAAGAGGATTTAAAGTGAAGTTATTTAAATAACTGTGCTTAAAAGTTCTTGTTTTGTCCATTTCATAACAAAAATTATTTTAGGTAGAATTTGCTTAGTTCACAAATGTAGTATTTGTTGCTTTTTGTTTGTTTGTTTTTGATTTTATATTCAGAGTTCCATTTGCTCAAAATTATTAATTTGAGATCACACTCACTGCACCAGTTGGATAGTTGACTGTCCCACTGTTTCTGAAATCTTCATTCTGATAGCATGGCATAGCTTTTAATTTGTCTCTAGGCAAAATGTTTTGATTTAGCTATAAACAGAAGTCTCCCAACCTTCATAAAATTCTTTAACTTCTCTGGAGAGCTTTTATTCTCCTCTTTTGGATAACTCAGTCTAAACAGGAGCATGAATCAATAGCTATTTTTGATCATAGGTAGAACAAGATGTATTGGCAACAGGATGTATTCATATAATAAGCAACTTAGAATTGTTGTCCTTCATAATTGTTTCCAGGTAGCAATGAACAGAGCTCAAGTGTGTTTGATATCTAGTTCCAAATCTGGGGAGCGACACCTTTACCTTGTTAAGGTGTCTAGGGATAAAATCTCAGACAATGATGATCAAGAGACAGCAAACTGTGATGCAAAAGGTAACAGGCTTTTAAAAAAATAAATCATTTTAATTTCCTACCTATGAAAAATGCTGGCCCCACTCCAGAATTATATTCAGATTAACATGACTTTATAATATGTTTCATCCCATGCTTTATTCAGACACTGCTTAATTTAGGCCTTTTAGACCTTTACAGTCTTTACTACAAGTCTTCACTCAGATGAATAGTTTCACTGAAGCCAAAGAAATGAGTTTCATAAGAAAAGCTATTTAAATGGGTAAAGGTTGCAAAATCTTGTTAATATGAAAGAGAGTGCATTTATGAGTGAGCTACTTCCATTTAGCAGAACTTTGCAACAGACATTGGGACAGCACAAGCCTATATTGATGGGTTTAGGAAAATCCTGTTTTTCCTCCTCATTAAAAGTAAACTAATCAAATGTGAGAGGCAGACACCTAATCAAATGTGACAGGCAGACAGGATAGTCAGTGCTGTTGCTAGGGCAAAAATCTCTCTTTAGGCATAATGATATTTAAAAATAAAACAGAATGCTTTGTTTTCCAACTAGATCCAAACTATGACTGATTCAGACTTGTTGTTACTTAGCTTTATCACATGAATGAGATTTTTTTTTTATGTGTATTTTTGTAATACTGGAACAGCTTGAATTGCTGCTGTTTTAAATTCCCTGGAATTCTGAAGTTCTCACTTTAATGATTTTGGTTTTTCATTTATAAACCTTGAATTTCATATATTGTGTTACAAAAGATTTCAAATTGAAATATATTACACTGTTAATACAGAAGACTCTTCTTTGAAAAAACAAATACAAGTTTACTTTAAAATTTAAAAAATCTAAGTTATTAGCTTTCTAAGGCTTTCATTTCCTTGACTGATTGGGTTTATTAATGTTTTAGCAATATTTGCTGTGCTGACAAGTGTTCTGACAAAAGATGACTGGTGGAACCTCCTCCTGAAAGCTATATATTCTTTGTGTGACCTTTCCCGATATGAGGAGGCAGAGCTGCTGGTGGATTCTTCCCTGGAATATTATTCCTTTTATGATGATAGGCAAAAGCGCAAAGAGCTGGAGTACTTTGGCCTTTCAGCTGCAATTCTGGATAAGAACTTCAGAAAAGGTTACAACTATATCAGGTGACAAGCATTGTACTTCAGCTGATCACAACATTGTGGCTTTTAATGATCTATATAGTGATTTCCATTGAGTTTGTGGTTATGTCAATGAGAACATTTTGCTGTTAATGTAAAACAGGGAATTTCTGAATTGCAATTGGGTTCATCTTTGTTTCTGAGAGAAACTGAATACCTGTAAACTTTGAGTTTTCCTTAAAGGCAGATACATTGACAAACTATGGGTTTTTTTCTGGCATCCTTTAATTATGAAGCAGTGCAATACAGTAGCTAGCTACCGTGTCTTCCCCATAGATTTTTGACTTACTGATTTATTGTATACGTACATGCAGTATATTCAATAAATCCTTTTTGCTCATGTTTTAGAATAATGGTGATGGAAAATGTTAATAAACCACAGCTCTGGAACATCTTCAATCAAGTCACAATGCATTCTCAGGATGTCCGACATCATCGGTTTTGTCTTAGGTTACTGCTGAAAAATCCTGATAATCATGCACTCTGTGTCCTAAATGGGCATAATGCATTTGTATCTGGTAGTTTCAAGCATGCTCTTGGTAAGACCATGATTATGGTGTACTAATATCAGCAAGTGTGACATTTGGGAGTGCAAAATCTATAGTATTTTTTTACCATCAGTTATTTTCATATTTTGATTATATTTGTAGGTAGAAGAAAAATCACATGGTATTTATTTCCTGCCTCAATAAATGAAATACAGTTCTTTGTGTGCATAGGCATTTTCATACTATCTAACTATTAAGTAACAATCTCTGAGCATTAATGAGTGGTTTGGTTTATGAAAAAGCTGGCAGTGTTTCAGCGTTTGATTTAAATTCATATAGGTAGTAAACGTGATTTAGAAGTTTTCTAACTAACCCAAGAGAAAGATAATTAGATAATTACACTGTGAACAGGCCAATTTAATTAGCAATATATGGCAAATGTGGAGTTTTAAGTATTTGTTCAAAAGAATACTGCAGAGTTAATTTTAGAAATAAACTGCAGTTTCAGAGAAGATCAAGTTCTTCTTTGAGCAGCTGCTCATGTGCATTCCATTATTGGGGTGCACGCGCCACTGTGCATGGCCACTGGAAAGCTTTTTGCCCTTAGCCTACTCCATCGGGACAGCGGCGGCACCCCCTTGAAGTGGCGCTCATGAACCCCAGTATAACAGCCACTGCTGGCTTGCTCCCCCTCAGTCCCTTCTTTCCACCATTCATGACGGTCACTGGATGCCCCTTACCTCCAGTAATCTGCTTAGTTTGATTACAGTCTTTTACTGTTTGCTGTTAGAGTAGTTAGGTGTTAAGTACAGCCCATTAAGGGATTCTTTGCTAACTTCCTCTCCTTGTTTGTTTTTCCTTGGAAGCTATGCCTCAGTCCCCAGGGTTCAAAAAAGCCTTTTCAGCAAGCAACTCCCCATGACAACACAACAAGTGTTTGAAGTGCTTGGGGCAAGCGCATAGACCTGAAAAATGTAAAATCTGCATGTTCTTCAAACCAAGAACTAAGAGACCAAGATATCAGGTTGAAGGTGCTGCTGTTGGAGGCAACACTATGGCCATCATCGGAGCCTCCCCACTCAGCCTCTGCGCCAAGCACATCAGCCAAAGTATGTGCTTGTTGCCAGCATGCCAGCCTTTCACCAAGGCATTGCAGAAAGACACCTACAGTACTGGCCACACTGGCAGTACTGGTCAAGACCTGTGTGGGTTGGGAGAGTTCATCTAAACAGAACCTCCCTTGACCCTGGCCACGTCCAGACGGCTTCATTGCCGATGCCAGAGGCGTATGAGGCAGCAAGAGCCCTGTTGGGGCTTACCTGGATGATGAGCTAAGAGCCCTGTTTCCTTACCTGGACGATGAGCTAAGAGTTTGTTCCAGGGAACGGGTTCAGACAAGTGTGCATCTGACCTGAGGTCTTTGCAGCCATCTGGGCCTGTTAATAAATGAGCAGAAATCCCAACTGAACCTGGTAGAGAGGATAGAGTTCATTGGAGTGGTGCTAGACTCCATCTGATCTCAGGCCCTTTTTCCCTGATCCAGATTTGTCACAATGTCAAACATTATTTCAGACCTGGAAGTGTGACCAATCACCACGGTCAGATGTTGCCTCCAGCGTTGGGTCATATGACTGCGTCCACCTACATATTCAAACTGGCTCGCTTGCCCATCAGACCCCTGCAGGCTTGATTGAGAATGGTCTTTCGTCCCCAATTTCACTCTTTGAGCAAAGTAGCTACAGTTCCATTAAGAATTCTCACAGAGTTGTGTTGGTGGCAAAGACCGCAGTCCACACTCGAAGGAGTACCATTTGGTTCCACTTCCCCGACTATTACTCTTATTTCGGATGCATCCAGCCTGGGCTGGGGTGCCCACCTCAACCTCAGTACCCAAGGGATGTGGTTGGAGGAGGAAAAATTCCTCCATATCAATGTCAAAGAGTGAAGAGCCATCAGGTTGGCCTGCTGAGTTTTCCTTCAAGAACTGAAGGGCAGATCTGTTCAGATGCTGACAGACAACATGGCGGCCATGTATCACATAAATCATCAAGGGGGGAGCCCATTCATCAGCCCTTTGCCACGAGGCCATTCTGCTTTGAGATCTAGCAGTATGACACAATTTTCATATAGTTGCTTCTCCCCTTCCGGGAATGAGGAACAACAAGGCAGATTGTCTCAACTCCCAACATAACTCGTCTCTTCACCCAGATGTGTTGAGTTCAGTCTTCCGCAAGTGAGGTCATCCCCACATAGACCTTTTTGCAACAGGGGAGAACCACAAGTGTTGCCAATTCTGTTCTGAGGGGCTTAGAGTGGGGTTCGTTGCCAGACGCATTTCTAATACCTTGGTTGGGCCCTCTTACTATATGCCTTCCTGCCAATCCTGCTCTTTCACAGTGTGTTGTTGAAAATCAAAAGAGACAAGGCCAGTGTCATCTTGATTGCCTCAACCTGGCCGTGACAGCATTGGTACAACTTGCTGCTGAACCTCAGCAACACATCCTTGGGAACTCCTGCTCAGGCAGGACCTTCTAACCCAAAACAAGGGCCAGGTACTGCACCTGAACTTGAGATCCCTTCACCTAACAGCATGGTATCTCTGTGGCTGACCTTGGAAGAACAAGCCTGCTCATCCCAGGTCCAGCAGATCTTGATAAACAGTAGAAAAACATCTGTTCAGTCCACGTACAAAGTGAAGTGGAAACACTTTTCAGTATGGGTCCAAGACCGGAGCCTGAACCTCCAAAGCCCCCCCATCCAGGCAATCCTGGAATACCTTCTGCACCTAAAGAGATGTGGACTAGCCTTAGCATCCTACGTTTACGCTTAGCAGCCATCTCCACCTTTCGTGATCTGGTGGGAGGTCAGACTCCTTTCTCCCACCCAATGGCTTCACGGTTCTTGGGAGGCATCAGAAGGGCCTTTTCTTAGCCCCATAATCCAGCCCCTCAGTGGGAGCTGAACTTGGTTCTGCACAGGTTAACTGGTCCCCCTTTTGAAACACTGCCCTTGTGTCCTCTCTTAATGTTATTTTGGAAAGTTGCTTTCTTGGTGGCTAGTACATCAGCCAGACATGTATCAGAGATAAAGGTGCTATCACTGAAGCCCACCTACACCGTCTTCCACAAGGACAAGTTCCAATTGAGACCCCACCCAGAGTTCCTCCCTAAGATTGTTTCTCCTTTCCACATTAATCAAGACATTTTCCTCCCTGTTTTCTTCCTGAACCTCACTCCACAGGGAGTCAGTGGAAGTGACACACTCAGGACGTTAGGAGAGCCTTTGCATTCTATGCTGAGAGAATGAAGCCCTTCAGGAAGTCCACCCAGATCTTTGTAGCTGTCGAAGATTGTATGAAAGACATGCCGGTAACATCACAAACAATATCCTCATGGATTTCCTCCTGTATTAGGGCTGGTTACTGGGAGGCAAAGGTTCTGTTGCCTATAGTAATAATAACTGCACACTCGACCAGAGTTCAGGCATTGTTGGCAGCATTTCTCGCGCGTGTGCCGGTTGAGGAGATCTGCAGAATAGCCATGTGGTCTTCTCATCCACATCCCTTCACACCATTGTGCAATAGGTGAGGGACAATGATGCCTTTGGCAGAGCAGTGCTGCTATCAAGTGGATTGTAACTCCGCCCACCCTCTCTGGTAAGGTTTGTAATTCACCAGTAATGGAATACATGTGAGCAGCTGCTTGAAGAAGAAAAGAGCACTTACTTACCAGTAACAGTTGTTCTTCGAGATGCGCTGCTCACATCCATTCCACACTCGCCCCCCATCCTCGCTTTCAGAGTTAGTGGAAAGAAGGGACTGAGGGGAGGGGGCCAGCAGCAGCTGTCATACTGGAGTTCATGCGCGCCACTTCAGGGGGCGCCACTACTGTCCCTATGAAGTAGGCTAAGGGCAAAAAGCTTTCCAGTGGACATGCATGGTGGCACATGCACACCAGTAATGGAATGGATGTGAGCAGCACATCTCGAAGAACAGCTGTTACTGGTAAGTAACTGCTCTTTTACCAACAGTATAACTTAAAAAACCAAACACAACAGGGAGTTGCTATCTTGTTGTTTTGCCTTGGGTGACATCCCATCCCTGTCCTATTGAAGTCATCAGGAGTTTTACGATTGACTTCAGTGGTAACAGCATTTCACACCTTCTCTTTTTTTTTTTTTCCCCAGACTGACTTTTTGACATCTTTCTCAGTACTGATGTTAAAAAAATAGAAAGTGTGAAAAATGAGCCTTTTTGAAATTGAAATTTGTGTTTCATTAGAAATTGGCCTTCTTTCTAATAAAAAGACAGTAAGAAAATAAGATTTTTCTTTCTCATCAAGTAACCTTAAGGCACTCAATCAGAAACACAGACCATGTTCTGAATTACCATAGTCTGTACTCTTTTATCTAAAGAGCATTAACCAGATTCAGATATAGTATTTGAGGCACTCTACTTTAAAACAAATACAGAAGAGAGGAATGGATCTTTAGTTGGTGTAAATCAGTTTACACTGTCCGGAGATCTTGCCTAAGAATTCTATTAAAAAATAGTTAATTTCATGCTTTGTACATTGTACCCAGTACATATTTCAAAGCAGAAAAAAATGCAACAATAATACAGATCTTTTGATGATGATGATGTTAAATTCTTTGTTTTTAATATGCTAGAAGCAAACAGTTTATCCTTATGGTTCTAAAACAAGAGGGCATACCCTCAAGTGATGTAAATGATCATAAAACTCTGTTAATCAGTTAAGCTATGACAGTATAGACTTGTTGAGGATCTGCCCCAGATCTTTCAAAAGAAAATACAGTAGAAAGTAATAATACACCAAAAGGCTAAACAGTGTGCTCATGTTTCAAAAAATGCTTATAGCACATTATATTAAATCTTGCCAGCCTGAGTTACAACTCCAACAAGACCGTCTCGCTCCTCTCCGTGTATCTATTCTGATTTATTCATTTATATTTAGGTTCCTGCACCACCCTATTGCGTCTGGTATCAGTGAGCTCTGAAAACATGAAATCTGCAGCCTCTCAGACTCTCCCTCTTCTCGGCTTCATTTTCAAAACTTATGCTCTTTCTTGCTCTATTCCTTTTTTCAATTCACACTTCCAAAAAATTGCTAGGTTTTTGAAAAAATAAAACCCAGTTTTAGAGAGAGATTTCATCAGATCATTTACTCCTGTTTCTTCTAGGGCAATATGTGCAAGCCTTCCGTACTAACCCAGATGAACCTCTCTACAGCCTTTGCATAGGCTTAACTTTCATCCACATGGCATCTCAGAAGTATGTGTTGAAAAGACATGCTCTCCTAGTACAAGTAAGTTATTCTGTTCTCCTGTGTGCATAGCACATACTGTCACTTAACTCTGTCTTGACTCTCACGGTTACAGCTCTGGCTTGTTATTAGATCTCTTTGATGTTTAAAAATAGATTTTGGGTGGGATTTTCAAAACCTTCTGCCACCCTTAGGAGCACATGTCTCAGTGAGAGTCAACTTGTGCTTGTGAGTCACTGAAGTGCTTGGTAATGTCCTGTTTGAGAACAAAAGCAATTCTGTTAATTTTGTTGTGATTTGGGGAATCTTTAATTATTTGCATATATTTAGGCAGCTGCCATGTAGTCATTAGATTCCAGCTTCACTAGCTTTAGTACATACAGTGTAGGGACAGGGTATTGGGCCTTGTGTCTACATTTTAAGCCAGAAGCGTCAGACTCATTTGCTGTGGCGGGTCAGATTTGACTTAAATATACTTCAAGAGGGCTGTACAGACCATAAATCAAAATACTGTGGCACTCTCATGGCATCATGGAGTGCCATATATGCGAAACTGTGCTCTGTGAACTCTCTCTGTATTAGGGAGAAAGTATGGTCTCCTGGCGCTCAGTCTTGCATACCCAGTGCTCTGTGATGTTGTGAGATGCCATGACACTCTCATGGCATTGTGGAGCAGTGGGTATTTGGGACCACACACTCTCTCTCTCTGTTAGGGAGAGAGTGTTGTCCTACCAAGTGCATTCACAAGCTGGATGGAAAAGGTTCGTGGGCTGCATATTTGAGACCCCTGGTTTAAGCATTGAGACTGGTCTATAATGCGTGAGTGAGTATCAAACAGTGAGAAATCCCTAATAACTTGTTAAGGGCTTGATCTCACAATATGCTGAGTGCCCTCAATTCCCATTGAGACTGGACAGACTCTTCTGAGTGGTTTTGGGCTGTTCTGTAAAGATAATGGTGTTAAAGGGACTTTTACTTCTGATGTACTGCAGTGGCTCTGCTCTGTTTTACAACGAGCTCTGTGCAGGAAAGTGTGTGGATAATCATCTGTGCATAAAATCACTGTGGACAAATTGTGTATAAAATGTCATTTTTTTAACCCAAGCTTTTGAAGAAAATGGCATTGATTTAATCTTTTTAAAAAAATAAGAAACCAATTTGCATCTGGGTTTTCAATTTTATAAGGAAACCCATACTTTTTCTGGGCTGATTTCCGCTGATATCTGTAGTTTGGGTAAGGGGCCACACTAATTCTTTTGTCAGTCTGGGGGTCAGTTAGAAAATTTTTGACAGATGAGACATAGAAATTGATCTTATTAATAAACTTTAATAAAATAATTAGCGTGATATTTGGCATTGCTTTTGCTTGCAGTGTGTACAGAGGAGAAGGGAGGGCAGGGGTGCCTGTTTGAAGGGGCAAGGCAGAGTGTAGGGAGCATGACAGAGGAGGAGAGGGAAAATAAGGGTGAGGTGGGTGGGGAGCAGAGCAGCTGGGTGACAGGACTCAGCTACTTCCTGACAAGGACCCCACCAACTCTGCTCTCCTCACTCCCTGCCAAGCACAGGGTGGCCAGATGTCAGGCAAAAGGAGGACATGTCCTCCTTTTTACCTTCACGTCCTCCATCTGGCAGTCATTTTAAAGTACATGATTTTGTCTGTCTTTTTACTTATAGGGGTTAAAGTATGCTGGAATGCCACAGAATACCTTATTTGTAGGGGAAAGTGTTCCAGGGCTCCCTAAAAACAGAAGAATATTACATTAGTTTACATTTTCTCCATGTGTCCTCCAATGTCCTCCTTTTCATACTTCCCTGTCCTCCTTTGGTATCTGGTAGCCCTAGCCAAGCAGTGCTCAGGGAAAGGAGGGCAGTGCTGGGGAGAGGGAGAGGAGAACAGAGTCAGACAGACAGGACAGAAACCCTGGCAGTTCTGCAGGGGTCACAGGTTTTGGCATTGGGAATCTCTGAACTAGAAACATTGATGGGTAGCAATTTCTACAGAAGAGTTTTTGTCAGGGGAAAGATGGGTGCTGGGGTTAGGGGTGTGGGAGGAGAGTAGAAATGGGGAGGGGGGTATGTCCAGGTCAGGATTTTAAACTGCTCAGGGCACTCCCCCTTTACCTGCTTCCTGCTTACCCGAAGGGGCTGAATCAAGTCCCTGAACAGCTCTCCAGCCAGGCCACACCTCCCTGTAGCTGTGCTTTACTCAAGGTAGGAAACAGACAAGGGCCCTGGCCAGCACCAGCGCCCAGGCTCTTGCAGCAGCACCCTGCAGGCTGGATGAAAGCCCTTGGTGGGCTGGAGCCTGGCCCCTGGGCTGCAGGTTGGACAAGCCTGGATAAACCAAATACTAGTTTATTGATTAGAGTGCAATTTTAAATGAGAAAATGGCCAGTCAAGGCAGAATCATAATATAAATGAGTCAGGAGTGACCACTGGGAAATAAAAGGCATAAAAATGCATACTGACCTAATCTCTACCTAAACTGACCACATAATTCAAGTTTATGCTCAAGATGTTCAGCCATCAGATGTTTTTACAGCCAGTCTCTTCTGAGGCCAGGGAGGGCCCAGATCTTGCTTGTAGTTGTTTCATGATGGCCTTTCCCAGGCAAAAAGCCCCCAGTCCTTCCAAGTGTCTTTGTTTCCAAACCTACCTCACCCCTCCCTTTCTGCGTTGCCATGGGATTCTCCTTACTTCTACCTGAGCCAGGGAGGGCATTTGCATTCCCTCTATCATGTAATCTGGAAACAGCACAGACCCTCAGGACTACGTAACAAGCCTCACCTCTGTACACATGCATGCTGCTGTAGGAAACATTATACCACATTAATCCTGTAGAATAAGTTATGAGCATTCATAAAGAAACCTTGCATGGTGTAATTGGCATCAAATCATACAAATCACAGTGCACAAGTGAACAGAAAAATAATATAGATCATAACAGGGGTACGCAGATGTGTATCTTGTGATAACAGCCCCATACTGGAGCTAAACCTTAATAGGTCCTTTTCTAGTGCTGGTATGATCCTGATTTTCTTCACTATTTCTAATACCTTCCTGTCCCCCCGACTCCTACCCCTTGTTCCCTGTACCTCTCTGTGAACCAAATGTGGCGAAGAGGTAGTGCTAACATGTTCATTTTTGTGGGCACCAAGCTAGGCACTTAAATAAGGGCCTGACTTTTAGCAGTTCTGAGCACTTGCAACTCCCCTTGATTTCAGTAGAGTTGCAGATGATGAACTTCTCTAAACTCAGCCCAGTTATGTAGGTCTCTAGCTTTAAGCATTCAAGTTGGCATACTTGGCCCCATCTTTGTAACAAGCCTTCCTTCTAACCTCTGTTGTGATAATCTTATTTTAAGAATATACTTGAAAAATATCCAATTTATGCTACACTACCATGATACCTTTTTTTTGTCTTTTGCTTTTTTCAAGTTGTGTTGGTGCACATTGAAGTCTTTTAATCTTTGCATGCTTCTCGTTTGTGTGCTCAGTAGTTCACCCAGAGAGTGACCTAGTCGTGACTCTAATTACATGATTAGCTGCTAAAATCGAAGGAGCTATGATTACAGCAGAAGCAGCACGTTTGTGTGACATCACAGTGGGACCAAACTCTTGTCACAGCTGCACAGTAACAACCTGTGTTCCATTTCCCCCATCTTGAACCTAGTGGGATTTCCATATAAAAAGAGGAATATTCCAGTGACTTTGCATCTGAAAATTGTTTCCGGTGGAAATTGACTCTCATCTTAATATCATGATTCACCTTTATTGCTCTGTACAGACATTAGGTAACAAATGCTCTCAACAGCCTCATGAGGGAGGGAGGTAGGAATAGCAGCTCTCTCCTTCCACTGAGAAACTGAAGCACTGAGGTTAAATGACTTTCCCAAGGTTACACAGCAAATCAGTGGCAGAGGTGGGAGCAGATGATCCTTCTAAATGTGGAGCAGAGGAATGGGGGGAGTGCAAGGAGAGCTGCTGAGGTGAGTGGGGGAGTGGATAGCCAGCTCCAGGCTGCAAAGGGGCTTCCCATTAATTCCTACTGCAGTTACAGCAGCAAGTACCTTGTGCTAATCTCCCCTCTCACCCTCTGCCAGCTGACACACACACGTTCCAGCCTCTTCTCCAGGTTGTTTCTCTCTGCCATGACCTGTGCTGGCTGGAAGGAGGGACCGACTGGAGTGTCCTACCTGCTTCCCAACAGCCAGCCCAGTATTGTGCACACTGGTGGCCTTTCAAGCCACTTATCTCCATCTTGCTCTTGTTTCTGCCTCCACCAGCATGTGTGGGTGGATCATAGCCAGGTTCCATTCTTGCCTCTGCAAGATATTTGGGGGTGAGGTAGAAAAATAGATCTTCCTCCCACCATTTCCACTGCAGGATTGGTAACTGCCTTTGGAGGGATGCATTGTATACCGGAAATAGTACTATGATACATTAATGGCTGGATGCTAGAAAAAGCTATATTTAACTTTTTTTCTTTGATACCTTGAAAAGACGAGTTCTGAAAATTAGGGTTGCCCACCTTCCCAGGATTGTCCTGAGCTCTCCAGGAATTAAGATTAATCTTTAATTAAAGGTGGTTATGTAATGAAACCTCCAGGAATACATCCAACCAAAACTGGCAACCCCACTGAAAATGTCTTTCATATTCATTTGGGAGCAGGTTCAAATTCAAATAGGGTTAAAGGAGTGGGACATGGGCAAGGGTTTAAAAAGATTTATAGACAAGAAGTGATGTTCTGAAGAGTAATAGGCATGGAGGTTAAACAAGAAATCTTCTTGTATCCTTTTCTCTGTCTGTTAAATGGGAAGTTGTCCAGCACATGGACCTGGTCTGTAAAATATCTAGCATAGTTGAGTGCTATATAGATGATAGTAATTCTGAACAATTTTACACACATCTTATCAAAAGATTGTCTGTCTTCATCACCATGTGAGTCTGCTGAGGCCAGGAAGAATCTCCTCTGCTGGTCTGGTGCCATGGAAAGTGGATGGCCTGTTTTTGCCTCTGGCTTTAAATGAGGCTGTTGTATTTATGGGCAAACTACTCTTTTGGGGCATTTTAAAACATATTATTTTTTAAATAATGCTTACAGTGTGTGTTTTGTGTGTAGGGATTCTCTTTCCTTCATCGTTACCTGGACTTGCGTGGACCATGCCAAGAATCTTTCTATAACCTAGGCCGTGGCCTTCATCACCTTGGATTAGTGCATTTAGCAATCCACTATTACCAAAAGGCACTTGAACTTCCTCCTCTTGTCTTAGAGGTATGTATGGTTAAACATTTGAATTATAAAACTAAATCAAATCAGCATTACTAATGTTTTTAACCAGAAGTAAAACCAGTGCACATGAGCTTCTGTTGTTCATATTTGCACTGAATAACTCCTACTGTAATTTCACAGGCAGTAGAGAAAGCATTTAATTGTTACCTGAACTGTGTTTAGGAACATATATAATTCAGATTGCTTAGGTAATGTTTGCTGCGTTTATTTTATCATCTGAATGGAGGTAGCAGCTGCAATAAAATGGTTGCTGAAGTGTATCTAAGGTCCATTTTAAATCCAGAATAATGTTAAAGATAATTAGCATCTTTTCTGCTTCATGAGTGTGATGGTTTAGTATCAAAATATAGAGTTCCAGTGTCATTACTGGAATGTGATGGGAATAAAATGAGTTCCTAGATCAGTGGTTCTCAACCTTTTGTGGGTCACAATGCACTTGGTTGTGATGTGCCACCCTACAGGACACAATCTCCCTTGCGCTCTGCATCACAATTACCACAGTGTAGTGACACAGTGGTTGGGAACCATTGCCCAAGATGATTAGGAATTTGGCTGCGTTTTGTTACCTTTTTTTCAAGTAGGTTATGGTATAGTACCTATGCAAAATAAATTATTTTTTAATTCTTCTAGGGAATAGAAGTTGATCAGACAGACTTGCGAAGAGATATTGCCTTCAATTTATCACTAATTTATCAGAGCAGTGGAAATATAAGAATGGCTCAAAAGCTGTTGTATACATATGGAACCATATGATGGAGTTTGTGGGACCTGCTGTGACAGGTAGTCTCTTAGGAAAATAATATTTATCACTTCAGCTGGGGCATTGAAAATCTTCCATTACACACCTGTGGAGAGACTGGTTCAAAGTGATATGTACATATTTTTTCTAAGCTGATCTAGTGTCATTGGCTCAGAGTTCTTAGATTTATTGTATATATTTTGTTTCCTGAACCTTCAGCTATTTTTTCT
The DNA here is from genome assembly GCA_007922195.1 of Podocnemis expansa. Taxonomy (NCBI): domain Eukaryota; kingdom Metazoa; phylum Chordata; order Testudines; family Podocnemididae; genus Podocnemis; species Podocnemis expansa. The sequence goes on along the minus strand of ML681988.1, from coordinate 2,547,647 downwards.
CCATTTTCTGCAGCAGGAACAGTAAAATGTCCTAATACAAGCAAACTACTACAAGAAGACTTCAGTGAGCATATTCTCCTGACATGCTTCAGTGTTGATCCAGCATGTTATAAAAAAGATCTCCTGTTCTCTCAGCCCCAAAGACTTTTTGTGAAGCCTGAACTTGGTGCTGGTATGCAGAATCCTCAGCTGACTAAAGGACTAAAATGAAGCACAATTTTTTTTTTTTTTTTTTTAAGTACTATTTATAACTGATTACTGTCAGAGTTTGAGAAACTATTCAATTCTGACATTTGGTTACATTTGCCAGCTATTGTACAAAATTGTTACTATTAGAGTGGGAAGACTGAAGAACTTGGCTTAAGGAGCAGGTCGATATAAGCCCATCCCCCAGCCAGTAGATCCTCTGGGATTCCTGGGAGAATTTTTCCAAAGAAAAGGAGAACAAATTAAAGGTCGCCAGTAACTTTTTAAAGTAAAGTACTTAAAATATCTTCCGAGGAATCCTTATCTTTCTAACTTCATTGCAAGCTTTGTCTGTTGAAGAAAAGTAATTTTCTTTTAGTACTAAATCACTGTCACATGAATTAAAAAGTATCAGTTTTCTGGAGTATTATTAAGTGTCCTAAATAAACAATCATTAAGTATTCTTGCACAAAAATTTAGTGTAATAACCTAGTGTATTAAATATTGAGAGAGATGTGTTGCAAATATTGTATATTGCTTCGCTAATCAAGAATGATAATTCCTATAAGTTACCCTGCTTTGAAGAGAAATAACCTTATGCTGGATGTGATGATGCTGATAACAGCCCTGTCTGTGAAACCTGTCTCAAGTAAGAATTATTTGAAGTCTTTACCCTATTACACCACTATATTTTGGTATGTGTAATAACTGAAGTTTCATTCTGACACAAATTCTGTTAGATTAGCACATTAGTAGGTCAGCCAATGTAGGAGGCTCTTGCATTAAATCTCAACCACTTGTTACAGCTCTTAAGAAAAATGGAGCAATAGACTTCCAAGTTCTCTGTTCCTAGGTGGCCTGAGAATAAATTGTTTACAGTAGCTCACATAATGAGATCAAGGGGTCAGATAAAAAGATGACCTATACCCACTACTGCTAAAAGTTTGCTATGTCCTGCAGGAAGGGCTGGCTGGCGATGCTGGAGCTGGTATATTTCTGTCAGGGTGAGCCAGTATGCTAGCCCAGTACTAGGAGCATTTATCTTCTGACTGGGAACGAAACAGTTCCTGCCCAAGTTGCGGTCTGTAAGAACAGGCACGGTAACTGCATTGTTCTTGTAACATTCATGTTACTGCTGTCTACTTGTCTCAGTTCTCTGTGCAGTTGCAATAGGCTATAGTACCCTTACTTCCTATCATACTACTCAGCAGACCCCTCCATGATGGAGGAATGTTCCAAAGAAACAATTAAGTGAACACCAAGATGTTTTCCCAGTCCTTTGTCCCATTCTCTGAACATCACTGCAGCTGGCTTTGTACATGACCTGTAGTTTAGTACAGGTTAGGATGAAAAGCACTATAGCAATCATCTGTCTAGGCAGCCTTCTCAGAGTGCTCAATTTTAAATGCTTCTGGACCAGTCTTACTGTGTTCTTGTTTAAAAGAAAGAACAGACATACTGCACCATAGATTTAGGATGACAACCCATACATTCTTTAAAAATTAAAGCAGGTTTAATTTAAATAGGATGTCAGTAGATTCAATATTTATACACAGCAATTATACATACAGCCCTCAAGTGCCCATCTCTGTGAAAAGAGGGCCCAAGGAACGAAGGAATCCTTGCCCAACATTTTCTTATCTGCTACTCACTAAACCAATGGCTCAGTGGTAGTAGTAAGGCCGCTTAAAGGAAACTGCGTGGTAGCATTTGGAACTGTCTTGCTGCCCCAGACCATAGCTCATAGAAACGCTTTCCAGAGGAAGGTGTTTTGTGACCTTTGTTTATAGAAAGCCTACACTATTTGCAATCTCTGGTTAGCCAGGTAGCTTAACTAGCTCAGACAATTGCAGTGGAGATAAGGCAGTCAGTGCCAGGTTGGTGTCAGGCTACAACTACAGGCATATGCTACTTTAGAATCAGACTATGCAGCTGAGCCTGACTTGGGGCGGGGTGGGGGATAAGGTGGCTGTAGAACAGAATCTTACACAAACTTATTTGAACCTGTGCACACAGATACACTCACAATCGATTGGTTGGTCTGAGGAACATCATTACAGGCAGGACCATGTCATAAATGATGGTACAAATGTAGGTATATAATAAAATGGTGGGCTGATAGTTGCTAAGTCCCAGCAATACAGGTGGCCCTGTACACACCACAGTGCTTCAAGCTAGCCCCAGGGAAACAAATGGCATCAGAGCACTGAAAGCCGCTTAGGCAACAGCACAGCAATTATTAAATATACGAAATAGGGTGTGTAAGAGCCCCTTGGATGGGGTGCCCTGTGGGCTGAGCAGCAGTGTGTTTGGAGGAGGAGGGTGCGGGCTGAGCTATTTATAAGTGATTGTTCATTGAACAATGGCTGAAAATAGTTTTCATATCAATAGAGAATGGCAGTTAAAGTCTTAACCCAGTGCACCTATTGATATACAGCAGCTGCTCTGACCACCTCCTCTTCATGTAGCTTGTTCCAATGTGGGGCATAACTAACCAACTGGCACTCCCCAGTGCAATATGTCTGCCAGCTGTTCTGCCTGGCAGCTGTTCACGCCTATGGCAAGCACCATCCAGCTGTGAAGCCTTGGACATGGAATTCCTGCAACTGGCCAAGGGAGCTAGTCACCTCTCATTGCCCAGGCCGGTGGTTCCTTCTGCGGCCACTAACGGCTGTACACAGCAGCAACAAAGGGCTCCCCTCTGTATTGGTCAGACTCCAGGTACTTAACACTCACCAACTGTCCTGTTTCAGAAGAGTTAGCATCTGTGGCATAGGAATCCAGTGGACTGGCTTGGGTAGGCAAAACCCCTGCAGCACAAACTGGGTTCTCACTAACAATGATGGCTGCTCACTTTGCAGGGCTCATTCTTACCTACTACCCTCCTCTGAGTTGCTGAAACGTAAATCCTAGAGGTGACTCGAAACCTTGATCCTGACCATAAACTTACTTGTGCAGGAAGCTATGGTGATAGGATTAATTTCTTTGCTATAACTCATGCTTTTGCTAATCTTCGTTCCATGATAAAGCATTAGGTAAACTATTCACTCAAAGATCATGTTAGGGTGGGAGAAATGGAAATCAGGCTCACAAAAAGATGTTCTGGTAAGTGTCAGACAGTTGAGACTTAAGAGCTGAGCTAAACTAACTGGAACATGCAGTTTAAATTAATATTCCACAACCTGTCTGCACTAGTTTCTCATCAACCAGCCAGTCAATATATATTTTATTCGAGAAGGGTCACCTCCACTGCTACAGAGTAGACCCAGCTCATATAGGACCTCTGCTTATATCCACTCAGAAGTGTCTGCCTGCAACATGCAAATACTTATCGACCAACATGATCCAGCCTCAGTGTCCATTTTCCAGCCTGTGACGTTCTGGCCTGAACTATGGTGCTCACAGGTGCAGTGTGGTATAAGAACCTGGAATCTCCTGGGTCAGCTGACATCACTTCCTGTCGAGCTCAGATTGGTACTTCCTGGAGATGAGTTTCAGCTGCTGTTTTGTCTCCCAGAGATTCAGGGAAGCTTGGCTAGGGAGTTTCACAGCCTTCTCCATCTGTTAAAGGATAGGAAACCGGATGAAAACAGAGCTATTCCCTTCCATTCCCAATGACCAACAGCAGAAAATGCAGAGATTGCTGCAGTTCTAGGTACATTGTTAGCACCAGGTTAGACAGCTATCTGGGAATTCCTACAGCTGCCACTGACAAAGGCTCTAAGATCTCCATACAAAACAAGGTAAGAGTTGTTTAATGGGAGTGTTTGGATGAGGTTCAGAGGGCGAAACTGCAGCATTCATGGAGAAAAATGAGAGAGGAAGGTACACTAGAGCCACTAGTTTTTAATACAGGTTTGGGGTTTTTTTTGGTGGTGAGTATATTCAGACCCAAAACATAGCAGGACATGGATAAGGTAGAGAAAAGGCCCCCCTCATTCCTCCTGTGCTTCCTTGGGCCCAGTAGATTACCCAGATATCAGCTGTTCACCAAACACACACATCAGCAAGAAATGAGAAAAACTAAACTTCTAAACCTTAGAACGGGGCCTGACTTGTTTGAGAATTTTTTCCTGGCCCAAGGAGATACTGGTTGGGCAAAGGTTGGTGTGGGGTAATAGGAACCGAAAAAATAAACAGGACTAAGGAAGTGAGATAGGAAAGTTGGGGCTGAAGTTTGCTCTTCCCCTAACTAGAGGTGGGGAGGTTTGGTTTAGAGATCACTGCGCTCTGCTCCAGTTCTGCATACAGCAGAACATCACACTGGGGTAGAGTTTTCCTATGGTTCTTCAGTCCAGACTCTGTCTCCTGTGTTATCTGCATCCAAACAGAACATTCACCTCTGCACAGGTAACACCTGCTGCTGTCCCACATGGCTTTTCTGTTACCTTCATTCAGCAAAGGCCACCACTCTTCCTGCAACAGTACTGCCTGTCTGTACCAATATCATTGCTCTTCTAACACATACACAGGGAAATCTACTTCCCTCATTGTGCCATTACCCATGTTCCTCTACCTTGAAAGTAAAAGTGACTCTCACACTTACCTCCTTGCCAGAGCTACTTTCACTGGAGACCTTCTGCTGTTTGTTTTTCACTAGTTCCAGCTGCAGGCTATCAAACTTAGATTTGAACCACCGGTGAGCTTCTTCCAGGTTGGCTGTGATCTGCAGGAGAGAGTAGTGGCTAGAGTCAGAAAGAGAAATGTTAGCAGTTCCAACTTCCAGGCTCCATACCGGACATGCAGGATTCTTTAAATCTCTCACCTCTACATAAGCAAAGAACTCACCACTTTGCCATCCAGGCCTCCTTCCTGCATCACTATGGAAGGAGTGGAAGAGGTTCATACTGCACTGCTATTACTCCTCACTGGGTAACTACTAGGCATCTCATTGGCACTAACCCAGGAGAAGACAATTCTAACTAGAGGGAAAAGCATTAAGAACATGCAGAAAGGAAGTAAAATGGAGGCTGAGTACAGAAAGCCACAAAAGAGATGGGAGAGGATGGTCTTTGCTTGGAGCTATCCTGGCACTAGGATCATTTAAAGAATGACAAATGCCGTAAAATTACCATCCCCACTGGACCAGCAAGTTATTGCACCTCCTGTATTTGCAATAACTTTTGTTAAAGATAATCCTAGGTGCAGATGCTAGATAGTACAGTACAGCTTGAATTGAAAGGACCTCTATTTCCTCCACTGGACACCTCCTTTGTGAAATGACTAAAGCAGGCATGGCCAAACTGCGGCTCAGGAGCCACATGTGGCTCTTGAATGAAAAACTGTGGCACCCGGAAGAATATCAGCAAATCAATTTAGGAAAGCAGCCCCAGCCTACCAGTTCAGGAGGGGGTTGGGATGATGGGGAGAAGCACGGCATGGTTGGAGATGGCAGAGAGATGTGTGGCATGGTCAGGATTTTAAAAAACTTGCCACTAGCCTGCCATCTTTCTACATTGAGCAGCAGCTAAGTTTTTACTGTACAGGCCTAATTTTCATGGTAACCTTAAGTAATAATTAGAATCTGACATTAGTGGGATCAATATTTGTTCTCTTTTTATGATCAAATTAAAGTGTGCAATGAATTTTAAACTTAGTAATATTGGAGTAGCTAAAAGTATATGGCTATATGCCTCAGTGTGGCTCTTGAAGGTTTAATAATCAACAACAAGCAGTTGTGTGGCACTTTAAGACTAACAGATTTATTTTTTGCATGAGCTTTC
>ML681988.1:2487454-2541338 GCA_007922195.1 Podocnemis expansa | reverse complement strand
GAAAGCTCATGCAAAAAATAAATCTGTTAGTCTTAAAGTGCCACACAACTGCTTGTTGTTTTTTTACTGGACTAGACTAACACGGCTATCCCTTTGGAAATTAATAATCAACTTCTGTGTCTCTTGAGCTCTAAAAGTTTGGCTACCCCTGAACTGAAGTATTGTAGGATTTGAAACCCAATTATGTAATAAGATTCTTGTAAAGCTATTGTGCTTTGGACTATTACTGCTCAATACCACAGACTTTAAGATATGAGGTGCATGGGGAAATAGGACTCACATTCAAAACTAAAATAATTTGTATAGGAGCCAAGAGCTCTAACTGAAGAAAGGCCTGGGATATGCACTAGCCACCTGCCAAGGGAAGATATAAATTGAGGCTGCACTTTACTTCCCACCTCATCAAAGACATGCTCTTAAACACTTAAAGCATCACTCACTGCATATCCTGCAAAGAGATCTTGTCATTCCAATGAAAGAATAACTCTAGCTCTGTACCAGAGGATCTCTTCTTTCCTAATGTTGTACTCACCTGCTCTGATTCAACACTGGCTTCTTTCAGTTTCTGCTCAGTTTCCTCTTTGCATTTCTTCAAGAGTTTGACTGTATCTTCTAGCTTCTAGAGAAAGAAAAATAACATCCAGACTTCCTTTTATTTTGCTGATGAGGATGTGACACAAACCACTGCTATAGAACAGAATGAGCATGAATCTGAACTAGAAACATTTTAATATAATTAACAGCCTGTTCTTCCCAGCCCTGTAGGTCAGATACTAAGCTCTGCCATAGAACATACCATACATTGCTGGCCATGCTCTATGACCAGCTATGAAGAGGATATAAAAGCTTCCTTGGAATGGGAAGTCAACAAGGACTTTACAGAGGTGGCACCAACAACATGCTCAGAGGCAATAAGCATTCCTCCCCAAGACTGGATCATTCAGTATTGGCACGGATCTCGCTGTATTTCAACGCTGTGAGCATTTTACCTTACACTGATTCTCCAGTTGTTGCCGCACATTCTGCTCCATTTCCAACTGGGTCTCCAACTGCCTGTTCCGTGTTGCCACTTCATGCTGGTTTTTTGCCAAGGTCTGCATCTCACTCTGAAGACTTGTTAACTCTGTCATGAATTTCTGGATGCTCTGTGACTACAGATGGCATAAAAGGAGATCTCAGTGACTGCATGCAGACTCTAATGTAATGGAAAGGGGAAGTTGTATCTAGTTAGCTCTCACCTGTTCAGAGTTTTTCTTCTGATACTGCTCCTTGATCATCTCCATTTGCCTCAGCTCAGATTCAATCTCCTGCAAATAATTTTAAATGAAATGAGGAAGTTTCAGGGTAATTGTAGCGTAATGGGGCTTGGATTCCTACACACCCCATCCTTACCATGTGACTTGAGTTCTGGCATCACATGTGCACTGCTGGGGGCAAGCAGACAACAGAGTAGCACTGCGGCCCAGCACTGAGGATCTTCATTAAGGCAGGGAGAGGGAGGCATAAGTACCAGCACCAGTGGATGTTCTACTGACTGGAAATCACTGGTTTATAAAAGGACACAAAGACAGCCAGAAGCTGCTGGCCCTTCCCTTCAGTCAGATCCACTGGTAAAAAGATGCATTCTCCACTGATCTGGGAAACAGAGGGCTGCCATGACGTCATCCATGGAGCCAGAGAATGACTCCATTGCAAAAACAATCACACTTCGTGTAGGAAGAAAAGAAAATAAGGCATTTTCCAGCTGGCACTGATACTTAGATTCCTGTTAATATCACACTCCAGTGTGATTTGCTTTTTTTCAGGTCACTAGCTATATCCTGGCCTAGCCCTGCTGCATAGGAATAGTAGTAGTTTTTCCTGTTCTGGGGAGAGCTGGCATATGAACAGCATTTTTCTGAGTGAAGCACAAACCTTTATCCTTTCTGTGTTCTGGATGTTGTTAGCCTTGGAGGCCAAGTAGTGTCTGATTTGAGCTCTCTGGCTCTTGAGCTTCCCTTTGTGACTGGCCAGAGACTTTTCCAGCTCCATTACTTTCTGCCGCAGGTCCCTGTTAGCTCGAGACACTTCAGCAGATTTGGAAGAAGCCTCTTCGAGGGCTTTTTTCAGCTAGGAGGCATACAGAAGAGGTCAGTTCATCTTCATCACCAAAAATGTCTGGTTAGAGTAATCAAAGATGTGTATTTCCTGTGAACATCACCAGGAAGAGTGCTCATTTTCCTAGTACAAGGTGATAAAGTAGCTGGTAAGCTGGATCCTCCAGTAATTCATAGAGAAAGAAGGAATGTACAGCTTGACCTCTGGGTTTCTGAATACTTCTATGGACAGAGAACACAGATTATAGGAAGAATATTGCTCAGAACAGATCAGAGAAGTAGAGACCACTGTTTACTGCCTTCTCTTTTCCATATACCACATTATCATCACAAGGATCCTCTAGTAATTGGAAGCTGCTATCAAACACCATATAACTTTCAGGTTATATGCTCTGGGTCCTTCCTGGACACCATATTCTAATTAATTTTTCATTTATTTCATAGGATCTAGAGGAGAATAGTTATGTTTGCACAAAAAACCAAAAGGGTAGAGATAAAGATCACAAATCCATCACTGTGCTGCAGCCACTACCACATCATGTTGTCCACTGCATGCCAAAATGCTCTATGTGGCTACCAAGTGATACTGCAACACAAAAGGGGGACAAAAAGTGTCATGGATCACTTCTGTATTCTGTTTTCTTATTGCTGTGAAGCAGGGTTCCTCTCTTGAAACAAACCATGAAACGAATCTTGTAATTCTGCTCCTCCTCACCTCAGAAGACTCCCTGTGAGCTGCTCTCCTTGTAGCCTCTCGCTCAGTCTGAAACTGCTTCTTCAAAGACTCCAAGCGTTCAGAATACAGCTTTTCTTCCATCTTTGCTTCCTCAATTAGATGGTCCCTTTCAAGAAAGAAGGAAGACACACACAAGCTATAGAAAACAAACAGTAGTGAGTGAATTCATAAACATTACAAGTGGGAAGATCTAACTACAAAAAGCCAGCAGCAAGAAAAAGTATGTTGTCTGCTTGGATGGGCCTCATTTTGTCACATTAATGTGAGCCATAAAATTTTACTTAGCTTTGGAAGCACGGCAGTCCAAGGGCCTAATTCAGTTTATTCACTCGACTGTATGTTCAGCACATTTGTTTCAACAGCAGTTCCAATAGTAATCTGAGAGAGATTCTCCTTGCTTGAGAAGGCTTTCTTCTCAGAGCCAGCAGGAGACTGCTCTAGGCCAGCCTGCACAGCTCAAACAGCAGAGAAATGAGGCAAACTGCTTCAGCTTATAGCATTCCTCATCTTGAAGGAAAATGTGATGGATTTCCATCCGCAAGCAGCCTGCAATTTCCAGGATGCAGATTCCTTCCCCTTCCCCATACCCTGCTGGCAGTACAGAGATGATAGCTCCATAGCAAGTGCTCCCAGCCATGCAGGTATGTCATTCATTCGAACAGCAGCACAGTGCTTCCACATTCTGGGCTGCTCCAAACACAGTCCAGAGGAAATACCAGGCTCCATTTTCAGCTTTCTAACACTGAAAGAGCCTAGCAAAGTCACTGCATTATCAGGCAAACTGCTCATTCATGTGGCTTTGCAGGAGTACATCAGTGTCTGTGAAGCTGGCAGCTAGGCAGCCGCCACACTGAGGTTGTTGCTGGTACTGATAAAAGGATGGAAAAGGCTAAAAGCTCTGCAGTGAGAAATGGACAAGCGAAGTGTTCCTCAGCCACAGTCCCTTGCATCTGTACTTACCTGCAGGCCACCAGCTGCTGATGCTCTATTTCTTTACGATCTAGTTCTTCCTGAGTATGTATCAGCTTGGTCTGCAGGGTACTATTGGCCTGCAGAGCTCGTTCTAAACTCAGAGCAAGTTTCTTGTTGTCTGCTCTAGCAACTTCTAGCGCTTTACAAAGCGGGTCCACCTCAGGAGTAAAGAGAGAAGAAGTTAGTTCCTATTTAGTTGAATGGGAAAAAAAATTGTATAAATAATCCTTCCCTCACCACATCCCCAATAAGAACAGATGGGTTCTTTTGTCCAGTTAGCATCAGTTCACAGAACTGGAAACTCTGGCCACCAGCTGCCAACAACTGCTAGATCATTAGGCAGAGATTGCTAACACATCCTTTGTTTTTGTAAGAGGGAGATTCTCAGAATCAGTTTCAGATGACCAAGATTCAGATCCTGCTTTGCATCAAGACTTCACAAGACAGCAAACTTCCCCATGGTAGGATGACCACGACTGATACTAGAATAGAGCTGCCCTGTCGACAGTAAGAGCAAAACTGTCTTTAAGGTAACAAGTTTTAAAACACAATGGTCTTTCCAGGTGTAGACATCACCCAAGAGATCCCTCCAGCAAAAAAAAGACGACTAAATATTTGTAAGTTTAAAAACAAGCACAATGCGCTCCCCCCACCAAAAAGTGAGGTAACGAGAGGAACAAAATAGAAAAGACATTTGGGAGAAGGAAATGCACATTTCAGAAATCTGTCCACATATGAAGACAGGTGGAAAATTACTCTGGATGGAGTAAAGCTGCCTTTCTATAATTTCCAGAAAATGATCTATCCTGACTTTTACAGAAGATTTTGCCTTGCAGGTTTCCTGTCAAGTACTCTCCCACATTCCAACCACCTCCCTGGCTCCCACCCCCCGAAAAACGCAGGATGGTTCAGTACATAGAACTAATCCCACCTGTTGTCACTGGAAAAACTTGGTCTCTACCTGACTATTGTGCTGAGTTTCTATGACAACAAGTCTGGCTTGGCACTGTTCCAATTCTGCCTCTAACTTCTGGTTTTTCTGTTGGCTCTGGATCCTGCAAACAAAAGGAGTGAGAGAATAACGAATTGATGAAGGGGCATCAGTAACAGCAAAGCCACCTCTGCCTTGCTCTCCCCTGTAGGGTGGGAACCATATCACACTTTAGTTTTCTACCTTCAAAGTATTCAGTTTTGACTATGACTGAAATTAAAATACAGCTAATTTTCCCTCTTGCCCCCCAACTTCTTCCCCCTTGATGTACACCATGAGATTATGACGTGGCTTCACACACTGGTATCATACATCTTGATGTATTCCCAAGCAATTTACAAAGCTAGGCCACATTACATTACAGTTAGCTAGCTGGTGTAGGCACCTAAGATCAGTTTTAATTTTATGTCATCATCCAGTTTTCAGCACTATGATTTGCTGTGCAGAAAGGTATAACCATTTCCCATTCATCAGAATGAGGAATCTGCCACCCAGGGATGACTGGCCTATATCATCATGACCAACACTGGATACACGGTTGACAGGAGTTGCTTGCCCATGAACAGAACTGCACATGTACCTCACATCACTGTAATAGAATAGAATCGTACATGTTCACAAGATCACATCACGACTGTAATTATGTGTCCTGCCAATTCATCAATCTGATATTTTGTTTTACAACTAACAGAATCCACAAAACTATGGAGGGAAGTATTGAAAATTCTCAGTTATCTTTTACCTCTGAGGTTTGGGAGAGGCAGGGGTGTTAAACTTGTTCAAACTAGAATTTGAAAAAAAAAAAAAAATTACAGAATAAATTCTGTCCACATAGGAAATGGAGCAGTCTTTCAATATGCTAATCAAGTTAGATGACCAAAAAAGTTAACAACCAAGAGCAGAGACAAAAATGCAACTAATGTGCTATTGGTATTTACAATACAAATCTCCTCTCTGCCAGATGCCTATATAACCCCTGTAGGGATTAGTAATCCAATAGCAGCTTTGTAATAACAGCATGTCCCCTAACATTAAAACAATCAGCAGTTACTATACAAAGTAAAACAAATGCCAGGGGATGTACACCCTGAAATTTACAGATACTCATGGAATTATGCTTCAGTGGGGGAAAATGTCATATTAAGGGTATCAAAAGAAGATTTTGCCTTGCAAAATGTCATAGATTAAGGGTATCAAAAGAGTCAGTCAAAGGGTTTTGGATGTTGATTCCCACTATCCTCAGTTACAAATCCTGGCGTGATCAAACTGGGTTCACTGGGAACTACCTTTTTTTTTTTTTTTTTGGTTCTATATAGTCTGCTTACTTCCTAAAGGACAGATAATGATTTTGAACAGTAGGGAAGGAACCAGAAAGAACCATTCCCTGGCCTGGCTTGTCTAGTTTTTCCACTACATTGCAGACACAGAGCCATAGAGGAAAGTTTCAAGCACAGTTACCTGTCTTTTCTGAGACCTATGATTTCAGAATCCTTACGCCCCAGTTCAGTTTGCACCTTCTCCAGAGCTGCCTGCATCCTGCTGTGAGAAGCCAGCACATTCTCCAGCATAGCTGTCACCTTGTCATTATCCTTCTTTGCCTCTTCTAGCTGATGCTGTAAGTTTGCTATCTAAAATACAAGAAAGTAGGCAACTTGGGAAAATCAGTTAACTTCCAATGAAGATAACTTTGGTCATACTACTTCTGTAAATTATAAGTTAGCTATACCCCCTGCAGCTCAGAGAGATTGCTCAGATCTTTACTGTATTAATTTAGATGGAAAAAGTGAGCCCAAAGTGTTAATATAACCCAGTCACTGTCCAGCAGTAAGTTATTTTAAACAAAGCTAGCGATTTGGTACATAGAGACATCAGCCTGCATGGTGATCTGGCAAACGCATAATTAAAAACCCTTTTAGCCTTTTATTAACGATGATAAAACCAGTTAAACTATTTAAAACGTAAAATATTTTTAAATTTTTTATTTCAACATCATCCCTTATTTCCTTTCCCTTTAGTTAAGAGAGTCTTTAGGAAAAAAACCCTTATCTGATTTTAAAAAGAGAGTCCCGTGGTACTTATAAAAACTAAAATTTATTAGAGCCTAAGCTTTCATGAGTTCTAAATAATTTCTTCATATGTTGCATCTGAGGAAGTAATACAGAACTCATAAAAGCTTATGTTCTAATAAATTTGTTAGTCCTTTTAAGTGCCACAGGACTCCTGATTTGTTTTGCTGGAAGTTGCTGCATTGTCTGATAGTTTCATAGGTGATATTAAAGAAAGTAATAATTGTACTTTTGAGGAAAAGAAAAGTTAGTAGAGGTGGGTGAGAGCAGTTGTTGTCCTTGATATTTTTGAAGTCTAATCCCATTTCCTAAAACATGAAACAAGATGAACATAGTGAGGGGAGAGGAAGAGAGAAAGGAAAACACCAAGAACATGAGAAAACACAAGGGAGAGAAAAGAATAGCAAAGATAGAAAATGAAGTTTTTGTCTCTGGTGTTGACTTTCACAGGAAACACTGCTGGAAAAATACAGGCATAGCACATGGGTCTAATCAGCCATTCCAAGACCTTAGCAACCTTGTACCAGCATCGGGATGTTCAGGAGGCATTCCATTTAACTCTCTTTTTCTGGTTGCTAGCTTACCGCAGTGTTACAACATACAGTGTTGGCCAGCTAACCTAGAATTTTATTGGACAGAAGGAAAGAGAAAGGGGGATACGAAAGAAAAAATAAGGAAGCGAAGAAAAAGCACACACTTTTTTGGGATGGGTAGGGGGATGAAGTCTCCCACTTCAAGTGGTATTCAGGGTTCTACCAGGGCCAGTGGCAGTGTCACTTGGCTCCCTCTCTTTGGCTTGGTCTGGTCAGGACATCTCTTAGGATCAGGATGACCAGAAAATGGTGAGGGTAGCAGCCAGTAGTCACATTTTCTCTCTAAAGCCTCTTTCTTAACACCTCCAAAACGAGTGGTGAGTGGACAAATTCAGATGTGTCTCTTTCACACCTGTTCCCATCAACATTTGTTACAGGATTTGTAACAGCTTAGGAACTTTAATTTAGTTTTTACAAACAAACAAGGAGTCCTGTGGCACTTGTTTTGTTTTACTGAACTAGACTAACACAGCTTTCCCCTTTGGATCTTACTTTTTACAGATGAGCTCACAGTTCAGGTAAATATTTAGGTCCAGTTATCACACCATCATCTTCAGTTTGTATTTTTAAATATGGTGAGGGTAAGAAAGCTCTCCAAAATTCCTTTCCATTTCTGACCCCTCATTTGCTTTAATCAATAAGCAACCTGTCATTCCGTTTAAGGCGGAACAACCCTAACCCCCTCCTTTACCAATACTTTTTGAAAATGCTGTTTTTGTGGCAGTGAGCTTAGGGGACAAGCAAGAACTCAACTAATATGTTGCACTATTGCCCATTTTGAAGTCCACACACTGTTATATCTGTCAGACTGGTTTGTATTTTTGTTCAAAGCTTTAGGACCCAAGATTAAATATAAAATTGGGGACTCCACACACGTTATCTTGAAATCAGTGGAGTTAACACTTAGGTAACTCCTGTCTAACACTGACGTATGAGGAGAATCAGGTTCTAATTGCTGATACAGAACTTCCAAATAAATATTAACTACTGGTTTTCACTTGTACGTTGCTGGCATCAACTGCCAACTTTATCAATGACCATCTGTTAAAAGAATAATACAGGAAAACATCATACTTGATTGTATAACACCTTGAGATGCAGGAGTCAGTATTCTATACCTGTTCCAGAACCATTATCAGAGCACTGCTGTCAGTAAAGACACCAACAGATTAATTAGACATATGTTGAAGCTTAAATTTGCTGTGCTGGAACCTGAGCCAGACTACAGCAGATTTCTCTTTTAAAAAACATCCTGCTTCCTTGCCTTGTGCTTCTCCCTCTCTTCCATGGCTTCCATGTGCCCCTTAATTTTCTGACTCTCTTGCAATGCCTCATCACGCGACTTGATTGCCATAGAAAATTCTTCTTCTTTGCGTTCAAGGATGGTCTGTGCCTTTCAAATAAAAAGAAGGGGGGAGGGTGGTGAATTCTAGTTTTCCAAATCACAGACATTGGTGCTAACCATTTACAATTTAAAGTGGGGGGAAGAGGAGGAAGACTTTCTAAACAAAATGGTCCATGTGTCCTGAAAACTAGAGATGTTGATTTGGTATTTAGAACATCAGATTTTGTTTTTCAAAAAAACAAAACAAAAAAAAGCATTAGAAAGAAACTGCCACCACTTCATCCAGGCTTGATAAGCGAGATAAAGAGATGGAACTAGAAACTCCAACTCCTGTAGGGGCCACGGTACTATCCTGCAGGGGCCGTTAAACCTCTTTATGAAATAAAGATCTAACATTTCCCTCAGAATTCAAGTTTTATAGTAAATTAAACACAAGTCGCACTAAAACAAACATAGGAGTCTTCTTCTGAATCTACTGATAGGATTTATAGCCTTGGTTTTATTTTTAGAGGATAGTTCTTCTGGTTTAATGGATTTTTAAATATTTGTTATGATGTACATTGTCATACAGATGCATTATCAATGGTCATTATAGTTCCTCACTGTAGATCACCATTCTTCAAACATCTCCATCTTAGTTCATGTTACTGTTTAAATTTATTTAATATAATTTTAATTAATAAATATCAAAATTAGACTGAGCAGGAAAAGAACCACTGCTCACTAATCCCCCAATAACCCTAACCCTTATAGACAGTGTCACACAGGGATACTAACTTTGTATCTGCACCCAATCTGTAAGCTGCAAAAATTGTCCATGGATATAATATGAATATCTATAGATTTGCAAGGCTCTAAATATAGGCCGAAGTTTGTAACAGACAGAAACAAGGGAAAAATCAGTTGGTTTTTAAAATCCAGAAGGCCACTTTAACAAAAATAACTAACATTTCATCAGACTCATCTAGATACTGTCTTCCATAACTAGCTCTGGGTACAGGAACGTCTCTAGGTATACCATTCCTGTTAATATTTAGAGACAACAATAGACAGCTGAAAGTAAGAGATTTTAACCAAACTCCCGATATGTTGTCTAATAAATGGAGACCAAAAAAAGCAAGTTAGTTCTGGAATAACAAGTGGCAACTTTTAATGATTTACTCTGAGTATCAGGTACATAATAATCTCCAGTCTCTGGCTCCCAAGTGGGGGGTGGTGGTGGAGGAGGAATTGTTTTAAAACAAAAAAAATTTTTTTGGCTTCCTTAAAAAATCAAAGACAAGCTACTTTGTGTCACCCAGGGTAACTCAAAGTTTCAGTTTCTACTTTGTTCCTTAAAATTCCCAAATGTAAATTAGAGTTCACAGCTTCTGAGTTGGGTTATTGAGATATGAATTAGAACACAGAGGGCTTCCTGTCACATTCTCATTATAAACCAAACCTAATTCTTGTCTTCAAATGAACTAAATGGACAGCATCAGTCAGAAGGTGACCTGGCTTTCTTACAATCAGCAGTTCAGATAGGACCACAGCTACATGATCCCTTGTCTAGAATCATGAACACTTTCAATCT
The DNA here is from genome assembly GCA_007922195.1 of Podocnemis expansa. Taxonomy (NCBI): domain Eukaryota; kingdom Metazoa; phylum Chordata; order Testudines; family Podocnemididae; genus Podocnemis; species Podocnemis expansa. The sequence goes on along the minus strand of ML681988.1, from coordinate 2,530,966 downwards.
GAAAACTCTCTCGTAAGGATACTTCATTAACTGAGCCTGCAGCCTACTATATAAGAAACACTCCCAAACACTCCTCCTGTCTTTGGTCCTTAGCAAAAACAAGGAAATATTGAAAACAATTTAATTGTTACTGCCCCAGAAATGCGTTGAAGTTTCCATCCTTTAAGTTCAGTGACACCCAACCTTGTTACCACATAAACCTAAAAACAACATTTGTGAGCCAAACAGATTCTGCATATTTTAAGATTTAAAGTCACCTGTATTGATCAATATTTTAGGTTTATCTTATTTTGTATGTATTTGGACTGATTGCATCTGTGCTCAGAATTATTTATTTAAACACTTGCGGTAATAAAAGTGATGGAAACATGATGACAAAATGCTTATAAATCCACTGCTAATATAGTGTGTTGACACAGGCTGCAGGCCTCAGGAAATGCTGTGGTGGGCCACAGGTTCAGCACCCCTACTAGTTTATATTTCTAAGCCTTCACTCACCATCATGGAATCTTCTTCACAAAGTTCTGTGGACCACTCAGTTTTCAAAAGCCTTGGAGTGAGGATGTCTATTTTACCCTCCAACCTTTCCTCCATGGCCTTAATAGCATTTAACAGAGTCCTTAGAGAGATTTTAGGACTGTCACCACATTCAGAAACAGACTTCCTTGAATGTAGATGAGGCATGAAATGAACCCGCTGTGAAGGGCAACGGACAGCAGAAACATGCAATCCAAAGTCTGCAGCTCCCTCTCCCAAATCACCCATATCTGACCTAATATAACAAACACTGGGCTTCTGCTGCCAGGGCCTCTCTGGGGATTTTCTTTTCGGTGGCATGTTTGCTACAAAACAAAGCAATCAGTCCAAGTAGAAAGAAATGGGGAAAAAGAGGAAGAAAGATAGGAAAATCAGAAGAGCACACAATAAAGTAACAAACTATCCCCTGAAATGTCTATCTGCTGAAGACACAACAAAGGCCACACTCACAGATACCGCACCTTCTCCCTGTACTACATTACTGTATAAAGATTTTACAAACCATTTTAAAGAATCGTTTGCTATTTTGGATTAATTTGGGTGTTTTTTCAGTTTTCTTTCCTAACACTTTGTAAGACCAACTTTCTGCAGCCGTTAACTAAAGAAGATAATCAGTGTGACTTCCCTTCACATCTTACTAGCACATCATTGCTCACCAGTACAGCATTAGAATGACACATGATGTCATTACACTCTTCCCATTCTTATCTTGGTATACACTGTGACCTCACCAAGCAGAATGCAACAGCTCACCATCTGAAACTTAATACTGGGTCATGTGAGACAGCACGTTCTAAGGGTTCTATTCATGACTCTGCAAGTAACTTGCTGCAAGACCTTTCTGGCTACGTCTACACTAGCAAATTAGTCCAGATTAAGGAGGCTTAATCCAGCATAATTTGGTCCCTGTCTAAACGAGGTTTTGCCTAGTTCTAACTGAAAAATTTTTTAGTTCAAACTAAGCAAATCTTAGCTCAAACTAGTAAGTTAGAATTATGTGCTTAGTTCGAACATAGTTCTAATTTATTAGTCTGAACTAAGTGCTAAATTTGAACATAGTTCAAACAAGCGCAGTGTAGCCATACTAGTTTGAACTAAAAAGTCCAAACCAAGCCATGTTTCTTTTAGTTCAAACTAAAAAGCTGCAGCTAGTTCAAGCTAACCAGGAACTGCTTAGTTTGGACCAAGGAAGTCTGAACTAAGCTGTGTGTTGCAGACATAGCCTCTGTGTCTCCACTTTTCCCCTACATGTAGAATGGAAATAAAACTCCTGTAAATCACTTTCCCAAAGTTTGAGGGCATTCAGATAGTAGGTTTTGGTGGGATAAGAACCTAAGAATGGTTATATTGGATCAAACCAAATGGTATCTGGTCCATATCCTATTTCCGACAGTGGCTTTTGTTTCTTCTCAAAACAAGCAAGGAATCCTGTGGCACTTTTAAAGACTAACAAATTTATTTATTGCATTAGTTTTCGTGGGAGAAAATCCCACCTTGTCAGACACTTTGTAGATGGGGAACTTACAGAATGGGAGGAAAATAAATGCAGGGAAGTGCAAGTCATAGGATCAGGTCAGACTGTTAACAGCAAATCAAAGCAGTTGTTTAGATTCAAACAGTGGCGTCGCTAGCGTTGGGCACCCGGGGCATGTGCCCCGGGTCCACGGCGCGGCCTCCCCCTGGCCATATCCCAGGCCAGGGGGGTGTGGCCTTTTGGCTGGGGCTGGGCCCGTGCCCCGGGTCTTTCCCCACCCTAGCAACACCCCTGGATTCAAACATTGGGGAACAGCATATAGAGGAAGGTGAGATTGAAAGTAGGATTTTCTCCCATGAAAGCTCCTGAGATAAATAAATTTTCTAGTCTTTAAAAGTGCTAGAGGACTCCTTGCTGTTTTGCTGAACTAGACTAACGTGGCTACCCCTTTGGAACATGTTTCTTTTCAGACACCCAGGCAAGATCAGCAGAGAACATGGCCAAGTGTCCCAAATAATACCTCTGGCCACAGCAATGTAACCTTTCTTTGTGCTATTCTCAACAACACTGAATGAGTGATCTAGATCAGATTAGCCTAAACAACCACTGTCGCCTTCCTTCTCCCCTACCAGAAAAAGCAGCCAAATAACCTACAACTATTTGCACTCTCTACTGGGAGCCAGGGATAGACAGTTATGAGAATTCCTACAATCTCACCACTTCGGCATGTTCCAGTCCTAAACACACACATTAAATCTGTGAAAAAACAACCGTGTTATTTTGTTACCTGTTTTAACTGAGCTTCCGTCCTTTGCATGTTAATCTTGATAGAGTCAAGTTCTGCATTCACCTGTAATTTATTAAAAAAATGTTATCAAGCTCTGATGTTCTTGAGGGGAGGTGTTGTTTGATTTCTAAAGACTATTTAAATCTTAGTAGTAGTTTGACCCAATGCGTAAAACTGAGAAGTCCTCCGAGTTTGACTGTACCTGGGTGTATTTGGTTTCCAAGGCTGTATTCAGCTTGCGAAGGTGGCTATTCTCTGACTGTGCATCTGCAAGAGATTGCAGCTCTTCCTCCAGCTGCTGTACTTTGGTCTAAAGGAAAAACCAGAGACATAGTCAGCATATATCTCACTGTACCTATTTGATAAGCAAAGAGAAGGACTCCATTTGAAATGCCAGAGAAGCAAAAACTAAACTAAAAGAAATTAGCACTGAGCAAAGTCTCAGGAGCAGCAAAAGTCATTTCACTTTATTGTCACACAAAGGTAAAATTGAAACAAGATAAATCATCTTAATACAAGGCTCAGTACAGTGCTTAGTCCATTTACTGTGACTATCAGTGTATTTTGGAGTAATTCTAGCTCTCACACTTAACTATAAGGATCACAGCAGCTCAGAAGATTAAGAAAAGAAATGGCCTTTTAAATAAGCTTGCAGACTCAATGTGGGGGTGCTAATGAGTAAACACTGCCCAGCTCAATGATAGCTATCTGCTAATCAGTCAGAATATTGTGCTCCTGTGCGGCTAAACTCCTCCCATTCAAAGCTAGTTGATGTAGAATTGAATCTAGTAATGAGAACAGGAACTTTGAGACCACAAAACATCAAATGGTTACCAGTCCTTTCCAATATCCTGTCTCCTAACATCAAACAGGAAAGAACATCCTTTACATGATCCATGAGATACTTTAACTGTCACTGTTCAAATATCTATGTGGTACCTCACTATTTATCACAAGAGACCAATATTGACTACGTTACAGCCCATCTCCCTGGTGGATGCTGTAGCACTATAGCAAGCCGAATGGGAATGAGCTGCTTCACCTGTAGGAAAGACCTTCCTTATCAGTCAGCTTTATGAGAGACTCCTGGCCTTGGGCAGTCATGGTGTAGCCGATGTAAACTCAACCATTCAGATGTGGAAGGGTGAGGTAGGCAGCAACTGACCACACCAGGGGACTCAAGAGCAGTCTTCTGTGTAGCCAATGAGCCTGAGAAAACTGCACACCTACTGAATGGCTGCTCATCTTATGCTGGTCTGTCATTACTTTCCAGCATCCTCACTGCTGACCATGCTATTGTGATGCCTATCTAAGCCCTTGAGGCACTTTTGACAATTTTCTTTTTTGTGTGTGTTTTTGACTTGTATATATGTCTTATCTCCCTTATAGTTTGAGTCTTTCCCATCTTTATTGCACAACTTGTGCATTCACTAATAAGAATCAGCAGAGACTCTACAGAGACATGCAGCTTTCTCACCACATAAATAACCACCATTCTCACCACTGGCTCCGTCCACGGAGTTTTGTTTCACAAGCACACCAAAATCCACACACTCTTCTGCCAAACTCTAGGGTGCCCATCCCCAGCTCAGAAATGAAAATACCTCACTTTCATCATCCCTTTCTATTGTCCACTTACCTTCATGCTCTTTATCTATGTTTATAACCATGCTGTCTGTTCCTTTATTTTACCCCTTGGAATGACCTGCTCGTCCAAGACACACTGCATTCTCAGGCGTTCTTTGACTAGGGTGTCTAAATATATATGCATGTTTTACAATACCCTGTCTTACTTGCTCAATGATTTGCATACATTCAATGACTTACTTATCAGGAATCCTATAGCTGTATTAAGTGAGGCATCTCAAACCATCTTTTACCTAAAGGCAGTAAGTGATTTGACTAGGAACAAAGGTAGTTTTAAATCCCAAACTACTAAAAATAGCTGGCTGCTATTGCACAGATTCCCTCAGCAGATGGAAATAAAATAATTTCTTTCCAAATGTAATAGTGAAAAGGTGTGTTTGATTAATCCTGGATCAGCAGGGCAGAAGGATTTCTCCCTGCTCTGACCAAACCAAAAAAAATAAAGGCAAAAATTAGATACCTGAAGCTTTCCTTTGTCGTAAGCCAGTTTATTCTTACTGTCAGTCAGCTCTGCTAGAACCTGTTCGACTTGCTGTTGAGTATACTGAGAAAACAAGAGCAGAAGTCATCCCTCCCTAGGAAAAACAAGCCAAAAGGGACTTGGGCTTCAGCATGTAGCTTTCCTGCTCTAAGTACTGTTGCCTTCCTGTTTTGTCCACATTTTCATTTAAAAATGAACAAGAGAGTTCTCATCAAGTAAAACAACAGAGCAGGAGAAAGATGGAGGCATACAACACTTAAGTAAACCACCTTGGCTGATAGAAAGAAGCAGGCACACAATGGTTCTGAACTATCCAGACAAATTCCTGGAGCACAGACAGCAAGAAAGTGAATGACAGAAAAACCTGTCCTCTGGCAAGAGGGAAAGGATGAGCAAAAGGAATTGGCAGAGGACAGAAAAAATGGGAAAGGCAAAGGTCATAGGCAAAAAAATGTTTCGGAGAAAAAACAGGTACCAGAAGGAACAAAGAACTGGAAAATTATGGAGATGTTATTTTTAAGCTTCAGAACATTGTTGAGCCACTCCTATAATGAGTGACTAATTACTGTAAAGCTAATGTTGTGTGTGTGGAGGGAGGATGTTAAATAAACTGTCATTATTATATTCTAACTTAAAGAACTTTATTTTGTATGGTGATGAAAGTTAATTACTACAGACATTCAGGCACTGTCAGCTAAATTTTCACTAGCTTCCTGACTGAGGAATTGTTAACACTGAAATTTTTCTGAAAGTCTCATACTGACGCAACTAATGTAGAGAGCCCTTTGTTTTAACTACTATGAGATCTGGATCTGCTCAATACAGTTGGAGGACACAGTGTGGAAAATGCTGCAGATGGTCTAAAACAGGGGTCTCAAACTCAAATCACCACGAGGGCCGCATGACGACTAGTATGTTAGCCCAAGGGCTGCACCATTGAAACATTTTCATACAATGATATTGGAAATAATGGTAACAATAGTGTCTTGCGGGCTGCAGGCAATAGCTTTAGGGGCTGCATGCAGCCCACGGGCCGCGTGTTTGAGACCCCTGGTCTACAATTAACATTTCTGCTGTTTCTAGCATGGGTTGAGTTGATCAGTGCAACAGCAATGGTGAGAGTGGACAGAAAAAGACAGTAAAAATGAAGTCTCAAAGTACCAACATAAGATGTCTTGGACACAGCTAGTCAATACTTCTGTCTTACTTTATATCCAGGCTAAAGGTCCACCTACACTACATAATGGAACAGTGTCATGGAAATATCAGATCATAAATAAATCCCTGATATATTTGTACTTCAGGACCTCGTGGGTACACACTTGGCATGGCTAGTCTGTGTCAGTGCTTGCCACTGCCCCTGCCACCCAACTGTATGGCTATTTTTAGCAACCTAGCTTGAAGAGAGCTAGGATGGGTATATCCACACACGTTTGGAACCACACCCCTACCACCAAGAGGTAGAAATAGCCTAAGTGGCCCCTTCAGCTAGTCATAAATCCCTCCCACACAGCATGAACGAATGCTTTTCACTCCTTAATACATTCAAATGGTAACTTGAAACAAAACTAATAGGAAGCTGTTATTTTATTCTTCTGTCTCCCCTCTTCCCATCCACTAGCCTGGAAACTAGGCACAGAAATATCTGATCAGGATAACTAGTTCAGACACCAGTTTAATTCCCAGCATAGTCATTCACCGGTCAGAACAGTACGGTCACTTACTGTATTTTAAAACAAATTGAAGCTCAGAGTACAACAGGTCAAGTGCAAAAGCTGACTGAAGAATGGCAGGTTACCTGCTTGTGTTCCAGTGCAGCCAAGCGGTCCATTAGTGTCTTGTTCTCCTTCTCTAGAGTCTGCAGAGTTGATTTCATAGTGCCCATTTCCAGCTTCAAAACAAGGGAAAAATTCAATTCCGTCATGCCTTTCAAGTGTCTTGGACACAACAAATCAGTGAACCAAACTTGAACCCCAAATGTGTGAATTAATCTCAGGACCTTATGGCTACTTGCTTCGTACTTTCCCTTCAGCACTAGGGACTTAGCCTTCTCCCAAAAGTTGACCAATCAGAGAAGTTCAGCAATAATTGTGCTATAGATGCACTAGTATACATCACAAATGCAATGTCTCATTTCTCCAGGTAACACAAGTTTGAGAGAGCTACACAATCAATCAACACACATGGCCTCAAAAATCAGCAGGGCCTGAAAATGTTGCTGAGGTGGTGTACTCAACTGCTGAGCAACAGTCAGAGTCTCAGGTAATCACCACCCCCCAAAATGGTTGAAGCTGTATTATTATAGAAACTGGGAAGATACCATGCCAGGTCATCGAGTCCAGTTCCCTGCACTCAGGACAGAACCAAGTACCCCCAACAAACCATCCCTGACAGGTGTTTGTCTAACCTGCTTTTAAAAACCCCCGATGTAGAAGATTCCACAACCTGCCGAGGCAACTTATTCCAGTGTTTAATCACCCTAACAGTTAGGAATTTTCTTCCTAATGTTTAGGCTGAACCTCCCTAGCTGTGATTTAAACCCGCTGCTTCCTGTCCTATCATCTGTGATTAAAGAGAATAATTTTTCTCCTTCTTCCTCATAACAACCTTTTAGGAATTTGAAAACTTATCATATCCCCTCTCAGTGTCCTTTTTTCTAGACTAAAGAAACAGCTCTTTCAATCTCCCCTCATAGGTCAAATGTTCCAGACCTTTTTTTTTTTTTTTTTTTGTTGCCCTTCTCTGGACTTTCTCCAGTTTCTCCACATCCTTTTTGAAATGAGGTGCCCAAAACGGGATACAATACTCAAGATGAGGCCTAATCAGTGCAGAGCAGTGGAAGAATCCCTTCTCGTGTCTTACTCATAATAGTCCTGTTAATATACCCCAGCATGGCATTTGCTTTTCAGCAACACTATTACACTGCTGACTCACATTTAGCTTGTGATTCACTATGACACCCAGACCCTTTTCTGCAGTACTCTCTTTCCTAGGCAGTCATTGCCCATTTTGTATGTGTGCAATGGGTTGTTCAGCCCTCAGTGGAGTACTTGGCACTTATCTTTATTGAATTTCATTCCACTTATCTCAGACTATTTCACCAGTTTGTCCAAATCATTGTGATCCTATCTTTCAAAGAACTCGCAACCTCTCCCAGCTTGATATCATCTGCAAACTTTGTAAGTTTGCTGTCTATGCCATCATCTAAGCTGCTGATAAAAATGTTGACCAAAACCGGACCAAGGACAGATCCCTGTGGCACCCCATTCATTATGTCCTTCAAGTCTGAATGTGAACCATTGATAACTACTCTCTGGGAGCGCTTATTCAACCAGTTTTTCACCCATCTTATAGTAGCTCCATCTAGTTTGTACCTCCCAAGTTTATTAATGTGATGAAAGACAGTATCAAATGCCTTACTAAAGTCTAGATATACCACATCTACTGCTTCCCCTCTATCCACAAGGCTCGTTATCACATCATAGAAAGCTATCGGTTATTGCAGGTGTGACCACAGATGACACAGCTTTATAACACCTGAGTTCTGTCTCACCACTCCTGCAAACACTGCTGGAGTCAAAGAGCTGCACCAGTGGTAAATTATGGCTTTAAAGTTTGCTAATACAAGACGGTCTTGAAGTTCAGTCCAGAGCTCAGGTCTCCCTTCCAATCCATATGGTTTTGCTAATACCAGTACTAGTAGAAGACTCTCTCTTCTCTGTCACAGGTTCAATTAAGATAGCACTGTTTATATTTTGATACCAACCTCAAAGAAGGAATAAAATCAAAAGCCAGAGCAAAGCCATGAATACTGAGTAGTACCTTGTTCCCAGTTAGTTCCACTTCCAGTGTACTCCTCTCTTGTGTTACATCATTTGCTGCTTTCTTCATCTGTGATTAAGGCATTAAAATAGTCACTTTTAAAATCAGCCAAAAAGCCACTCTACTAGATTCAGTTTAGAGATCCACTGATACTTCCAACAGAGAGAGAGAGAGCACTTCATTTCAGATAGAGGGCTCAGAGACCAACTGTGAGATGAGAAACATCTTCACATGGAGGAGTCCTCCCATCCTTTTTTCCCCCTCCTCCTACACAGGCAGGGCACTTTCCCCAATCTTCTACCATGACGGGGCAAGCAACATTGTACGAGTTACATGACAATCCATTCACTTATGCCCATCCACTTGTCACATCACCAGTGCTGTCTGCAACAATACCAAAGCATCAGAATAGGAAGAGATCAAAGAACATGTTCCAACCCACCTTTCCACATTTGTAGAGATTCTGAGACTATACCACTTCAACATGGGGGAAACAAATCTTAGCAAAGGAGGTCCAAATGCTTTCTACTATGACTCACCTTTAAAATAAAAAGATGAAATAGTAAAATATCTGTTGTACCTCTTGTTGAAGACTCTCCTTCTCCATTAGTAGAGATCCTCTCTCTTGCAGTGCTGTCTCCAGTTCACCTCGTAGCCTAGCAACAGTAGACTCCAGGAGTACTTTCTGAGCAGTAGTTGTCTCCTCAGCTTGGCATGCTTTTTGTCTGCAGACAGCATGCTCAGTATGCAAGGCCTCCCTTTGTAAGTGAGACAGGAAGCAGCTGAGTTGGAGTTGTACACCTCATAATCTTAGACACTGTGTATAGCAAATGGATTTTATGTTATATACCAGACATGCCTACTGGTACCTGCTTTACTGTGTTTAAAAGTTCCAACTAAATGTCAGCCAGCAGGAAATAAGTTTAGCCTGCTGGGGGCTTGGAGAGGTACAGGGATCAGAACACAGAGATTGCTAAGTATGAAAGGGAGAAAAGAATAAAGATTTAGAATATTTCTCACTCACAGCTCTTTCTGTAGTTCTGCTTTTTCATTCTGCACCCTTTGCAACTCTCCTGTAATGTTGGCACGGGCAGCATCTAGCAGCAAGTCTTGTTCCTGTAATTTCCAAATCATCCTCTCCTGTTCTGTCTGAAGAGACAAAGGCAATGTCAGTGTGAAAGCCTAAAGGATTATGCAAAAGTTTACAGCAAAAGAAGATAAGTAAAGGACACAAAGTTGCTATTTAAAGCAAAGTTGCCTCTCCTGGACAGTTAGGGGTTTTAAATACCTTCTCTTAACACAGGATATTGTAGCATAACTCATTCCAAATTTTTCAACATCCTTCTTGAAATGTGGACATCAGCAATGGACACAATATTCCTGTAGAGGTCACACCAGTGCCAAATATGGAGGTTGTATAATCTCTCTACTCCTACTCCACGTTCCTGTTTATACATCCATGGATTTTGCATGTGCCCGTGGTCACAGCATTGCATCAGGAGTTCACATTCTGGCAATTATCCACCCATTTCTTTTGGAATCTCTCTTTTCCAGGATGCAGTCTCCCATCCTGTAACTAGGACCTAAATTTTGTTCTTAGATGACCTTAAGTTTCACCAGCGGGTGGTGGGGTGGGGGGGGGTGCTTGGGAATTGTTTAGTGGTGCCCAGTTTATGCAATGTATCATTTACCGCTTCTCCACTCCAGTGGTTTTCACACATTTTTTTCCTCTGGGCCTAGTTGAAAAAAATTATTTATGCCCGCAACCCAACAATTACATCTTTGAGTAATGCATTCCAGTCTTTTGACAGTGGCCGCAGGGTGTGCCACAACCCAGAACTGGGTCCTGATCCTAAACCTGAAAACCACTGCTGTAATCTGTGGGCCATCAGCAATCTTTATCAGTAATGATTTTATGTTCTCTTCCAGGTCATTGATAAAAATATTAAATAATGTAAATGTTTGGTAGTATTTTTGGGTCTCCTAAAATACCCTTTTATCAATGCATAAGAGTATAAACAGTCTCTTTTATTAATCTAAAAATCATGTACTTGCTAATTCGAGAAACTGGAATTTCTTTAGTCAATTAAAAAAAATCATTTTTGATCCATGTCCCTTTTAAATACTTGCTAGACACGCCAAAGCAAAACAGTGAAATCCTTAATCTTTGAGAAATGAATAAAGTAGACTGATTTACATATTGCTACCAGTCTAAGTATTGACTTATCTATGCCAATAGAAGAATGCTTTGTGCCAGTCTCTGATGATGCCAACTGACTGATGGAGAAATAGATGCAGATGCAAGAATAGGTAGGGGCTAGGTCTGCACTGAAGGGAAGGCAGGAACTAATGTGGAGCGGCAGAGTATAAGAGAAACAAACATTCTCCTTGTTTCTAGAAGTTGAAACATTAGAATAAAAAAAGGTGTTGAAAGATTGGATATGATCAATTAAGTACTCTCCTGGCTACCACTGTGCATTGATTTCACCCTCACATTACTTTAGTTTTATCAAGGATATTGTCTGTCATTTGAGCTGGAGGAGAACAGAGAATTATACGATAATATGATTTCATGTTTTATTGGGGATAAAAACCAATTCCATCAAGGTGACTAGAGTCTGAGTCTTTATCCATAAAATATTTTACTGGGCTCCTCATCTATTCTTCTTGGTCAAATATCCTGGGCTTTGAGCCACAGATGCTTCCAATTTGCTATTGTACTGGCCTAATTGTGAACTTCATACCTTAAGCATAGCCCGATGATCTGAAATAAGTTTTGCATTCTCCATGGAAACACTTCGAAGTGTAGCACTCATTTCTGAGCACTGCTGGTTCAACTGGTCATTAAGGGCCTATGAAGGGGGAAATACACACATTTTATTTCAGACTTTCTATGTGGAAATAAAACCACAAACCTATCAATTTCTTTTACCTTTCCCCTACCACCATCACCTTGCAATTCTAAAGGTCAATCTAACTTTTGCTATAGCCACATTCACTTTAAAAAAAGTGTTTAGGTAGCACCAGATTTCAGTGGAAGGGTCACAAAGCATGCTGCTGTAGAAATGCTATTGAGACCAGCACAAACCAATATCAGCTAAGCTGATGGTACTGAAGCTCTACCCTGATTCACTCAGTGACACTTAGTATTGAAGTAGAAGGTCAAGAATAAAGGACCATTCTATGCGACAGTGTTTAAAAGGCTAGAACCAACCACTGCAGGACAGTCTATATGCAGGCTGCCCTTTCCCTTTCTCCAAGAGGGAAAAAATGGCCTTGTGACAAACATACAGGACTGGAAATCAAGAAAGCTAAGCAGTATTCTCAACTGTGTGATAAAACCATTGGAGAGTGCTTTTTTGTAAGGCACATCTCTTTATACTTCACTCTAAGGCAACATGGCAGACATGCCAGGACTCAGACTCTGGAAAGATCTGTTCATTTCACCAGAGAGCAACTGCTAAATGAACAGAGCTGTAAAGGATGGCAGTGAAGGAAAGCATTAAACAGCTAAAAATCCCAAATACTTATAGCACACCTTATTTTTACTAACGCAACAATTAAGGGTCTTTCATAGATTCTATGGCCAACACATGTATCATTATGATCAACTTCTCTCTTGCCTAGTACCGGCTATAATACCACCTCCAGTAAATCCTGCATCAAGCCAGTCAGTTGTTTTTGAACTATCACATCTCTTTTTGAAAGATATTCAGTCTTGATTTAAAGACTTCAAGGGATGAAGTATCTACAATTACGTTCAGCTCTTATGTTGGAGATGGGTTATCTTAGAGTCAACAGCTATAAAATAGCTTTTCAATAATTAGAAATTGCACCTGATTAAAAGTGTAAGTACATCCATAAAAGCAGCCACAAGAATGGAAGTCTCTCTTAGCATTGTGACTATGTTAGAGACTATAAAACTGAGTGAATATTTAGGAATTTCATATTACATCATCAAGAAATTAAGGCATTACATTTAACATTTGTATCTGAAGTCTTTCCATTGTGACCAGCTCACCAAGGAGACTGGACTTCACTGTGCAGCTTTACCCTAGATCAGGGATGTACAGCAAAATGCAAGAATCATTCTCTGCTAGTCACTGTGGAGCCCCTCCTCCATATTTCAGCTCCAGGATATTGTAAAAGATGCTAGTTTTATTACCTGTACTTTTTCTGCTGTCTCTCGCAGAGCTGTTATTTCAGATCGCAACTGCACATTTTCCTCATGTTCTTTGCTTAAAGAAAGCTGTGCATTCTAAAGGGAAGAATCAAACAAAATTTCTCCCTGAGGAAAGATTAAACCAGGCATAGTGGGTTTCATTATCCAGCCAAGAATTTCAGGACATTTTCAAATTTGTCTCTCTCCTTATGTTTAATGGAGCCTGTTAGCACTATTCCAAGCTATGGTGGCCCCATCAGGTGCTTGCCAGAGCTACACTAATATAAATTTCCTCACAAAACTTGCCAGTGCCTTGCCAATGCCAGCCAAGATTCTGAGACTCCAGTTACCTTTTCTTCATCTGTATCTTTTTTTTTTTTTAAATGTGAACAGTCAAGCACAACCTTGTATCAATTCAAAACACCTGTTTACTTCCACTGTCAGTGATCTTGGCATGACCTTGACCCTAAACGCTCTTTCTGCCACAAATTTACATCTGCTATTCTATAACCATTGCTGTAGCACTGTTATACATACCAAGCCTTAATTTCATTAAGTCTTTATGATTTTAAGCATAGCTTTTGGCCACATATACAGATGACCTATTTGTTGTATTTGTATAGTGCCAAACACAAGGAGGTCTTGGTATATCACTCCGGCTCTGAGACACCACCATAACACACACAATAACTAACAAGGGATTAGAAAGTTAAATAGCTTCTGTTACCCTGTTACAGCCACATTTGGAATTATGCATTCAATTCTGGGCACTTCACTGACAGCGGCCTTTCTCTATAATAGTAAAAACATCCACAACTAGTAGGGTCCTACGGCAAATACCTCCAAAAATCAAAGGCAAACCTGAATTAGGCACATAGCTTGTGACACTAAACCCTGCTTGTTTAGTAGCCTTTAAGGGCTTGTCTACATAGAGAACTTAAAATTAATCCAAACTAATTAAAAGGTGTGAATTTAAAGTGTCTTAAGTAAATTATGTTAAATCCCCTGAGTGGACATTCTCATTCAGAATTAAAATGGCCTTAATTCAGTTTTGGCTTGAGTCTCTGGGTGGTATTTGTTCATATTAAAAAAAAACAAAAAACATGCTACCCAGTCTCTCCCACATGAACAGTCCCCATACAGGAGAGCCATAGCAAAGCATTTGCTGGCTGGGGACCTGGCTACAGTAGCATTTTGCTTCTTACATTAGAAAACGGGGAAAAATCATCCCTTTCCCCCTCCAATAGCTGGTTACAACTTACTTTTGCTTCTTCACTGAGCTGGGAAATGATACAGTTTCTGGAATCTGAGGCAGAACAAAACCAAAACAAAGTCACAGAACTATATGGTTGTAAATCAAAATGTCACTTTTTTAATTAAAGTGGCTCACTTAGGAAATTGAACATAGAAAAAATGAGCAAGGTTTCCATAAGCATGCTGCTCTGTCTGATAATACTTTTATTGATGGATCTAACCTTTCAGTAGGATTGACGTAAAGTATATCCTTCCCTCCTGTAAATCATGCACAAAACTTTTTTAAAAAAAGAGGAAAGCTCACAGTAGTACCTGTCAGAATCACAGTAAATGGGACAAGTATATGCACACTGAGTAACTGTGCTCACTAGCTGAATTATATGGTAATTGTACACACAAATTATGTGCAATTCCACACGTTTTTGTACACCTATAATTAAGAATCAGATACCTAATTTTAAACACATGCTGTGAACAACAAGAATTGTGTTGGTTTGAATGAACTACGCCTCTTCCAATTCTGCACTGCTTCTGAATGAAATAATAAATATAAGTGAGAAGAAGAGAGATATGAATTAAAATAATATAAGAAAAGAAGCCAGTCAAAGATTCTTGATTACAACATAGGAAGTACAATCTGGAAAGATCAGTCAAATATCTTTCAAATAACAAAGGCAGAAAGCTTTAATCAGAAGGATAATTTCATATTTATTTTCTACATGAATCTCTCCTCCAGAAGTAAGCAAACTCCCACTGGAGAAGCTAAAGAAAGAAAGTGAATGCTGCACAATTTCTTCCTAATTCAATCTGTGGGGAAGGGATCAGAGTATTAGTTACCAGGCTATAATCTTTCTGTGCACACTAGACACTCATTGTTTCAGCCTAAATTTTGCACTTGAGTAAACACATGGATTTTTGTTTGTTTTGTTCTGTGTTTGTACGGGAAAAGAACTTTCTTACTCAACCAATCCTACTTTAACAAAGTGGCCAGATTCTCCTGTTCTCGTGCCCTCCTACCCGGTGTTGTAATTTCCTTGGTTGCCCTTATACCCCTTTTTATACTGTAGATCAGAACTATATTCACCCTTTTCGAGTCCTTTAAAATCTCTTTCATCCTCCAAGAGTTCTCCAAGACAATCACTAATGGCTTAGTGATATTTTAAGCCAGCTCCTTAAGTATTCAAGGATCTATTTCATCAAGTCCTGCTGACTTGAAGACATCTAACTGTTCATTCTTAACATCTTGTTTGTTTACAATGATATTAACTATATCAGTCGTCCTGTCCCTGCTAACTTTTTGTGAAAACTGAGACCAAACAAAACAAAACAAAAAATGAAATACTCAGTTCTAGTAGAGAACTTCCTGTCATACCCAGGCTGGCTTTCAGCTGCATACACTCCTGTCCCAGTTGTGCAGTTCTCTCCTCCTCCTTCTGTAGCCTCTCTCTGGCTAGCTCGACATCCTTATGCAGACCTTGGCAGTCCCGCTGCAACACTTGCACCTGTAACGATATCACAAAAACAGCTTTCCCTCTGGGACATAGAATTTTATAAAAACATGAATCTAAGCAAGTTTCAAAATCCAAAAGTTTGACTTATTGGAAAAGAAAAAGCTAGATTGTTTCAAGCATAAATTTTTAAAAAAGAGTCACAAAAGGATAGGCTTACTTTATGCAGGCAAAAAAGTGGAGCTAGAGATAACAAGGACATATATTACAGTTAAAGTGAAATTACATTAGCAAGCTAGAGAGTGTTTGCCTTAATGAGGACCACAGAAAAACAGGTTTGGGGATCTGTCACTGAAGACAAATTGTTAAATTAGCAAGATTTAAACACGTAAACCATTCTGCGTCTTCTCACACTACTTATCCAGACAGGACATAATAACTACAAACATCAGAAAGCAAGGGATAGATTAAATAAATTTTTCCATTCCTTTTAATCTAATCCTGTTTTGTTCATTCACTGTTAGTTTCCTGTACTCCTTAAGTCTACAAGAAACTTAAGGTAACTCACAAAAACACAAAAGGCAGGAAAGGAAGATTGCATGAGACTTCTATTAGCAGTATGCAGAACAGCTCTAGAGGAAGTAGAAGGACCTTGAAGGAACATAGATTAAGCAAGTTCCAAAGGGTAGCCATGTTAGTCTAGGTCAGCAAAACAAACAAGGAGTCCTCTGGGACTTAAAGACAAATAAATTTGTTAGTTTTTAAGTGCCACAAGACTACTGATAGATTAAGCAGAGGCTTGACAGCCCAAAAACAATTTTCCCAGAATTGAAAAATACTAATGCAGTATTTTTGCTCATTTGATTCCTTATTTACACATAAATCAATCTCACAACCATTTTGTTGTTGTTGTTGATTTAGTACTACTTTATTGTTGCTGTGGCTTAGTAATGACTAAACAGCCTTTTGCTGCCTGGGGTTTTCTTTTGTTGTTTGTATAAAACATATCCAAATCTCTCTCTGCATTCACATTCCTCATGCTTCACACATTGCAACACTTGCAACCTGACAGCTACTTTTGTTATTGAAGGAATTCCTAAGAAAACACTGCAACTCCCAGAAGATTTAAGAGCTCTAAAGAATATCTTCAAGCATGTTGTATTCAGCACAAGTTTGAACCAGTATTTCACTAGCTGATTCTAATTTGTGTATTTCTTTTTAACATTCAATATTGTTCAGTGACTTACCAGACATATTGAAAACATTTGTACCATTGTTAATATTGAAAAGAACAAAAAAAAAAAGCCTAACTACAATTTAAAAAATTCCCTGCTGAAAAATTAGGATAAACCAGTCATAACTAATTTCCTTCATCTTCTGGCATATTATGAATAGCAATATATATCCCTTAATAAAAATCACACATATATACAAAGGACTTCCATAAGAACATAATGTCTATACAGAGTGAAACCAATGGTTCATCTAAGCCCAGTGTCCTCTCTTCCAGCAGCAGCTAGCATTAGATGCTTCAGGGAAAATGAACAGAACAATGTATTGACTGATCCATCCTATCATCCAGTCACACCTTTTGGCAGTCAGAAGTTAAGGGACAATCAGAGCATCCCTAGTTCCAAAGGGGTAGCTGTGTTAGTCTAGTTCAGCAAAACAAACAAGGAGTCTGATGGCACTTCTAAAGACTAATCATTATTTAGTGCATGAGCTTTAGTGGGAGAAAAATCCCACTTTGTCAGATTCTAGAAGATGGAGAAGTACAGATGAATGGAAGGAAAATAAATCAGTCATAGGATCAGGTCAGACAGATGCAGCAAATTTGATGAAATGGGATTTCCAATTCTAATATCTCTTTTTTGAGATGGGGCAACCAGAACTACATGCAGTATTCAAGATGCAAGCACACCATGAATTTATGATATTTTGTCTTATCTGTCCATTTCCTAATGGTTCCTAACATTGTTAGTTTTTTGATTGCTGTTACATATTGAGCAGATGTTTTCAGAGAGCTATCCACAATTACACTGTTATCTCTCTCTTGAGTGGTAATAGTTAATTAAGACATCATCATTTTGTATGTAAAGTGGGGATTATGTTTCCCACTGTGTATTATTTTGCATTTAGTAGTGGAATTTCATCTGCCAATTTTTACCTAATCATGCAGTTTTGGGAAATCCCTTTGTAACTTTTCAGAGTCTGCTTTGGACTTACCTGTCTGCAGTACTTTTGTACTGTCTACTTGACAGCCTCAGTTTACCCCTTTTTCTAGATCTTTTATAAATGTGTTGAAAGAGGTGATCCCAGTACAGATCCTTGGTGGACTCTGCTATATAACTCTCTCTCTCCACTATGAAAACTAACCATTTAGTCCCACCCTTTTATTTCCAATCTTATAACCAGTTTTATCAACTTTCCCTCTTAACCCACAACTGCCTACTTTGCTTAAAAGCATTTGGTAAGGCACCTCGTCAAAGACTTTCTGAAAGTCCAAGTACCCTATATTCCCTGCATCTCCTTTCTCCATGTTTGTTGATATCCTCAAAAATTCTAATATATCATTGAGGCATGTCTTCCTTTTATAAAAGCCATGTTTAAAACTTCCCCAACAAATCGTGTTCATCTGTGTCTCTGACAAATTCTGTTCCCTATAATTATTCCAAGCAATTTGTCTATTACTAAAATTAAGTTTACTGGCCTGTAATTGGCATGATCATAAGTAAATCTTTTTTACAATTTCAGCATCACATTAGCTATGTGCCAGTCATTTGGTAGAGGGGTTGATTTAAGAGAGGTTTTATACATCCCAGTTTATAGTTCTGCAATTTCATACAGGTAGTCCTCACTTAGTGACCGGGTTCCGTTCCTGAAACCCGGTTGATAAACAAATTGGTCGCTAAACGAGGAGCAGCCCTTACCGGTATTTCAAGCATAATATACTTTACTGGTAGTGGGTTTTTCAACCATCTGTAGATAGTTTTAATGTCACCTTTGCATCATTTATAACATTTTTAATATATATTTTAAATGTTTTAAGCTCTAATGTACTGAACTTAGTTTGCATAGTGTACTGTCAATACAGGTAATCGTTTTTAATATTCTGAATAGTACTGTAAAGAAAAGGCCTAAAATAAACTCCATCATGATAACTTTGTTTTATTGGCATAACTCCTTACATACTGTATTACAGAACATAAAAATGCAATCAGCAAAAATTATAAAAATGATGTACCAAAGAAATATGAAAATAAACATTCAGATTACATTGACATTGTTACTCATCAAATCCTTCAAAGTGTGGTTCAGCAGCAGGGGGGTCATCAGTGTCATCATCGGAGAGATCAGCAGGGTTATCAGGAGCTGTAGAGGGCCCTGGTAAGGGAGATGATGGCAAGGAAATGGAAGGACTTGTAAGGGTAGGGGTCCTGGATGGAACTTTAGAGAAGTATCTCGTTAGTGTGGTCTGTGTTGTAATTTTCTTTTTTTCTTCATAAATTTCACGATAGCATCGTAAAATTTCATTCATTTGTCGTTCCACTTTCGTGAACCATTCAACGTTCGGGTCCATACTCTCTAGTTCTAACATCGCTGCATTCACTTCGGAGAAGACATCAGCTAACCCCTTTACAGTGAACTTCTTTTGTACTTCTTCCACTCTTTCCTCTTCTTCTTCTTCCTCCTCTTTCAAGTGCTGCTGCGCTTCCAACTCTATTAAATCTTCGTTAGTTAGCTCTCCCTCGACGTATTCCACTAATTCTTCAATATCTTCCACTTCAACATCTAAATTAAGCACATTAGCAAGTTCCACAATTTTTTTGTTTATGACATCAATATGTTCGTCTTTCTCAAACCCTTCGAAATTATTTACAAAACGTTTCAGGCATTTTTTCCATATGCCTTGCATGCACTTTTCTGTCACTCCCGCCCAAGCTGATTCAATGTTCTTTATGCAGTGTAAAATATTATATGATTTCCAAAAATTGCTCAGGGTTACTTCACCATTTTCTGTTGCTGCTACCGCTTTGGAAAATGTTGTGCGCAAATATAGTGCTTTAAACATAGAGATAGCCCCCTGGTCCGTTGGTTGTAACACAGCAGTTGTGTTTTTAGGCAGATACACGACCTTTACATCAGGGTGTAGATCATCAAGATGCTGGGGGTGGCCTGGGGCGTTATCAAGTAGGAGGATAATTTTAAAGGGAACACCGTTTTCCAGACAGTAATGCTTGACCGAGGGTATGAAGCAGTTCATGAACCAGTCCTCAAAAAAAATTGCGTCATCCATGCTTTGTTATTTGAACGATAGTAAACGGGCAGCGTGTGCTTACTAACCTGCTTCAGTGCACGTGGGTTTCCAGAACGATAGAAGAGAAAAGGTTTTAACTGAAATCCAGCGACATTTCCTCCCAACAACAACGTGACCCTGTCCTTAAAAGCCTTGAAACCGGGCATTGCTTTAGCCTCTTTGTGTATGTAGGATCTTTCAGGTATTTTTTCCAAAATAGTCCAGTTTCGTCTGCATTAAAGATCTGTTCCGGACGATACCCGCCTTTCTCGATCATTTCGTCAAATTCATCCACAAATCTTTCTGATGCTTCTATGTCCACGCTTGCCGCCTCACCACTGATACTTCGATTATGAAGGCTGAATCTCCGACGAAAACGTTGAAACCATCCATGACTTGCCATAAATGTTTCCGTTGACGCTTCATTTTCGCGCGCTTTCAACATTTCAAAGATACTGTGTGCCTTTGCTTGAATTATTAAAAGGCTCATTGGCATTCTTTTTTGTATCTGGTCGTCAAACCATATCGCCAGTAATTTTTCCATTTCGTGAATGAGGCCTTTCTGCTGACTAGTTATTATGACTTTATATCCTTTTGATGATTTCACTGCTTCTTTCACTCGATCTTTATCCTTCAAGATCGTTGATACAGTTGAATGCGCCAGCTCCAAGTCACGTGCTATCACTTTAACTTTCTTATCAGCTTCATATTCATTTATTATCTTCATTTTTGTTTCAAGATCGATAGCCTTCCTTTGTTTCTTGGCGCTTTCTCCGGGTGAAGTCATGCTCTTCCTTTTCGCCGACATCTTGTACTTTGGGGTGCACAGTAAAGTAAAAATACATGGACGAAAAATGCTAGTTCTGACTGCGGGAACGAGATGAATCTGAGAGAGTTGATGCGAGTTCTCGTACATCGCCATAATACCAACTCGTCAGAGAGCTGGTCATAACTCCGAGGGGTCACTAAACGAGTAGGTCACTAAGTGAGGACTAGCTGTATTCGAGTTCTTTCAGAAGTCTTGGATAAATACATCTGGTGACTTATTACTGTTCAGTTCATCAGTTTATTCTGAAACCTAAGCTACTGCTACCTCAATCTGCAGTATTCCCTCAAATCTGTCACCTTAAAAAGAAGTCTCAGGTCTGGGGGATGTCCCTCAAACCCACTGCAGTAACAAGTGATGCAGAGTTCCAAAGGGGCAAAGAATTCATTTAGCTTCTCCACAATGGCCTTGTCTTGAGTGTTTCTTTAGTTCCTTGATCATCCAGTGACCTCCACTGATGTTTTAGAAGGCTTCCTATTACTCATGTACTTAAAAATTAACAGCAATTTTTTTTGTCTTCTTCCAGTTACTTTTCAGTCTTTCATGACCCAGATAGTTATACTTGACACTTTTGCCGTAGTTTATGATCCTTTCTATTTTCCTCAGCATGCTCTGACTTCCAATTCTTAACAGATGTCTTTGGGTATGTCCACACTTCTCTGTTAATAACACCAGTTATTTCGAAATAAAAGAGATTAGGTCCACACAATGTATTCTTATTTCGAAATGACAGGCTCCATCATTTTGAAATAAGAGCCATCATTTTGAAATAGCTTAAACCTTCTTTAAATCGAAACAGCTGTTATTTCAAAACGGTTATTTCAAAATAACGCTGTTTGGACATGTTATTTCGAAATAACCATTATTTCAAAATAACACTTTTGCCCTTCTCCTTCCCAGGGTGCCTTCCTTTTAGCCTATATTAGGTGGCAGCATGGCCCACGGAGGGGGCCATGTTGCCACACCTCCCATGGTGCTCGTCTCCTAAAGCAAAATAGCAAGTCCTGTGTTTGGACATACAATGTCGCTTTGAGCTTCTCCCTTAATTTGAATTAACTTATTTCGAAATAACGATGTACATGTGGACATAGCTTTTTTGTCTTTGCTTCTTTTACCTTGTTTTTTTAGCCACAAAAGCTTTTTTGGTCCTTTTACTCTTTTATTAATTTATTTTTAAATTTGGGCCATATGTATAATTTGTCTCTGTTATGGTGTTTTTAAAAAGTTCTCATGCAGCTTGCAAGCATTTCACTATTATGACTGGTACGTTTAATTTTCATTGGACTCAGGGGTTCTTAACCTTTTTCAGCCAGAACCCAGATTAAGTTTGGGAATCAACTTCACAACCCATGGTTCAGTTTTGAATTAATAATGTATTTTCTTTTTCAACTTATTAAAGACGACCATGGCAACCCACTCTAAATGGCATGGCGACCCATTTTTGGGTCACGACGCATAGGTTAAGAAGCCCTGATTTAACTAAACCTCCTCATTACGTGTAGTCCCCCTTTTTGAAGTTCAGGACTACTGTGGTGGGTTTGTGTTTTCCACCTGAAAAGATGTTAAATTGAATTACATTATGGTTGCTAGAACTGAGTGTTTCAGCTATATTCACCTCTTGGATCAGATGCTGAGCACCACTAAGGACTAAATCAAGAATTGTCTCTTTCTTTGTGGGTTCCAGAACCAGCTGCTTCAAGACGCACTCATAAACGGTGTCTAGAAATTTTATCTCGGCATTGCATCCTGTGATGACATGTTCCCACTCAACAGAGTGATAGCTGAAATCGCCCATTATTATTGAATTTTTAATCTTTATGACATCTCTAATCTCCATCAGCATTTCACAGGGTAGGTCTACACTACTGCTTAGGGTAGGGTGAACAGATGTCCTGATTTTATAGGGACAGTTGAGATTCAGGGACTTTATCTTATATGGGCACCTATTACCCCTAACCCCATCCTGATTTTTAACATTTGCTGTCTGGCCAGTTTAGCTTTATTAAATCAAATTTATGGCACTTGGGTGTAGAAAAAAGACCCTCCATCCTGCACTCCCCACTTAGCTCCTCCAGGTCAGCAACTGTGCTCTCAGTAGCTCTAAGAACCATGAGTTATTTGTGCCAATGCACACACATCCCATCTACCCAAAAGGCAGATAAATATATGTGCTGCATTCACTGCAACAAATGCAATAGCCTTCATCCTGCAGCTGAACTTCTGCCTGTATTATTTTTACTCTTGCTGGATCTCATAAGTGCTGATCTGTTTCTCTGCAGAGCATCCATGTTGAATTGCTTTTCAACTTTTAGACCTTTAAGATCTCATTACAATTATTTAATCAAGATTTCCTTTTCTACATCTTGCATACTGAAGCTAAGCGATTGAAGTGTTCTGCCAAAAGAGAAGTTAAAATATATTTGCAATCTCTTACTGTTTTTCTCACTAAGGGGCAAAAAAGTGAGAACACAAAGGAAGAGTGCAAGAGGTGCTGTGCTTCTCCAACCTGTTCCCGTTCTGCCTCCACTGTTATCTCCATATCCTGCACGCTTCGCAGCAAGGTTGTTTGGGATTCCTCCAAAGACTGCCGCAGGCTTGCCTCCTGGGATAGCTGCTTCTTAAGCTATAAGAGACAAAATACTGGGTATGTGGCTGGATACAGCACTAAGCCACAAAAACTGAAGATTGATGAAGCAAACAGAGGTCCAGTACAGTAAAGCAAACATTGTTAGTAACATTGAGTGATCTGCTCAAGGTGATACAACAATATGGACTAAGCAAAATCAAACAATGAATGGATTAATAACCACCTGGGCCAAAATTTGTGTTTACTGAGAGCTGCAATTCTACTCCCTACAGTGTTCTCAGAGATCCAACTATTTTTTGCTGCCTCAAATCTCACTACTGTGCCACAGTGTCTGTCTTCCACTGACTGTATTCGTATTGCTTCTGAATATGTTGGAAAAAAATCACAGCAGAGATGAGGCACTTTCTACACAACAGGGACTGAGCACACACAGTAGGCCTGATTTTAGTTTCACAATGTTACAATTCCAGCTAACTATCAATGGCCATGTCTACACTAGTAGCTTTAGTCAACTTAAGTAACTCACTGGCCATATTTGGAGTTCACTAAGTCAATTTAGGCACTTACTTAAGTTAACTTTAAGGGTTAAATCGACTTTATTAAGTTGACTTAATGCAATGTGCCCGTTAAGGCAACTTAATAAAGTTGACTTAGTGCAGTAGAGCCTTTTAAGTTGACTTTATAAAATTGACTTAAACAAATGAGGCCTCACTAAGTCGATTTAATAAAGTCTACTTTAAGTAGACCTTATTAAGTTGACATAACTGAACCCTGTAATGTAGCCACAGCCAATGTAATTGAGACTAGAATAAGGCATATTGTCTCCACAACACACACAAACCTCAAGGTTCAGTTCCTTGCATGCTAATGCATTGTTACAGTCAGACTCTTATTTCATCACAGAAAGGGACAGGTGCCACTTAATAAGGACTAAGCTGCAATTCTTTCCCCCGCAAAAAGCTGTAATTTTGCTGAATTTCCCATGGAAGAATCTGTTTTATTAACACAATCTTTATATATACAGAAAACCTCTAGTGTAGTGGCTAGCACCTCTGCTTAATGTGCAGAAGGTCCTGGGTTCAATTCCCAGGGGGTTGGACTTGATGATCTCACAGGGTCCTTTCCAGCCCTATGATTTGATTGAAACTTCTTGTAGTAAGATTCTGTCCTAATATAAAAGCTTTCTTTAACTGGAACTACAAGCTTCAGGCACACTTAGGGTGAAACATCCTATGAAAGCAGATTATACATGTGAGATGTTCTTGAACCTATGCAACAGGTAATTCTAATCTCTCTGGTCTTTCCAAGGGAAGCTAGGTTCCAGGAGACTCTCTCTCTTAGCTTCAGGTGTTAATAAAACATATGGATTACTTGAAGCCTGATTTGCTAAAGGCAGCTGCATCCAGTTACTAATAAGGGGCCTATAATAGAGACTTCACAGGGACAAAGATGAATAAATGAGGCTTCTATGAGAAAAGGCTCGCTCTTTGTTTGCAGAGAGACCAGTATTGATTTGAGATGAGGCTTAGAATTGGGGCCTAGCTACATGCTGGACAGGAGTCCTGCCTGAATACTGAGTGCTAAATATCTGGTAATAGATACCTCCCTGAACTATAAAAACAGTTCATCAGACACGCACCGAGGAATGTTTGAAGTTGTATGTTAACTACATCTGAACCTCAGTTACAAACTTACAAGTTTACATTTAACAAGTACAGTACAATTTTTAACACAGTACAAAAGCACTATATTTGCTTTTCTCTCTGCAGCTGCTTGATTATGTACTTCTGGTTCCAAATAATGTGTTTGGTTGACTAGTCGGTGCATAATTCTGGTGTTTGCAACTCTGAAGTTCTACTGTACTACTATCCTGCAGAAATTTCATAACATGTTTCAGATGTCATCCTCCAGTGTATGAAGTAGAAGTATCTAAATGCACTGCTTATAACCAGGGCCATATATGCCAGAACAAGCTAAGCCTCAGTGCTACTGCAAGGTAGCCTGCTTTTCTACACCGCTCCAGTGCAGCAAACAAAGTCTCTTGCAAAGTCAAGTATTTTTTTCAGATACAGAGGTTTTTAATTTAGTAATTCAATGAGAAGTGAGTGATAAAAATCTCTGCAGCAGTGGTCTGGGGGAGATCTGGCTTGTCACACACACAGACAATGTTTCCGGTTGCTAAGTAACCTTAAAAAAAAGCTGAAAATACATAGAAAAGGAACATAGTTGCTGTAGTTGTTACAGGGAAGCTTAATCATCAATTGACTACGTTCTGTGTGCTTATGAATGGGAGGAAAGGTAGTCCACATCAGAAGTCAGACACTATTCACTGACACTTAAGTATGTAACTTAGTTTGATATTCACTTTTCTGCTGAAGTTTTCAGTAGGATTTATATTGACAAAGTGTATAACCACCTTGCATTTATAGTTAATGGTTTTAACACCTAGTGGTTTAGGCTTCCAAGAACAGGTTAGTGTCTGGCACCCCACCAGGAACTTTTGTTTTTTGATGGTAAGGAGGAGATACATCTTCTCTTTCCCTCCCTTTATGGAGCAAGATTTGGAAGACATGGGACTGGGGTTTGGGGACAGATGAGAGGAAGTCCATTTTTCACAGCGGAAGGAGTGACTTGTATGATCTCACCAATTTCTTCCACTACCCACCTCCCATCCTTTCTATGCCCTTAGAGGCTTACCATCACTGCAGCCTGCATATTCTGTCCAGCATCCTTCTGGCCAAGACATGATCAAGACATCTTTTGAGTCTTTTATAACTGCTGCTCATTTACCTTAATGTTATTCAATGATATAAGGGACACAACATACACTCTCCATCAGGATTAGGCTGATTTCCTGAAGCTCAACCTCTACTTCCTCAGGACAATAAGATGCTTAGAAGCTTAGCAAATCTACTGTTCTTGTTTAATTAGTCCCTCGCAAGATATCTGCTACAGCTTGTTCACTAGCTAGCAGACATCATATCACTAGTTCTATTTTTGGATTCAATAATGTAATTCTCCATGACCCAGAGAACCAGACTGTGGGCTAAAGGTAAATTCTAATTTCATATTACAGAACCTAGGATTCTTTCAGTACCTTCAACTAAAACATTTTTGTATCTTTCATGGAAGACATTTCTATCTTAGGTTTGTAATTTTGGGCATGTTTAGCAGCCTTGTTTCAGATGTGCATATTCCATCCTTGGTTTTGATAAATTCATGCCCAGGTAATCATCCTGGCTTTCCTCTCAAAATGTTAACTCACTCTTCTTTCTAACCCCCGTTTTGCCCTTACCTCATGAAATCTATGGTTCATTATGTGTTTTGTTGTCCTCAGCTCTTCTGCTGCAATGGCTACATTTGTCTAAAAAAGACCAAAGACATCATTTCTGCACAACAACTACAGCAAAATCTTTTAAAGAATACTTTGACTATTTCAAAACCAGGCTGCCCAGTAACCCATTGGTATTGTTTCACATTATGTGCCAGGCTGAGACCTAGATTCGATTCTTAGTTCTAGTCTCGTGCTCTCAAGGGATAAGCACCTTGCATTTCTTTTCAGCAAATGCTTAAGACAATTAAGAAGATAGGATTACAGACTCCAAAGCAGTAAACTTCAGTTGGAAGGATGTGTCCCAGATGCGGGACCCAGAGAATATAAGGGTAAATAGGGAAAAATGGAGACATGCATGAGTTGGGAGTGTCAAGAAACTTGATTCTTGAGGGATTATAAATACAGGTATTTTTTTGGTTTATTTTGAGTTAGTCTCAATGTATGACTATCATTTATCACTTGACACAAACAAATCCATTCACATAGATGAGATTGTCTTTTATTCCAGCAAAAACAGCACCACCCACACAATACCATTTCTAATCTCTCTCTCTCACACACACACCAAAGCAAACAGTCTCAGGCCTAGAAATATAAGCTTTTCAGCCACTGCTATTATTACAGCACTGGCTGATGTACATACTGCTCTTTGGATCGATGGAGTCTGTTCTTGCTAGAAGCGCTTCCAGTGACCTAAGCGGCAGTGTAGAGAGCTGAGACACCCATCTAAGGCCTTGTGGACTCCTGGGCTCCCTGTGGGCTGTTCCCTGTATTTCCTGCTTGCAGTCATGAGCACAAGTAGCCAGTGAGCTGCCTGCATCCTCCTTGGTCTTGGCCCACAACAGGGAGGTAGGTGAAGGCTGGGAGGTGGGCAGCAGCTACCTGCATGGCATCCAGTCCCAGTTCTCAGTTGGCAGGCAAACAACTTGGAGGCAGCTGCAGCCATCAGCATCCAAGCTGTGACTGGATGGGATGGAGGCTGCAGCTGCCAGTATCCTGACTGCTCCCTGCTAGGGGGTAGATGCCAGTCGAAGGGGGAGTGAGGCTGCAGCTGCCCATGTCCTGGTTTATCCCAGCTCCCAATGGGAGGTGGGTGCCAGTCACCTTGTCCTGATGTGCAAGTAGGTACTGGATGGCAACCATCCGCATCCTGGGAAGCCAAGTGGCAGTCATCTGCATCCCTGCTGGCAGTGGGCAGCAGCCATCCAGTCCCCAGTAGGGCATCTAGAGTTTAACTCTCTTTCTTGTCAAGTTCAGTGCTCTCCTGGAGCTGTGAAACTGACAGCTCCTCCACCACTGCAAGGGGATGCAGTGATCTACACTAACACTGCACTACTACATTACACTAACTACTTTTGTTGACAAAACTCTAGTGTACAGCAGGCCTCATTTTCAGAGCTGGCAGCATTTACAGACCACTGCATTAATACTGGGACCAATATATCCATTCTAAGCCTTTCCCTTTCAGCACACCATCATGCACACTCACAGCCAGGTCCTGTACCTTGGTTGCTGTGGCAATCTCCAGAGCAGCACTTAATCTTTGAACTTCTTCTTGTGCCTTTTCTACATCCTCTTTTGCCTCACTGAGCTGCTGGCGTAACTTCATTGCCTCCAGCTGCATAGTCTTCAGTTCCTGCAAGTGTTCCTCTTGCACTGCATTCATACGCTGTTCCAGGTGGGCTGCCAGACAACAAGGGAGGATCACAAATGGTCACAAAAAAATTGCATCCAAAGAGAACGAGGGCATCCACTACCACCTCAAAAGCCAGCTTTCTCTTTTCCACACCTGCATGCTTGGGGTTCAGCTCTTTTTCGGTCTGCAGCCGGAAGAGGTTTAGCTTCAGGGTCTGCACAACACTCTCCAACCGGCACATTCGATTCACCAGAGATTCACAGTTCTTCCACAGCATGTCACTTTCACCTACAAAGGCTACCCTGGCCCGAACAGGGCTAACAGGCTGGTGCTTCCCATGCATCTCTAAGGGCTCTGAATGGCTGAAAGAAGAGAACACGCAGCACTATTATATAATTATTATATTATATAATACTTTATTTATTTATCTTTTTAAATCTTGTTTCATGCCACTGGCACATTTCTTCCAGTTGCACACGGCTGCTGCATGTGACTTCTGCCGCTGCCAGCAACTTCTACTCCAGAGAGAAGCCAAGATACTAGTTCACTGGGAAGCAAAGTGGAACAAGTGTGCGAAAACGGCTAAAAGAAAAAGAGGAAGGTTCCCAAGGAAAGGGGGCCCCGGATCATATTTCCCATCCACCCGTACCTCTTTCCGTTCACACCCAGCATCTCCAGGTCTCTCACCAGGGCGCTCGTCTGCTCCTCCACGACGCTCATCCTCTGCTGCAGCAGGGTGAAGGCTTCGGGCGCGGTGGCGCTGACGCTCAGGGGGGAGACGGGCGGCCGGGCCATGCTGCCCCGGGCCCAGCACTCACCTGTGGGCGAGAAGCGGCCCTGTCAGCGCCTGAGCGGCCCGGCCCGCGTCCTGCCGCCGAGGACGGGCCTGTCTGTCACGCCCGGGGCCATCGACCCCCCCACCCGCGCTCCCCAAACCGCACCCCGATCCCGCCCCAGCCGCGGGAGCTGCCAGGCGATGGGGGACCGCGCTCCGGCACCTCCGCGCCCAGGGCCGCCCTCCTGCGCGCCGCCGCCTGACGCTCGGCCGCCCCGTTTCCATGGAGCTTCTTCCCGCTTCAAACCGGCCCGCCGCCGCTCCGCGGCCGCCCTCCCGCGCATGCTCCGAGACCCCGGCTGCGGAATGATGCACTCTGGGATTCGTAGTCCTTGCCGCTTCACCCGGACGCAGACAGGCGGGGGCGCATGCGCAGTGAAGTGGGGTAGAGCCACGTGTGAGTTCCATGCAGGCTGGAAGCATCTGCGCGTGATGGCTAGTTGGGAGAGGTGAGGGCTGCCGCCTTGGCTGCTTGTTCTGTATCGCCTCCTAGGTCAGTGGCTCTCAACCACCGTGTCAGGACACGTCACCCAGAGAGCGGCAGGGAGCTACCTGGATTTGGCTCAGGGTGGGCGGGCTGGTGTGTCGTGTAGGGGCATAATGTGGTGCAAAGTGCATCATGCCCTGCAAAAGGTTGAGAACCACGGTCAGGGCTGCCCCTAAGGGGGTGCAGGTGTAAGCGGGGGGATGGACCTACTATTGGGGGGAACTTCCCAGGCTCGTCTACTGCCCCAGTGAAGGTGGGTAGCAAAGAGATAAGGCCCTGCTCCCACTTCCTATAACCCAAGGCTTCCCTGACCTCAAAGGCTCCCTTCCCAATCTCCTGTTTGGAGGCGTCCCTGTAACCCTGACAAAGCTGGGCCCCAGAATTTCTGGGGGCTTGTGGGGGACAAATTAATCAGGGCTCTCAACCTGGAAAGAGAGACCACCAATCCTCCCCAGTGATGAAGGCCCATTCCCAGCTGAGACTCAAATTAGCAGAGAACGAGGTGTGGTTCAGGATTTATTATTCAGCTGAATAACAAAAGGAACTGCATCAGAGGGCAGCAAAGAAGTGCTAGCCCCTCTGAGCAGGCCCCCCCCAACAACTCGAGTGCAAGAGAGAGCCCCGAGGGGCAGCATCACAACACTTTTATCCAGTACAGTATGATAATGCTATGATAATGCTTACAGGATTGACAATGTTTTAGAGACCCTTATATGGTTACATTAACATTATTAAATACATATTAATGATTAAAGAATGCATATAATTATCCCCACCTCTGTTTACTGTTGACATCATTTGCATTATCCTGGGCAGCCACAGTACCTGCAAACTCATTAATTTCTGCCTAGAGATGCTGACCTTACATTCTTGCGAGGCTATGGTGCCAAGAAGGGTGAGCAGGAGATAGGAGGCAATACTCCCTTTTCAGTTAGAACAAAGACAGGACAGTCTAGCTTACATTTCTTGTCCAGATGGTCAGGAGAAAAAGCATGAGAAAGGGGAGATAACACACTTTAACTATCAACTCTAGGCCGCTTGTTAAAGAAACTTAGATACATGACTTGCCAGAGAAATGACCCCACTACCATAGCAACCCACGGCTCCAATGAGGCCTACACTTTAGCACCTTTTTCACTGTCCTACAGAAGAGATTACATATAATTTTTCTTACAGGCTCAACCCTCCACTCTTATTGTAGTCTCTCAGGGCAGGGCTAGGGTGTCCCCACTCAGGGGTGCTGACCGCACTGACCACTTTTCTGGCCTACCAGTTCCTACATACAATTTATTTAAGCACACAAATTAAAAAATAACCCAATAAGAAAATAGAAAGTGAAAAAGGTGAAAAGTAAACCCACAGTGCCACCCCCTCATGTGGAGACACTACACATAGAATTTCTGGACCTGAGAAATAATCTCACAGTCTGTTCTCCACTTTACAAGCTCTCTTCCCAAGCCTGGCTATGACTGGATGATCCAGGGGGCCAGATGCAAGGTCTGGCTGTGGCTACACATCCCCAAGCTCCAGAGGCAGGGCCCTTCTTCCCAGCATCAGGCCCTCTTCACTGTTCCCCAGCTGCTCACCACACCCAGCTCCAGATGGCTGCAATTCTGGCTCCCAGCTGCTGCTCCGGTTCAGTGTGGCTCTTCTGGTTCTCCTGTTATGGGTCTGCACAGATGAGCTCAGCACCTTGGGCTCCTTCCCTGGCCTCCTGCACCGAGCTTCAGACAACTCTGGCTCTGTTACTGTCTCCAGCTCTGCTCTGCTGTGCTGAGCTCCATTTAGCTTTCTGCTGGTCCAGCTGCTGTGGGTCTGCTCTGCACAAATCAGCTCAGCCTGGCTTCCCTTCCTGGGTCCTCTGGCTCCCAGCTGCTGGCTGCTTAGTGCTTCCTCCTTAGCTGGGCCCCCCACACACTCTGGCTTGCCCAGGCATGTTCAGTCTGCAATTTCAGTTCAGGGGCGGGGGAGCACTCCCAATCAATCAGGCCATATTGGAACACTGGCCTCTCCCACTGGCTCTGGGGCTGTCTGTTTCAGAGTCTTGTTTCCAGGCAGGAGTGACTAATCAAAAAGGCCCCTTCAGTCTCAGTCAGGGACTATCAGTCCCCTTACACAGGGCTGCTGACTGAGCGCCCTCTGTAGGCCCACCCCGACTCACTGCCCTGGCACTGGGAAGCCAGCTGACCCAGGGGAAGGGCTGGTCCCTGCTCCAGCCATCTCATGCTGGATACCTGGTGAGCTGGTGAATAACAGCAGCCCAATTCAGCGCTGCTGGTCCACCCCCTCCACACATGCACTGCTTTCAGCTCTGTACCGGAGCAGCAGGGAAGGGAGGGGAGGGGACAGGAGGTAGTGTGGCCAGGGGGTAGCGGTACAGGCCCTGTGCTGCTTCCCACCCCCTCCCGCTGCTCCTGCACGCAATGCGTGTGGCCGTTGGAGGAGGGGCAGACCAGCAGTGCTGAACCAGGCTGCCACTTTGGCTGGCTTGCATGGTCCCTGGCATGGGGGGAGCAGCAGTGTGGACCCCCCCCCCCAAAGTGTGTGGCCCTGGGTGGCTGCCCTGCTTGCCCTACCCTAAGGATGGCCCTAACCACCATTCTAGGTGACCAGATACTTTAGTTTCTAGGTAGTGCGGGTAATCCTGTTGTCACAAGAGAAGGAGATTTTTGTTTTAAACTCCAGCTCCTAGCCTGATGCAAGCACACAGGAATCTAGCTTTCATTTATGTTTATTTTTAAAGTCTGTTTCTAGTCCTTTTAGGTGCAGAGAGAAAAAGAATGTGAAAATGTGACAGGCAATGTCTCGAAACCCAGAAGGGAAGTAAACCCCAAAACATAGCTTCTGTTTTTTCAATTTAATGGGCTGTTGGTGGGGGCAAACCTGACTTAAAAAAAAAAAATGCTTAACATCGGAAAACTTGGTGCCATCTTTTTTCTTCCACCTGATAATTTCGCCTGTATATGTCAGTTGCCTTCATCCTGAAGGCTATCACTCGTTTAGTCACAAGGGCTGTGTTCCCACACAGTGGGTTATTTCGATATGGTTGTTTCGAAACAACCGTATATCGAAATAACGCTTATTTTGAAACAACTTATTTCAAATTAACAAAATGTTAATTCAAAATAAGGAAAAAAAGCCGGAATCGAAATAGCGATTCCAGACAACAGTTATTTCGAAACGACTCACCGTCATTTCGAAACAACACGTTCGCACGGCGTTGTTTCAAAACAACCATTGCGAAACAACGTTGTTTCGCCCACAGACTAGGTTTAACTTGTTTTGAAACAACGTTGCATCGTGTGAACAGCCAAAACCTTATTTCGAAACAACCTCCGTTGTTTCGAAATAAGGAGGCTGTGTGAACACAGCCAAAGTTACCTGTCTTTTGCAATGAAAAGGGAGAAAACACTTTTTTTTTCTGAAATAGGTTCAGAAATATTGAATAATGGATGTTGTAAAAAATTATTTGTACCACAGGAATCAATTCCACAGCATTTTTAAATGTCCTGCTTGAATAATTTTTATCCCTACTTTTCGGTCTTAGTTACCCATTGTATCCCACATTTGGGCTTTCTCAAGCTGACATGGGGTGACTTCTGCATAAAATATGGTCTGAGCTTATCTTGTTAATATAGCACCAAGTTAAAGTAAGCTAATCATTTTCAGAATTTTCTTGTTGATGCATCATAAAATGTCTAATAATTTATAAAGAAGACCACTCTACAAAATTTTTTGGTGTTTTGCATATATTTGTAGTGTAAGCAGTTACATCAGTTTATGTGTGAATTTATGTATCTCCTTCTGGTCCTGGGCAAATTCATATAAGGGGTCCTGGAACTGCAAATTTCAGTGTCTTGAGACACTGTCTTCAGTTTCTTTATTTGTAAAACAGATGTAATGTTAGCTATCCACAAAAAGGTGTTTGCAATTTTGAGATTTTTGTATTAAATGTATTTATGAGAGTGTAAAGTGCAATTATAATATTTTATTGATTAAATCTTATCTCTAGATG
This sequence comes from Podocnemis expansa, assembly GCA_007922195.1. Taxonomy (NCBI): domain Eukaryota; kingdom Metazoa; phylum Chordata; order Testudines; family Podocnemididae; genus Podocnemis; species Podocnemis expansa. The sequence continues at coordinate 2,497,337 of ML681988.1, read as the reverse complement.
GCAATAGAGAGTAGAGGCAATGAAAACAGCAAAAGTCCTAACCATGCACCTTGCAGTATTGTGCAATATGTAATTAATATTTAATTCAATGTTAATTATTAAAGTGCTATTATATTAATTAATATTTCATTCAATATTTAATAATCACAAATTATGGTCATTCTCTAATAGTGAAAGAATACAGATTTTTTTAAAAAATCAGATACTGCTGAAATCATAGGTACCGAAATTAGTGTTACAAATAGTATTTAAAATCACATTTGTTTTGAATTTGGAATCTAAACTGTAGATGATGATGGCTAAATTCTCAATGGCAATTATTGTCAAGGCTATTACTGCAAATAATATACTGCTTTCTGCCATAATACAAAAGATTGTCTATTGTAGCTAATTATTATTAATTGTTCTACTGTTTATGTTAATGACTTCAATTTAAGATTTCATAAATTGACTAATGAGCTCAATTATAACTAACAGCTGACACTGTAAAAGCAATATGAAATGTGGAATGCTTATCCCTGGAGGTCTTTAAGAATGGGTTAAAAAAATCATGTGGGATGGCTTAATCCTGCCCCAGTAAAGGGTGGAGGAGGAGGATGAACTAGATCCTTGCTCTTCAGTTGGGACTCCCACTAATTGGTTTTAGGGGATCTGTGAGCTACAGCATTCTGCAGGGGAGGAGCCCATGTGTGGGATTGGGGGTACATCAGGGATGTTGACTTAACCATAATAGAGTATTTTGAGGCGGGAAGCTAGGGCCAGGCAATGAGGGACAGGTGTAGTTTTGACTACCATGGATTGGGCAACTGTTTTCCCATCTCTTGTGGCTGGTGCCTGGGAATGCAGCTGCTCATCAACTTCCAGCCCCCTTGGGCTACTTGTGCAGCTAATAAGAGCTGCCTGGGTGGGGAGACCTGGCTGTGGGGCTGGCAGAGCCCTCTAAGAGCAACAGCTCCAGCAGAGGCCCCTTCCAGATATCCAGCCCCCAGCTACTCTTTCCTGACACCCTAGCCTTCTGCACACTGCTCCCTCTCCCTGCACTGCGCTCGGACTGGCCCACAGTCTATAGTGTCAGCCTGTACCCTGAGCAGTTTTCCAACTTTTTGAGCTGAGCCTGCCACTGGTGAGTTATAATTTTGCCCCCCCCCCCCCCCAACTGTATGTTAACCAGTTTTAGCACTTTTGGGAACCCTCCAAGGTATAGACCCTGTTTGACCCCTAATTTCAAATGGTCATCCTTTCATTGTAGTTCTCACATTTAAAGAGGTGGGCCTTGAACACAGAATACCTGAATTTCAGTGGCCACTCTGTGCAACATTATTAAGGGCTGGGTGCATACAGAGAGCTCTGTGTGTAAGCTGTAATGTCATATGCCCATTGTTGTAATATTATAACATGCATAATCAGTGGAATGAGTGTAAAGGTGGAAAAATAGAGTTATTGAATTGGTTGGGACAACAGCACCACATGAGAATTGCTGTCCATCCAAATGGCAGTCTGTATTTTCTGTTGCTTTTGATCAAGAGAGAAGACAGCTGGAGAGCTTACCTGTCCACTGCCCCATTCCCACCTGTTTCTGTCCATGATTCATTTGTGATTTGGATCCTGCTCCTGACTGTCTGTTCCCACTCACCTGTTCATGATAACTTGTTCTGGTTCCAAGTACTGTTCCTTTGTCTACCTGCTTCATGCTTGTGTGTTCACCTTGCTTGTGAATGCCTAGAGGTTGTAAGTTAGAGAAATCTTTATTGTTAATTTATTACCCTATTACTGCATTTATACCTTGTCTTTGGTCTTATGCTTGCTTGTTAATAAATCATTTCATTGTTTATTTACTTTTGTGTCACTGGTTGCTCTTGGTGAGGCCCTGTATGAAAGAAGCTAGAGAGGATGAACTAGTAAAGGTCTATTGAATAAATACTGAGTTGATATCTGTGTAAGATGGGAAGGAGCAAAGGACCATCAGATCTGAGAGGAAGTGGGGGTCCTTTATTATTCCTGGATTCCACTTTCATTTGATAACATCCAGAAGGGCTGGGTCACCTGCTGAGTAAGTCAGGGTGAAGGTGGCACTTTCCCCAAGGACCCATCCATGCAGAACTGACCTGACTCCCACTGAGCCCTGCCTCCCCACAATAGAAGTCAAGCTACGCCTATGCCCAAGGACTGCCCTTCCCCCGCAATATGGCAGGAAAAGACCAAAGGAGCATCTAGTTCAAGGGTTATCAATTTTTTTTTATTTTGGAGGTCCCTCCCCCCACTGTGTCCTGAAGTTGTTATACCATGTGAGGGCAAGGGCTTCAGAAATAAAAAGATTAAGAATCCCTTTCACCCCATCATCTTTCATTCTTCACAATAGAAACTTTATAGATAAAACTGGTTAATATTTACCACTGCTTTCAACTATGATTTAGCTCTTACCCTTCAGAATTAATAGGAAAAGAAATCAAATTAATATTAAGGTAAAGATTTATTAAAAGGTTTTGCTAATTTAATGCTTCTGTGATAGAGTCAAAAAGGGATTGAGGCCTTTTGACTCTGAGTATTGCAACACTAACTTTTAGGTGCTTAAAAACATCACAGGAACAACACTGCAATTCACAAAGCCTGTGAGAATTGCCTTTGGTATGTAAACCACAAATGGGAAGGGACAAATTTTGACACACTGTACTCCATGGTTTTCCTTATGGTGTGATTTGTGTAGTGTTTACATTCACCATTATAGCATAACTGTGTTGCTTAATGCAAAGTATGTCCTTTGCGGTGTTATTGGAATGCTCATAGCATACTGAACGTTATTGTTATGGTTGTATGTTTTGTTCAGTATCAGATGTATACTCATGAAGCTCTGCTATGTAATATTCCCAAATACATGTCTTATATTGCTTGAGGCAGATTCAGGTAAACACTTGGATAAGATGTTTATGCCTCGCTAAGACATGCATAAAACAACTCTGCTCTTTCAGAAACAATAAACTGGCCTACACATATGATAAAGTGATGCACATTTGACTCAAGTGGAGTTAACCATGCTGTGCACTGTTTGTCACCTGACCCTTCAGTGGTGGCAGAGAACATGTTAAAGGGGGAGATGTTTTAGTCTCTTGAGCTCTTTCAAGCAATCCATCTACGATACAACATCAAAACTGTCCACAGGGGGAATGCCAGGTACTATTGATGAGAGCTATCTAAAGACTGTAAGGCTACTGAAGTGCTAAGTTTAGTTTAGAATGCAATTTGCCTTTTAATACTTGTTTCCTGCATTCTCAGGCAAAGGTGCATATGGCTCGTAACAAGAGATCACAAATCCTAAGGGCACCATCGTAAAATTTGCAGACAAAAACACTGGTCATTTAGTTAATTTCCCTGGTAGGGCAACATTGTTCTTAAGTGTTCTTTTTTCCTGGTGGTTTGTCCAATCCAGTTTTAAATGTCTCAAACAATGGGGCTTCTACTATTTCCCTTGGGAAACTATTTCACAGCTCAATAGATCTCATTGTCCAGAAGTGCTGCTTCTACTTCCTTTTACTGTAATCACATTACTCTTAGCTATACCACCTCTTCTTGTTTATACTTTTAATAATAGGCAGTTGTTATATCATGCTTCTCTTATTATTTACCAACAATTATGTTTACTCCCCTGAACCTTTCCTCTATATGTAAAATCTTGTATTCTCTGAATATTTCCATTTCTTTTCTCTAAATTCCTTCCGGTTTGTCTACTCATTTCTGGTATTTAAGTGCCCAGAACTGATTCTGTATTCAAGGTGCAGCCCTGATTCCTAGCACCCTACAATAATTTTCTTTAGGGTTTTCTTCTCCTTGGCTCACCCAATTATTTCCCTGTCTGTCCACTTTTGATAAAACAATCTTTGTTATAAAGTCACTTCAGAGAACAAATATCAGCAGAAAGTTCTAAGTACAAGTGGTATTTCTGCAAACTTGGATCATAGGATGGTCTTTTTATTTTTTTAAGTAGGTAGGTGGAACATAAAATCTGCCCAGCTGAATCAGTTTGCCATCTAGTCCCTCATGCTGCAATGGCTAATCATTGATACTTTAGAAGAGAATGAAAGTCTCTTGTTTATGAAATATTATGAGATCACATTCCTAGAGTTTCTCTTGGCCTTGTTTCTGTGATTGTGTCAACCCTTTCTTTCCATCCTCCTCCTGACTTATCACTTCTCTATTTCATCAAACAGGTTTCATCTACAAGAACCTGCACAGCCTGGGCTACGCTCCACCGATTATCTCTCATTCACCAGCCTCAATCACCCACTTGTTAAATTTTTAAATTATTTTAGTGTTTTCTCCCAGTCTGCCCTGTGTGGTTGGTAGGACCCCTCTGTAAACAACATCCACAAAACTATGTTCCTGTTGTCCTCAGAAGTCTTATTTTTGAAATCTACAAAAGATTTCACAGTGGTTATGCTACTGGTAAGCTGGTACTGCATCCTCATATGCTGACCAGGATTGTTTCGTGTACTCTGCCATCTTTGTATGCACCCGGTGTCTGTCTTACACTTAGTTTTGAAGCTTGGGAACAGTGACTGTCCTTTTGTTCTCTGTACAAAGTCTAACCCAATGGTCCTGATCCATGACTGGGGCTCTTAGGTGCTATGGTAATACAACCAATTCAAAATAATGTTATGCTTAAAGAGAAAAATAATTAGGCTTATGACATGGGGACTGATTTAGAGAACAAGATTCTGTTCTCAGCTCGATACTGCATTTTTGTCTTTTTTTATATGCTGTTCCACTGTATGGTAGACTCTTCTCCGAGCAGGCCAACAGTAATCATGGTGATATTCATGCTGGGAGCTGTGCCTTTGACAAGGCAGAGAGCAGTAGAATAATACAGACAAACAACAGCAATGCCTGTAGACATAGTTGAAGTGTTAAACCAGTGCCTCTTACAGATATTTATCTTTGCAGATGATACCAAACTGGGGGGAACGGTAGACACCCTAGAGGGCAGAGACAGGATTCAGGGAGACCTAGACAAACTGGAGCAGTGGGCCAAGAGGAATCTCATGAGGTTCAACAAGGATAAGTGTAAAATCCTGCACTTGGGACGAAAAAACCCCATGTACTGCTACAGGCTGGGGAGTGATCAGCTAAATAGCAGCACTGGAGAAAAGGACCTGGGAGTCATGGTGGATGGGAAGCTGGATATGAGTCAGCAGTGTGCTCTTGCTGCCAAAAAGGCCAATGGCATACTGGGCTGCATCAGAAGAAGTGTTACCAGCAGATCAAGGGATGTGATCATTCCCCTCTATTCTGCACTAGTGAGGCCACATCTGGAATACTGTGTCCAGTTTTGGGCTCCCCACTACAAAAAGGACATGGACAAATTAGAGAGAGTCCAGAGGAGGGCAACCAAAATGATCAAAGGGCTGGAGCACAAGCCCTATGAAGAAAGACTGAAGGAACTAGGCTTATTTAGCCTGCAGAAGAGAAGACTGAGGGGGGATTTGATAGCAACCTTCAACTACTTGAAGGGTTGCTCCAAGGAGGAGGGAGCTCGACTGTTCTCGGTAGTAACAGAGGGCAGAACGAGAAGCAATGGCTTCAAGTTACAGCTGGGGCGGTCCAGGCTGGATATTAGGAAAAACTTCCTTACTAGGCGAGTGGTGAAGCATTGGAATAAGTTGCCTAGGGAGGTGGTGGAATCTCCATCTCTGGAGGTGTTCAAGTCCCAGCTGGACAAAACACTGACTGGGATGATCTAATGGGAGTGGTCCTGCTTTTTTTGGCAGGGGGTTGGACTAGATGACCTCGTGGGGTCCCTTCCAACCCTATGATTCTATGATCTTCTCTAAAAGGCCCATGTTAGAATATGTACAAACTTTATCTCCAGTTCTTTTTAAAATGCATTTAACATGTCACTGAAAGTTCTGCTAACACTGTAAAAAAAGACAGACCTAGAGCTTGACTGTATACCTTTATATAATCATTTACATGAAAATAAAATGAATGTTACATGCTAGCACATCCATTCACTTTTCACAGGTATAAATGCTTTCCCAAGGCATTGCTGAACCAGGCTTTCAGTGTCTTATAGGCAATTCCAGTGAGGATCATGAGACAATAATAATTGTAGGTGACTTTTGCTTCCTTGCCTTTTAGGGGATTCTCTTATTACTAAGTGTGATGGTGGAGGTTACTCCCCTACTAATGCTGAGGCTTAATGAGGTCAGGTGGTCTCAATCAGCCAATTAAGCTGTTTAAGGGACAAAATTGGAAGGAAGCTCATTTGTGAAGGAAGAGGCAGGGCCTCTATAAAGCCTAGGAATGCAGCAACCAAGGGAGTTGTTTAAGAGTAGGTTGTAGTTATTTCCTGAAGGAAGAAAAAGATGTTGAGATGCCTAGAAGTAGGCTGTGTATAGCTTTTTCTCTGGGGAGTTGGGATGTTGCTAAACTCTAGTTAGGCAGGCAGGTAGGTAGGTAAGGCTTAAAAAAGTGGTAGCTAGGTTTATGAGGGACTCTGCTGTTGCTTAGAGAGAGGGTCTTCAGAAGCAGTTGCATCTGGACAATGTATCCCATAGCTTCATGGTGCTGTGGGTGAAAAGAAACTTTAAAAAAACTGTTGTAGAAGCATAAATCATATAGTAGCTAGTTTGGAGGGCAAAGTCATGAGCAGCAACTCAGAGAAAGAGGTGTGTGTCTGTAATGGAGAGATGGGGTGTTGGCCTTCCAGAGCTAACTGGTAGGACTACCAGGAAATGCTATGGTAGTAAACAGTGTTGTGTGGCATTCAGTTTTCTATATAAAAATAGAGCTTGGACTGATATTAATTGTATTAGCTTGCTTCACACTTGGTGAAGGTGATTTGTGACACAATCAACTCTAGGACAACTAACAGTATAATACTGTCACTGAGGACTAAGTAGGAGCAGATGAGCTTAGCTTAACTATATCTTGTATAGATGCAAATATTTCAGGGGAGGGAAATACAGAAAATGGAAGGTACTCTGTGTAGGCACAAAGCTTTTTGTGACAGCAGTGCAACTAACTCAGTGACTTAAAACTAGTGATACTTCCCTTTCTTTCTGAGACAGACACTGAGGCTAACAGCTTCTCCTCTTCTCTGTCCTGTTGCCTTCTCTCCTATTTCTTTTTGTGCTAGAACAGAGCTTAAATAAAAATGGAAAATGAGCCTCTTTCTGCTGCCTTTTTGTTTGACAGTATAGGAATGAAGCTCTAAATTTTACAGGTGTAGTTAAATTTATAATAAATCAAAACCCCAGACCTGAATACTAGGAGACTGAGGTGTTTAAAATGTGGATGTTACAGCATGGGCTCACTTTTATTTTAGGCATATAAGAAATATCCAGTTCAAATATACCATAATGTGGTTCTACTTTTCCATTGTGACTCTTTTGATTAACACAACTTACGGGTTTGAAACTGGATGATGTGTATAGGTTGTATGTGATTTTCCTTTCTAAGGAAAAGTCGTACTTCTTGAGTGAGTTATGGGGGAAATAAGTCTGCCTCATGCCATGGGTTGATTAGATTCACTAAATAAGGCTCTTCCCAAACTTCAAATCTTCTAAAAAAATTATCCTATATAAATACCTGTAATATGCAAAATGTACTAGAAAATACATTGGGGGTGGGGGAAAGGCTATTTCTATTCCCAGCTGGGATATATGGAACAATATCAGCTTGCTTAATTGAAATTGTCTGAAGGACACCTAATCAACTAATCTCTTGTCCAACCAAATGTCTAAAAATGCATTCATATAAGCACAAATTAACTTTGTTTTCAATAGTGTTTTAAGACTTGGCAAAGAGCTGAGATCAAGAAATTTCCTAGTGAACAGCCAACAATTTTTGACTGAAATGTAGTAACTCTTTAATAGGAAAAAAGGTAACTAGTTTATAGCAGACCAATTTATTCAGTCCTTCAAGGAAGAAATTCAACTAAATACTTAAATTGTATTGATTTCAGATAACCCTTTGTCTAAGTCTTGGAAGCCAATAAAACTATGGGGCATATGGAGAAACATGTCTTCAGTTTTGCATGAGACCTATCCTACTCCTGTTGGAGCACATAGAGAGGTTCCTGATGACAGTAGGTTTCAGCCCTGTGAACTTGTATTCACAATACTGAGATTTATTCTGCAGGTAGCTGAGTACCTCAGTGCAAGTATTTTACATTTTAACTTCAGCATATAATGCTGAGCCTTAGTGGTATTTCAGTATACCTCCATAGACTTTGGGTTATTTTTGCTTTACAGTGGTATTGGTGAGTTCAGAATCAGCCTTTGAGATAATATAACTCATCTTTATTCTAATAAGATCATTATCCTAATCAGAGTCCATAACTTCTGTCACTTAAACAATCTCATTTTCTGCTAACAATAAAAGGGACTAGCCTTGGGGATTCAAGCACCTGACCAAATTCCTTTGGAGGTTTTGATTGTCACATCTGAGCTATGATGGCCAAGAAGGTTCACTGATCTGTTACTACTGGGCAGTTGCTCTAATTAGCATAGCTCCCTTGCCTTTGAAATCACAGCTGACCTAACCCAGCTGAAAATCTGATTGACCTATCTCAGTTAGGGGCTCACCACTTAGAGCCTCAGGGGGTTGCCACAAATTCTTCAGCCTTTACTTTTCAGAGCAAATCCTTTGAGTTGAAGGATCATTATCTGAAACAAATCTGTGCTGCTATACATCACCAGAGATAAATGTACTAGAATGTTTAGAAGCAGGTGGAAACACTTTAAATTGCATTTTGCATTACAAGCCCCTTGAAAAGATTCAAACTATTAAGATAAACATGAATAACCACTGCTTCCGTTACTGTTTGCATCATACTTGGTCTCTCCTATTGCAGAAAGGGAAGAGGGGAACGAGAAGAGCCCAAAAAATGCAGCACAGGAGAAAAGGTTACTTTTTTTTTTTTTTTTTTTTTAAACATCAAAAAAAGTTGCACTAGAATTTTGAGTGGTTTGGGCTGGCTCTTGAGTGGGAGTTGACAAAGTTCAGCTTAACCAAGTCCCTATCTTGTTGCATTGATTTGATATAGGTAAAAGAACCTCACTTCTGTGCTGTGTTGCACTTGAATGTTTTTCCATCCACAAACAACAGTTTTTGGAATAAGTGAATGACCAACAAAACAAGTCTCCATAAGGTTGCATTCAGGATGCATTTCTCTTATGGTCTGCATCATACTAAGTACGCAATAGATCAGGAGTCTCAAACTCAAATCATCTTGAGGGCCACATGAGGACTAGGATATTGGCCTGAGGGCTGCACCACTGAAACCTTTTCATACAATGATGTGGAAGTACAGTAAAAAATGAAGTCAATTCATTAACTTTTTTGAAACTAACATGAAGTCTGTGCTATTTTTGAGTCTTTCCAAAGCCAAAACACGTTTCCTTTTAGAATTGCTTCCGTTCAAGATGGCAAAATCATCCAAAAAGACAGTAAAACAGACTTAAAATCTTACACTATAAATCAGTGGTTCCCAATCTTTCTTGGTTTGAGGGCAAAAAATATACTTTTTCAAACCCTGAAGGACCACTGGTTAACTTAATTAAAATTTAATTTATTGAATTAAAATTGATTGAAATTAATTGCAGTTTGATTTATTAAAACTGAATTAAATTTAATTGAAAAATTTTTATAAAGGTTTTAGTTTTTTAAATTGAAATTGTTTTAGATTTTTGGGTTTTTAAAAAGGGGGGCTATACGTATCCCCAAAGTAGGAGAGGAGGAGAACAGCCATATCCCAGGACAGGCTGCAAACAGGCTGGTTAGAGCCCTCCACAGGACCATAAATAAGCAGCCCCCTGCCTGGCCCTGGGGGCAGTGCTGGGATCAATGTTCCCTCTAAGGTTTGGCGGCTTGTGTGCAAAATTTTCAA